>VDFB02270651.1:170468848-170986362 GCA_007258455.2 Sequoia sempervirens | reverse complement strand
TATTTTCTCTCCTTTTACACCTCAAGAATTATGATTATGCCACTTTAATTACTTAAGAATTTGTCAAGAGGATAAATGGTAGGAAAAATAATGATTTTTCTATGAAACATAATCTTCAATGTGTTATCTTGTTGTATGTTGGTCTATAATATTTTTATTAATACAAGATCAAGTGCTAGTGTAGCAAAGGATTAATGAAATCATTCACATATTACAAGCAATGTTTATTTTAGAGAATGATTGATGGTTGATGGGTGTTTACTTGAAATAATAGAATATAAGTCAAATATAAATATTGGATTAATTTATGTTAATAATTTATATTCTATTTCTAATGGTGACAAGATAATAATTATACTAATATTTACTTCTTAAAAGATAGTTCTCCATAGATTTGTCAAAGTCAACATGTAGAAACTGGGGAAAATAATTACAATATTTTTTGTTTATGTTGAAAGGTAATCCTTTGGATGTTTTAAATTTATTGGAGCCTCATTATCTATTAAGACTTTATTTATCTATAACAAATTTTATAAATGCATTGTTAAAGTAGTTGATAATTAGAATTGTTATAGTACGAGTTCATAATATATTTGTAAATTAAAATTACTATACTCATGGTTTAGAGTATACTTTCTTAATGTTGTTGTTAAAATATGAAAAATGGACCACTTACTCATTTGTTATCAACTATTTCACTCTCAATCATGTGATGCCTTGTAAGCTTTTGATTTAAATTATTGTTAATTTAGAATTTTCTAGTCATTGTGTGAATTTAGTTGCAATAAAGTTATTTTTATAATCATTCACTTGCAACAAATAATTTTTGTATAACCTTTCACTTACAACAAAACTATTTAAGTAACTGTTTACTTGTAGCATAATTGTAGACACCTAAAATATGACCTTACCCAACCACAACTAATTTTAGCTTATCTTAAGCTATTAATTAAATAAATATTTATTATTTATTTAGTTAATTTATCCCATTGCCTTGATGGTGTTCGCGTGCTTTGCAAGCTGAGCTAGGGCGTCTGCGCCCTAGCTCGTTCTTTGTGATCTGCTTGATTCTGCGCTGTGGGGGTTTTTTGCTGCATTCGGGGTCAACGGAGGTGGGGTTACAGTCTCTAAACTTTTGTCTCTTTTTCCTTGTTGGCAACTGCTATGTGGGAGGTGCGTCCATTGTGCTGGGCGTGGGCTTCTTTTTTTCTGTTGTGGGGTTTCCTTTGGTGCTGCCATGCTGTGCGCAACCTTTCCCTGCGCCTGGCCTCCTCCTTTGCCCACGTGGGTCCGTGGTGTGGGCGCTAGGTCTTGGGGGGCTGTGTGGTTGGTCTTCCATTTTGTGGGGCCTAGCTTCTTCCCATTGACATGTGGGTTTTATCTTTTCTGGAGGATTTCTTGTTGCTGATTGGGTGGCTTCTAGGTGGAGGGGTTCGTGCTTTCCCTTGGGGTTTTCCATTTCTTCCAAACGTGATCCGGGGGCTTGCATGCCTACCGGGGATTCTATTTATTGCTATGTCATGTGGGGAAACATTTGGGGATAGCGCCAAATTGGATTTTCATTCAACATTTGGTTTGAAGCCTGCAGTGCATGGTGTGAATGTTTTTGACAATACGTTGTTTTCTCCAAAGACGGAGATGAATGATCTAGGACCGGTTAGTGGTTCCCGCATAACGAAGATTAATGGGTGCTTGGAAAGATGCAAAGAGAGACCGAAATTGATTATCCAAATGGAGATGCTTGCAGATGATATTGAATACTATTCGGGGCATTCCTTTTATTGCAAGTTCATGGGTTTGAGAGTTTCGCTTCAATTTTTGGAATCCTGGGCTCAGCGAACATGGATGTCAGAGGGGGAGATGGAGATTAGGCTCCTTGCGAACAACTATTTTATGGTATCATTTGATTGCATGGAAGATCAGAATAAGGTCTTTGAGGGTGCTCCCTATTTTTATAACCAGGTGGGATTGTTTAACAAGCCATGGCATGCGGGCTTCAACCCAACCGAGGCGCTACCAAGTCAGATTCCGGTTTGGGTTCGGTTGTCGTGGTTCCCGGTTGAGTGCTGGCAAGATGATGTGTTGCACTTGGTGGCTTCAATGCTCAGTAAACCTGTTGGGTCTTCTCAGTAGACGCAGTTTAAGAAGGTAATGACTTTTGCTCATATCTGTGTAGAAATTGATCTAAGCAAACCATTGCCAAATTATGTTGAAGTGTGTGTTGGATCCTATACTTGGGTGCAACAGTTAGACTTTTGTCATGAATATAGTCACTTGCAGCGTAGATGCCCTAGGGCTAAGCTTGTGGCACCCCAACCTTCTTAGCCTTCTCGTAATCTGCCTAGGTTTGATAAGGGGAAGGAGCCTATTCGGGGTGATGGTAACAGTGATGATGGTTATGTCCCTGTCAAGGCTCGCAATAGGAATCGGGGGCAAAAGAAAACCTTGAGGGAGAGGCAAGATGATGAATTTTTTAATAGGTTTGAGGTGTTGGATGATCTCAGCAAGCAGGAAGTGAATTTGGGGTTGCTGAACCTAGATCAGGGTACTTTGGGTTCAGGACAGGATGGTCCTCCTTTGGAGGCTATGTAGATTGTGCAAGAGGTTGGTGTTGGGTAGATGGATACAGATCAATAGTTGACTATTCAAGTTGAACAAAAATCCTCTTTTGGAGCTATGAAGAGTGGTGGAGGTGGTTCCCCATTGCCCCTGAAAGATGGTACGGAAGTGGGTAAGAGCTCTTTGTCTTCTTCTCGCTTGGGTATTCTGCAAAAGGAACCGAAGAAAGGGATTAGTGAGAAAACTTCCAAGCTAGGTAGGAAAAAGGATATGGATAAGATTAAATTAACTAGGGAAACTTTGGTGGAGTTAGGGTCAGTCAAGACTCTTGATTCACATTTTTCAAGCCCTCAGAAATGATTGTTCTCTCATGGAATGTAAGGGGCTTGAACAGTGGCCCTCGACAAAAAGCTATTCGTGATTTGGTTAGGAATCATTCTTTGGATGTTCTTTTTCTTCAGGAGACCAAGTTATCTGTGGATAATATGTTGGACATGGTACCTAGGTTGTGGAAATGTGGTGAATGCCAGTGTGTGGGGGCTCTTGGTGCTTCCGAGGGGGTGGCTTGCTTTTGGATCCCTCAAAATATTTTCCCTCTTTGGTGGATGTCATGTAGATCCTTTATGTCCCTTGTCGCCTCTTGTTACGAGTCTGGCGAGTGTATTCTCCTCTCTAATGTGTATGCTCCTGTTGAGTTTCAAGGTAAACAATTTCTATGGTCCCATCTTTGTTTTGTTCGTAGCTTAGCTCCTTTCCACCTATGGGTTTTGGTTGGCGATTTTAATGCTATAGTTGAATTGTCTGAGAAAAAAGGTGGAATTGCTAGGTTGGAGCCTTCTTCTTTGTTACTCAGGGATAACATTTCATATTTAAATCTTATTGATGTTCAACCCAGTAATGGTCATTTCACCTAGAATAATAGGAGAATTGGTGAGAGTTGTGTCGCTGAGAGGCTTGACCGATTCTTAGTTTCTTGTTATTGGGTTGGAGACTTGTGGTCTACTAGATCTGAAATTATTAACTAGAGAGGTTCTGATCATTGGCCTATTAAGCTTAGTATTATATCTGCTTGGGCACCTCGTTCTCCCTCCTTCATGTTTCAGCTTATGTGGTTATGGGATTCTACTCTTCATGAGCATGTGGCTGAGTGGTGGAGGATTGGAAGACCTGTTTTTGGTACGACAATGTTCACTTTTGCTAAACTTCTTTAGTTTGTTAAATATCAGCTTAAAAGGTGGAATCAACGATGTTTTGGTAATATCTTTCATGTTAAGGTTGCTACTCAGGTAGAGTTGAATAATATTACACGGTTGATTCATGAGAATGGGGCTTCTGTGGATCTTCTAAGGGAGGAGGCTAGGACTTTGAAGGTGGTTGAGGAAATTGAATTGAGGGAAGAGATCTATTGGAAGCAAAAGGCTCGAGTTGAATGGCTACAGGAAGGTGATAAAAACACTGCCTTCTTCTTCAATTCTGTGAAAGACAGGAGGCATGGTAATTCCATTTCCGTTCTGGTGAATGATAGGGGAGAACGTCTTGCCTCGTACCCAGAAGTCTCTACTGAGGCTTCTCAGTATTTTGCTGCTTTATTCAAGGAGGATTCATGGGGCTCCATTAAGGAAGCACAAGTTCTTTCTTGTATTCCTCAGTTGGTCTTGAGGGAGGCAAATGAGTTTATGATGAAAGAGATTTCTCTTGATGAGCTGGAGGGGATTGTGTTTCAGATGAAGAGGGGTAAAGCTCCTGGCCCCGATGGTTTCTCGATTGAGTTTTATCAAGAATTTTGGGATATCATAAAGTTGGATCTTTTGGCGGTTGTCCTTGAGTCCCAGAGGAATAAGAAAATGCTTCATGCTCTGAATTCCACATTCCTTGCTCTCATCCCCAAGTGTGAAGGGGCTAATAGGTTATCTCAGTTCTGACCTATCTCTCTTTGTAATGTGGCATATAAAATCATTTCGAAGTTAATGGCTGAGAGGTTGAAGAAGTGGCTTAAAGTGCTAATTTCGGAGGAGCAGAGTGGATTTGTGGCAGGTCGACAAATTCTAGATGGGGTTGTCATTGCTATGGAGACCATCCACTCCATGGACAGCTCCCATGAGAAGGCAATGTTCATTAAGCTGGATATGGCCAAGGCTTATGACAGGGTTAGATGGTCTTTCCTGTGGAAGGTCCTTATGTCTTTTGGTTTTGGTGAGGAGTGGATCCAATGGGTCATGAGTTGTATGACGTATGTTTCCTTCTCGATTTTGGTAAATGGAGATCATTCTAAACTTTTTGGCGCCTCTAGGGGTTTGCGCCAAGGGGATCCTCTTTCTCTGTATCTTTTTTCTGCTTCTTGTGGAAGGTCTTGGATGTTTGTTGAAAAGAAATGTGGAGCTTGGCATCATTCAAGGTTGGTGTTGGGGTGGAGATTTTCCTCTACAATCCCATTTGTAGTTTGTTGATGATATTGCCTTGATGGGGATGGCTACTGTTAGAGAAGCTACTAATTTGAGGCAGGTGTTGGACTTATATCTTGTTGCTTCAGAGCAATTGATTAATGAGGAGAAATCATCCATCTTCTTCTTCAATACACCGACCCTTATACAGAGAAGAATTGCTAATATCTTGAGGTTTCAGATAGGGGTTCTCCCTTTGACGTATCTGGGTATCCCAATTTCTGTTTGCTGACTTCCCAAGGGTTCTTGGAAAAATATTATTGATAAGCTCCATGAAAAAGTTAATCATTAGACCCATAGATGGTTATCTTTTGCGGGGTGGGTTCAACTTCTCAAGTCGGTGGTGCAGGCTCTCCCAACCTACAAATGTATGCTTCATGTGGCTCTAATGGGTTTTCTTAGGGAAATGGATTCTCTTGAAAGGAAATTCTTATGGGCTGGAAGTTTGTCATCATCCAAGTGGAGCTTGGTTAGGTGGGATGTTGTGTGTAGTCCGAAGAAAGTTGGTGGTCTTGGTCTTCGACAGTCTGTGTTGTCCGGAGTGGCTATGGCTGCTAAGCTATTCTGGAGATGGTGTGTGGAGTAGGATCAACTGTGGGAAAGGATTTTATCTCATAAGTATTTATCGGGGACTCCTCGACATGATCTCCCTCGTTACCCTCTTGAGGGGAAAGGCTTGGTGATTTGGAATACTCTTCAGAAGGGTGCAAAACTCATCAAGGAAGGTTTATTTTGGATTTGCAGGTGGGGCACTGAAGCTCTTTTCTGGTCAGATTCTTGGGATGGCTTCCCTCCACTTACTTCTCAGTTCCCCAACCTCCCTTTGTGCCAGAGATTTCTTGTGGCTGGCTAGTCTAGGGAGAGTGACTTCAAGTCTGTCTCTTTTTTTGGTCAGTTGGAGGTGGCTCGTTGGAAGGATCTCGCAGAGTGGCCAAACTTGGGACTTGAGGAAGAAAGTGTTGAGCTTTACAAGATTCTTTGTAGTAGGAGATGTAGTTCTCTTTTGGAAGATGATATTCTTGCTTGGACCCACAATCCTAAGGGGATTTATTATGTTGCTTCTGGCTATCAGGTGTTATTGGCTCAAAAGCTGAATGGGGTGGAGGCTCACTGGTGGAAAAGGGTGTGGAATAAGTTCTCATGGACAAAATGCAACTGCTTTGTTTGGACTTTGGCGTGGAATAGGTACTTGACCTGGGATAACATTTGTAAACGGGGATTCCAGGAACCTTCAGTTTGTGTTTTATGTGGGATAGAGGTAGAAGATTCTTTGCATTTGTTCTTCCGATGCTCCTATGTTGTGAAACTTTGGCACTGGTGGTGGGAGGTGTGGAAGCTTCCTTGCATTCATGCTTGCTCTTTAGTTGAATTATAGGATAGTCTAGGCAGACCTCCTTCTATGGTATCCTTTTTTGTAGGATATTTGGTACGAGGGCCCTACTTTTTTGCTTTGGCAGATTTGGTTGGAGCGGAGTTGCCGGATCTTTCATGATCAGAAGTTGTTGGGTCGACAAGCGTGGTTGCGTATGTTAGGAATGGTGCAGGAGTCAGTTGTGGCTAAGAGTGATGTGGTTCTCCCCTTAGAGAGAGGTGATGTTGAGTTGGTGGAAAGACTAGGTCTTCAGGAAATTCACTCATCTGTTGTCTGGTCCAAGAACGACAAGCATGGGAAACAGAGAGTTGAACAGGTTGGTAGGTGGTTACCTCGTCCAAATGGCTTTTTAAAAATCAATACGAATGGGTCTTCTAGGGGAAATCTTGGGCCTGCTGGGATTGGTGGGGTTGGCAGGGACTCTGCTGGGTCGGTGATTTTTCTGTTCTCTATTCATGAGGGGATGAAGACTGTTAATCTCATGGAGGGGCTGTCGATTCTTTATGCCATTGAGAAGGCCCTTGCTCTGGTATGGTGAAAGCTTATATGTGAAGCTGATTCATAGATCTTGATTAATCTGTTGAATGAGCAGAAGATATCTAATATAAATTGGCAGTTGGCTTCGGTGGTTCAGCGGATTCTTCAGGTTAGTTCTCGAATGGAAGCGACTTCCTTTGTTCACATCCCGAGGGAGTGGAATCGTTCTGTTGACTGCCTGGCCAAATGGGCCTCTGAGCATGATAGTGGTTGGAAGGTTGAGGATTGGGATCAGGTTACCCCTGAGCTGCGTCAGGATGTGGATTAGTTCTTTGAGGAGGATAGGAGGATACATGGGGATAGTTGATTTTGTTTTGTGCTGCGGGGTTGTTTCTTTGTTTTCGGGGGCTGGGTCCCTTGGTTATTATTGTAATGTTGTTTTTTGATTTCCAATAAAGTTTTTACCCCTTTTATAATTTTTTTTATCCCATCACCTTTATCCCACCTTCATATTTGTTTATTTAAGTCTAGCCTTATCCCCAATCCTTCAACTAAATTAATTAATTAATTTAGGCTAATTAATCTCCATTACTTTCCCCTCCATTATTCAATTCCACTTTATTCCTCAATATTTATTCATTTAATCCTAACCCTTAAACTTGTTCACATGGATCACAATCTATAATCATTATCATGTGATAAGTGTCCCTTTCACATGTCTAACTAAGACCTTGTCTATATTCATTAAAATTAGACACTTACAAAAAATCAAACTAACCTTTCATTTCATATCACACCTCTTAATCCTAGTCATTCCCATAAGGATGTTGCCCTAATGCACATCTTAAACCTAGCCCTTATCCCTCATGTGACACTTGTCACATGACTACAACTTTGATCCAAATCATAATCCTCATTCAATCCTATTCATCCATTAACCAGTCCATCTTGGACCTTGATTTCTCTCATAAAAATTCTATAAATTAGAGGCCTTCCATCCTATTTGTATCAATCTTCCATATTCATATCCTTATATTGTCCAAATTTCTATCAATCTCTTCTCATCCTACTGTTATGCTGCTAGATTTTCTATCTACTTCTTCCATAGCCTAGCTTATCTTCATCTTATCAATTTGATCATTCATCATATCAATCCTATCATCATGTTGTTGGTTTTATGAGCAACCACATTCCTCCATCAACACATCGACAAGAAACTCAAGTGGATCTAGGGTGCACTCTACTTCAGCTCTATTTGAGGTTAAAGAAGTGTTTTAGGCGAAGGTATTGTGTGCGTATTGTATTATCTTCCTTGTTATTTACCTTCAATCTATTTTCTTGTCTTCAATAATCATCATTTACTGGTAGTTGGATTACTTTACATGATCTATGATTTATTTACTTGAAAAAATTATGTTATGTTTGAATTCCCTTCCAATCTTTTATTAAATAACCTTATCACATTCTTTAAAAATTATTATTTAAAATCACAATATATATACCTAGTTCAATTACCTATATTTATTTTACATGTAATTTTCTCTAATACAATCATAAATGTATCCCTAGATTGACATATGATCTAATTAACCAACATTTCTTGAAGAAATTGAAATTAGACTTTGATAAAAAAGTAAAAATAGAGGCTTAGTTTAGTCTAATCAAGGGTCATAAGAATGTAAAGTAAAACCAACCTTTTCCTAAGTTAATCAATGCTAAATTAAATAAATGCACAAGGTTTTAAGTACACATAAATCTAGATTAATTGAATAATAGTTGGGAGTGCTAAAGCGTGTAAAATAAATGCTACTCTAGAAAATTAAATGTGAAGAGGTTAGGGAGTCTCTAGGAATAATAATGAATGGTAAAGTTTGATGTTGCACTAAAATCCACTTTCCATGATAGTGATAATGATTGCTCTCTATCCTTGCTTCCAAATAGAATTAAAATAAGCTCCAATTTTGTTGTTAGTTGAACTCACAACTTTTGAGATCACTTTCATGTAGAGAAAATCTATCCTACAACCCATGGATCTAATTTGGTGAAATATGTGCTTTTGCTCTTTGTTTTATCATAGACATTTTACTAAATTTTAAGGTATAGTAGTATCTAAAAATACCTTGGGTAAATCGTTGGACCATGGTCACTTAGGTTGATCCCCTTGTCTGGATCAACTTCACAAATATGAAAATGATTGAAGACATCTTTCTCTAGTCATGCAAAATATTTAGAATGATTTGGTGTAGAATTATGTTACATTTAGTGTAGCTGTAAAGTGGAGTGTTCCTAGAATGAAATAAATGATAATTGGATGTATTTGATTCTTCCTTTCATGTTGTTAAATGATGCTAATTTAATGCCTTTAAATACCAAGACATAATTTGTACCAAGTTAGTTGATGATAGGAATGAAATGGGGGGAGGGTTGGCACATTTTGAATTGATTTTTTAATTTTAGGGGTCAATTACACATGGTGTAGGATTAATATCATATCACGGGATTGATTGAGGACAATGAAACACTAATATCAATGTGGGAATGAATGTCTAGGCATGGGGTATAATGATAGGTGATGAGCCCTAAAAATGTCCAATTTCCTTGCTTTGGTTTCATGCTAAATTTACCTTATTTTTGCTAAGTTTCAAAGAAATTTCCAAACCTTTTCATATAATTTAAGTATTTAAAAGCATTGAAGGTGATATAATATATTGATAAATGATTGTGTGATCTTTGAATGTCTATGGAATTTAGTAGCGTTTTATGATTAATTATAGTTGTTAATGATAAAAAATTCCTTTAGAATAAGACTAATGCTTGCAATGAAGGACCTATTAACCCACAACAAAAGGATTTTCAACTCATAGCATAAAGATGTCAGCTTTCCATAGGCAGAGGAGGTGGTCAACTATAGCGTGTGCATTTTTCCCCTAAGCTGATGCAACCGATGGTTTGAGTATGTGAACATGAAATATTCATGAATCACTCCATCTTTTCACTTCCTATTATCAATAAATTTTGGAGGAAAGAAGAGGATTGTTCTAACAATGGCTAACAACTTATAATAAAATTTGTCCTGTTAGGCATACTTTCAATTATAACAAACTTCTTAATTAAAATAGAGTCCTTATCAAATTCTTACACTCTTACTTCCACATGCTTTTATTTTACTGTTAAGCTAAGACCCTGTGCTCTTCCTATGTTTTTGGAAGAGTTGATAGTTTCTCGTAGTTTGTTTTTAATTATAGAATAGGAGGACTCTCACAAACCCTATATATGGATGATATTGTGAGAGATCGGGTAGCTAGATTTTCTGTATGAAATAGAATGAATGCAATTCTTGTTATTAGATACTCTATTCTTAAGTTTGTGTATGTTTGAACTACAATAAAGAAGGATACACCAATTTTCATGAATCTTTAAGTTGGATTTGAAGGAAGACATTGTGGATTGCAACAAATCAAGCAACGGCCACTTGAGGTACTATGAAATCCATGAACTAGTTTAGATTATTAGTTAATTTCTGAACTGTAATTTCTAATTCACATTGTGTTGAATGCCATTAGATAAATAGATGTTATTGAATCACACTACAACATAGAGAGTCATACATTATATAGTCAATGTATGAATAGTTACCCACAATAATTATTGTAGTTACTTACAACAATTAGTATTCACTTAATCTATTTTCTACCTAGGAGTTAATTCTGTTAAGTCATCTTTAATTGGAATTGATTTTATTCATTTTTCTATGCTCAATCAATTAGGAGGGTTTAGGATTCTCAACTACGTATACAGTGCCAACATAATCTCAAGATTACGATTCCCTAGTTGACAATTTAAATGAAGTACCTCTAGGACAATGAATTACTTAATTCGGGATCTATAGGTCTGTTAAATTGTATCTATGCTATCTACATCAATTGATTGAAAATAAGGGAAGCTCTCCAATAGGCATAAAAAGTTTTAAATGCATTAGAATAATTATATGTAGATGTACGGGGATGTGTAGTGGTGGGGATGGGTGAAGGGTTTAGGAATGAGCTCAAGTTTTCACAAGAATGTGTCATTCATTGATATGTAATTATCTTAAGCCATTCCATCAAAATGGGCCCAAAAATAAGTGGGAATGGACATGGGTATTCAAATTTTATCCTAATGACTATGCTTTAAGCTTTGTTCCCCCTCTTGGGGTCCATCTTTCCTACATTAGTTATATATGTTTATTATGTATTATGATGAAATCTCGTGCTTATATATGCTTCTTTATTTATTTTTCCATGATTTCCCATGTGTCTTGTTTAAATTTCATGTCTTACTACGCTCCATGTCTAACATCTACATTTTCACATGTTTTCCTTACCATGCTTGTGATATTACTTCCATGATATGATTACTATACTTATCTTTATCATGATCTCATGCTAATGCTCCTTATCATGTTTACATTGTATGATGCCATGTTATGATCCTTATCACATCTACATCTTATGATTGCATAATTCATGATCCTAATCATGTATACACCCTACTATTACACATTATGACCCTTGTCACATCCCCATCGTTTACACCATATTGATGTTCCCACACTCCATATTTAGCCTTTTGAACCATCATTATCTCATCATTTTCCTACATTGGGAGCAACATTTTATATATGCCTTGATGATTATCTCCAACTTACATGCTTGTGTTATCTCCAACTTACATGCTCATGTGATATATTTCACAATGATAAATACTTTGTCACATTTAAGTATTTTTACCTCTCCTCCAATTATTTTATTCACTATATGCAACTAATTAGAGGGTGGTATACATAATCATTAAAAATTTCATGTTTGAGATTTTGATGGTGTCTTATGCCAAACAAACACTCATCACTATATCTAGATGGGGTAATATCACTTTGCAATGATATGTTTACATCACATGAAATCTTATCATATTACATTGTCACATTGCATGGAGTGTGGTCATACAAATGTATCACATAGATCCTTATTGTATATATGCATCATGCATAGTTTTTAATACCACACTTAACAAACATGTGAAATTCCCCATCCCTTATCTTCTCTTCTTATTTTTCTTTCTAAAAGTTAAAACAACTTGTAGTTTTCATTAGTTTTAATAATGCAGTGGGTTTTAACTACTTATTGTACATTTTTTGTACTTTGAAGGTTTTAATGAACTGCTCATTCTAAAGAGGGCACAAGAAGAATTATCTCTTTTTTGAAGGACTTATTTTATGAGCGTTTGAATATTGAATTTTTATGGTTGAGAATGTCCATACTTTGAAATGCATACTCATATTAGATTCACATGCACATCAAAGAGACCCAACAAAATCTAACTGTGAAATTGGCATACCCATGCTATTCCCCACTTAGTTTTATGTTTTTCCTAATGTGAGTGTCTCAATGTAATAACATATTAACACATGACATAATTTTGTGTTATACTTGGTTCATAATCCCTTATGTGTTTAATATTAATCATCTTTACTTTACCCCCATTCACACTAATTATCAAATACTCATTTCCCACCTCAAAACCAACATCTTATCCCTTTAGATGATTTCTAAGTGGCTTGGAATTGATCCAATTTAACTCTAAGAATTGTAATAATGAACCCCAAAATCCGATACTTAAATTCAAATATAATCTCTCACCTCTTTTCCCTAGTTCCTATTAGCTAGACTAACACATGTTTCATATGACAAGTGTTGTGTTATGGTATTTAAAAATATTCATTGCACACTTAATTTTATGAGGAATACAAGGATAATAAAGGAGAATAATTAGAGTACACTTCAATTCTAAAAGGAAACTCAAGAATCAAATTTATATTATCATATACGCCATCCACATGTTTACAAATGTTGTTTTTGATCTTTCTCATCATTGATAGTTTAGTCCACCATGGGGTTTGAAGGCAATGGGTCCAGTGTTTGTGGGTGGCATGGTCATCGCGTTCTAGTTGCAACTGATGTTCCTATGGATGCTCCTGTGACTTGTCCTTGTCAAGCTCTACAAAATTTAGAAGCTCAAGATGAAAATTCTGTGCAGGATGTGTGAGTGGAAGATTAGTTAGCACAAGTACAAGCAATTTTTTTGAGTAATGTTACTGGGTTTCTAAAACAATGTTCGAAGGGCTGATAGAATAGTTTAGGTTTTTTGAGCAATGTACCTGGGTTTCTAATATGAAGTTCATTAGTAGTTTGGGTTTTTTGGGAAAATGTTTTGAATTTTGGGCATTTCCCTATGCATTGTATTGATGTATATGAAAGATTGGGAAAAATATGGACTTGCAAAATCCAGCTCCATAATCCAATGTACAAACTTATATTATTATATATATAAATATATAGGCTTTTGCCTTTACTTAAAAAAAAAAAAAGTTCTTTAACGATGTCTCTAAATATCACCTTAATAAATTCAAATATCTTGAAGGTGAAAACAAGTAGTTCTTTTGACACACTTCTTGTCAGATTACTTATCTTATGTGTTAACTCAAATCAATTTCACACATTAAATCATATTTGTAACAATAAAGATTGAACTTACGAGACTACAAATTAAAATATTTTTCAAATCAATATGATTAATTTTTTATATGATAAATTAATTCAAAATAATATCAATAACAATTAATAATATCAATCCTAAAACTAAATATACCTATTGAAACATTTATTTGAATTCAATCTTCTATCCCAACTCTACCAATCATTTACATTTATTTAATTAACTCGAAGCATTTTATTTCTTCGCATGTATTTTATTTCGTTCTAAGGCATATTTATTAAAAATTAAAAAACAAAGAGTTAAAACCAGAGGTATGTGAAGAAATGCAAATACAATAGGCTAGAAGACACTCTTAGGGACAAAAACCCTTACAGAGATTTATCTTTCAAGTTTTTTGGAGGAACACTCTCACTGCATGGCGTGGCGGATTTTCACAAGGCGAACTGCTGGCCTTAGCACAACTGCCTACGGTACTTTCTCTCTTCCTCTAGGCATTCACCTTTCATGGAATGCGTTTAGCTCTGCAAATACGAAGTCCATTTTCAATGATTTTTTTTTGTCCGTGTATATGCTAGGCAGAAACATATGTGGCTTCTGTGTTTCAGCACGTGTGGAAGTTTTTAGTTGTTGTCACTACAAAATTTTTGGACATATTGAAATGCATACTATTTGATAGGAAGGAAATGTCAAACAGTGAGAGCACCTTAAGTTGTACTGACTTTTGTTATTGAGTTTTCGGTTATTAAGAATCTCTTTTGAGTTACATTCTAGTAAAATTGACATTTTTAACTTGGTACCTGCCGGCATATGGTATTTTAGTATACATAGTTTGTATGGGTGATTTATGCGTCTAGTAACTCCTTGTTGGCAAGGAACATTTTTTTGTTTAAAATTGATTTAGTGGATCTTGACAACGGATCCCTTTGATCTGTCGAGTGAGTTTAGACACAAGTACGAAGTTGGGCCTTTTGGGCTTTGTTTGCTGTTGTTTTTGTCTTCAATTACATCTAACGTGTTTTTAAGTAACTGGTGCGTCCTTGGTGTAATGCTATCTAGATATTTTTATTTTCGTGTGATCTTTCATCATGTAAAGTATTTACAGAAGTCATCCTCTCAATGACTATTTTCTATCAGTGCTTATTTCTTCCTCGATTCTTCGCTCATATATATCGGTAGTAATAACAAGGTAACAATATTGATGCTAACAGAAAATGAGGGGACTTCCATCCCCAATTTTTTTTCTGGATGTGCTTTGTGGGCGCCTTGTATTATGACGAT
Organism: Sequoia sempervirens; assembly: GCA_007258455.2. Lineage (NCBI taxonomy): Eukaryota > Viridiplantae > Streptophyta > Pinopsida > Cupressales > Cupressaceae > Sequoia > Sequoia sempervirens. Next base: position 170,971,701 of record VDFB02270651.1, on the reverse strand, counting down.
TACCGGTATGCTTGAGTCAGAGTTTATTAAAGAATCGACTACACATGGAAAACATTCATTGGAAGGATGCTTTGAGTAATTACCCCACATAGTGAATATAACCATTAAAAAAATCTAAATATCTAATGAGGTGATACTCTGTTGTTGTCAAACTGAGTTTTCACATATCCTAAAAATGTTCAACAGTATCTTCTTCCTACAGTTTTTCTTGAAATCAATGATTATTTCTTACTAAGCAATTTTTTATGTAGGTCACTATTTTCTACTTCTCCACTTGCTTTCGGTTGCATTCTATGCCTTTTTTGTAGCGCTCCCATAGGCTTGCACTAATCCTCTAGAGAAATAGATCTTCCCCACCAGCATTGACGCAAACACCTCACTTAGGTGATGCAAATGAAAGAAATCTGAATTAAACTCAAACTTATCACATCCTCAACAATCTCTATACATCCCTCAAACGCTACCAGCAAACATTAAAATGAGAAATGATGCCAAGATGCATCTTTGGTCGATGTTTAATGCGCCGCTAATGAAAGATAATTTCGAAAGAATATGTTTTTATTGTATTACATTTTTATCACATCAATAATGAACATGGTGACATTATCCGAGTAAAAAAAACATGCAATGGGTTCTTGTATTACACAGCAAAGTAATACACATTGCAATGATCTTTGAGTCAAATTGATGGGCATATGTTTGGCATGACTCTTGGATGATCTCTAGAGTGATTTCTCTATCTGTGATAGAGAAAAAAGAACAAGACACCTGAGATAAACAACAATGTAACCTGAACTCAAAGGTTCACAACAATTGGTGAATGAATACCCAATCATTCACCTTTTTGTTGCAATTACTCACTTATCATAAATATTTGTCAGGGATGTTTGCTATTACATGCTTGGGCAATTCTTAAAACAAAACAGCTCAGCTTAGACTCGGGAGGGTATTCTTGAAGTTTTTTCTTGATCGGGTTTTATATCAATTAAAATGGAGCATGATTGCAACAATGGTAGCTATCCCAATGTACACTTGACCCCTATAATTGTCACCAAGTCAAAGACTAACCAGTTACATAAAAACCTCTTATATAGCTGATTACAACATCTTACACATGCACTTAGAGATGACAGTAGTATTTTAATCCCTGTAGATGATTTCATTTGACATTACATACATAGTGGCAAGGTGCAAACATGCATGATATGATTCACTAATGATTTAGTTGTTTAGGTTCACTTGAGATTGTTCCTTGGTTTGTAATACAAAGTCATGGAAAGCATGTATACTAAACTAAATCTAATCTACTTTTACTTCTAACAAGGATGGAGAGATTGTTTAAATGAAGAATGATTGATCCGTCACCAATATGGACTGGTGCCTACTCCATGAAGGAGATACCGTTGAAATGCACAAGACAACTGAGGGGGGGGAGGGAGAGGGGGGAAAGGCAGGGTGTGAATCAGTTGTCACTAATCACATTCACAAATCTCAAACAATTATTAACTCCACATCCACTTTAATCTGTTATTAAGTATGAGCATGAAGTGCAAATAACAGAAAGCAATATCAACACAAGAAACACCAGATTTACGTGGAAAACCCAATAAGGGAAAAACCACGGTGAGGATTAACTTACAATATAGAGTAATCGCAAAACTGTTTACAAAGAGGCTCACTGCCCAAGATAGGACTCACTATCCAGATATGACTCACTGTCTGAATAAGAGGCTCACTGCCTACAGATACAAAAAGATAGAAATAAGAATGTTACACAGAGAACACTATCTCAATGCAACAGAAGATCCACCACAACAACTTGCACACATCCGCAACCTTGATCAGAGAATTGCAGACACCATCATCTCACTACTTTCAGGAGTCTAACACATTGAAGTTCTCACTGCCTCAGTTCACTTTCACACTATCTTCGCATCTACCTTGCTTCTCACACTTGTGGCATTTAATCCTTAACATCTTGCCTTGTATTTATACCATCTTCAACCTTAGAAACTTTCTCCAAGGTCGGCTACACACACTTCATTTACAAATTCAAATTAGGTCGGCAACTCAACATTCTTGCGGTGGATGAGAATGAAAGCGGACCAAACTAACACTTAACCAGGACCCAAAACAACATCTTGGATCAATCACACGCTTCCTTAATTGGTACTTATCCTTCGTATGGCGTGTAAACACCAGGTTGGCCAAACCTAATGAAAACACCAATGAACTTTGAAGTACACGCTTCCGCAACAAGAAGATACCATGCGGACCACATAACACGCTTCACCATACACTGGAACACATCTTAGATGCCTTTAGATTCATTCGCAGCTATTGCAACAACCTTCATACACAGAACACTTTCCATCAGTCCATTCGGACTGCACAGACACACACAACAACTCAGAAACTAGTCTTCTGGAGCACCAAACCACGAACACCTTTGATAGAACATAGATAACACCATTACAAGCCTTCTTCCAAATCCGCAAGACCTGAAACAAACCAACGAAGGACTGTGGAGTAGATACATTTCTCCCAGTCCACAGACAAACAACTCTGCTAGACCAGTTCACAAACCGGTGAACTTAACTTTCACTCTTCATCAACCCAAAAGCTATAAGCCAGGATATATCACCCACAAATGCCCTTAAACAACACTTCAGATCCGCACAAGCATAGGATCAACACAGAAGAAATGTGGAGCACATACCAGAGCACATTCTGAACACACGCACAATTCTATCTTCACTATTTATTAATTTTCTTAAAAGCACTTGGTAACTCATCATATTGGCACACCTGCAACATCATAAAGATAGCTCCATATACTCACAACATCTCAACAATCTCTCAACTATACATGCACCACCTGCAATCACTTGTTTCCTTTCTCTGAAACAACCTATACTGTGTTGACATCAATGACAACATTAATGACAACACCACCATACTCATTCATACTTGCAACAGATACATCTAGTAAAATATCAATAGAACTAGATATGTATTTACATACAAATCAAATATTACATCCTACAGAATGGACATACTTATTAATCCATTTTAAAATTGCAATAATCTATATGCAACAATGGAATGACCATTATGAAGCATGTGTAATGTATTAGATGCTGTCACACATACATCAAACCTTCATTACATTTGTACCACCAAATGTGGCAAGAGGAAATACATAGTTGTGATTACAATATTTCTTTGAATCATAACAAACTGCCATGGAGATATACCATTACATGTAGATTTGTTTTACAAAACCCTTCCTACGTTTCATGGGATGTATTTCAACATTTGTAGACTAGACATTCATGTTTGATGCCCTAGAACTAGCTAGAGGCACTTGCAGACTAGAAAATTGTCTTAGTGACCAATCCTTTTGATGTAGAATAAAGTTGTATTTGTATCATTTGGTCTTTCGTGCAAAGCAATTACAAGGATCTTTTAAAGTTTTTTCATGCTTACTGGGTAAAGTTGTAGCTGTGTATGTTGGACATGTGTGTATTAGACAATACGGCCCTAAAACAGACGGGAAACCTCTTTGCAAAGAACATAGTGATAGAACTCTTAAAAATGGCGTATACATCAGTGTTCCACGGGGTTTCGGGGACGGGGACGGGGGGACGGAGGGGACGTGTTTCGGGGACGTGAGGACGGGGGGTCTAAATTTGGGGGCGGCGGGGGGACGGCAGGGGGACGGCGGCGAGGGGGCGGCAGGGTGCTGAAATACATATAGTATTTGAAAAAATAGTTATAAAAAGATGTATAACTATAAGAATTATACATCTTGGAGACAACTAGGAGTCCCTTAGACGTCTTAAGGACACCCCAGCATCCTCAAAGCCCTAGTGGCATCTTGGAGACAGCGACATTGGTGGTGGGATGGTGGCGCTGGTGGTGGGTTGGTGGGGGGACATCCCCCACAAGTCCCCAAGTCTCTGAGACGTTTCCGTCTAGGAAACGCGAGGTTTTTAGGGGGGGACGCGTCCCCGTGGAACACTGGTATACATATGAGTTAAAAGGCAATGAAGGAGGCCATTAGTTACATAATAGAAAATGATTTGAAAAATGAATCATTCTACGTTTATGATGATAAAGAGATAGAGTAACATCCATGGGCTAAAGAATTGCTATACTTTGTGTGTGGGTGGTTAACAAACTCAAATACGAAAACAGAAATAAAAATATGGTTATATGAAATGGAGGATATGTCACCAATGTATATTTTTTTGTGTATATGTATAAATATACACAGCCGTACCCATACCTGGGATTTTTTTTTTTGTACTGGCAAATCTGTACACATACTGGCAACTTAGGTTTAGGAATATTTCTTCTTTCACTTGATGTTTTTTCTCATTTGTAATTCCCATTCATCCAATCCGTGTTTTTGGATCCCAATTTGGTTTGTTACCAAACCTTGCTGGTTTGGAAATCAATGATGTTTTTGACTACATTGATTGTCTTCTCAAAATTTATTTTTAACCAAACTGCTTTTTGCTTTGTGGATGATTGACTGGTCCAAGTGTTCTTGTTTTTAACTTCGATGGGTGTAGATTGCAAGTGCCGAATCCTTCTTAGTAGTTGTATGTCTCTTCTACCTTTTCTCTTGGTCTGCTTGTGATATGTCAAGCTGTCATGTCTGTGTAGATAATTTGTTTATTTCAGTATCTGAAACACCTAGTTGGTTGATATCAATGTCCAGTAGGGTGTCTTTTTTCCTTCATATCCTAACAGATCTGATGTTGCTTTTTGGTTCTCTTTGTGGTGTATTGTAGCTTCATTGATACTCAAAACTGCAACTCATAAAATGTGACATAGACTTCCATTATGCTATTATGTGAGGTTCTCCAATAATAGCATGCTCACAACCTTGTGTTCTTATAAGTTATGAAGAGAAATAAAGCAACAGCAATGTGACAGTGCTAGATAACTGCAGTGATCAAACATCTATAAGTGCATATATTTGATAGCAATAGAATGATGTTATCATAACTTCCAATGAGTGTACAGAAATTAGTGAAAGGTTATCATCATAGATGCAACCTTGATGGCACCTTTTCAAAATGATAATTGACTTAATAACTTAATTTAAAAGATATTTCAACAGCAATATGGCAGTGTTAGAAAACTGCATTGATCCAACATCTATGAATGCATATAATTGATAGCAATAGAATGATGGTATCATAACATCCAATGAGTGTATAGAAATTAGTCAAAGGTTATCATCATAGGTGCAACCTTTGATGATGCCTTTTCAAAATGATAATTGACTTAATAACTTAATTTATTTAAAAGATATTTCAACAGCTTAATCAATTGTAGTTTATTTGGAGCTAATTATATATTAAAATTTTAAATGCAGACTGCATGCAAGTACTCTCAGAGCTGCTCAGATTTCAGCTTCCAGAAGGACACTCTTGTTGCCAAAATGCTTTAAAATACTATTTGCAATCCTTAGGAGAAAATGCCAGAGCATTATCACTTGGAAATGTGTGGGTACAGGTATGGGGACAAGTGACAACATTTCAAATCAATGTACATGAGTAAAAGAATAAGAGTGAGTATAAAATATGTAAACATAGTCGCCAGAAGGAGTGGTTACAAGGTTGGTATCCTTATCACTCTGGAGTTTCGTGGGGACTATGCCTAGAGCTTTGCTACATGACACAAATTCAAGCACGCCAAACGGACAACCCCTAAGTTACACAATGAAAGCACAAGAAGAAAGGAAGAACAATGAAGAATTAGGAAAACACACTCAATATATTATTGCAGAAGAAATGACATCCTATGGGCCACTCCAAAATTGATGGAATCCAATTAATCTATGCTATCCAGCCCAATAAGAATAATCAGCTTACTTGCTAAGACTCTCTGTGGTACATAAAGGAGTATTTAGCCAGGAGAAAAGGTCTTCCTTTTTTCTCATATGCATTCATTGTTGAATTGGAAAATACTATAGGTATTCTGCACAAGTTCTGTCTCTTTATGCACTTTACAAAAGTCCTGTTCGAAAGTTTCTCACCTTGCTTCTGCTCTGGTTAAATTAGATCCTGTTTCACATTTGATCTTTGAACAAATATTGGTGGCAGGGACACAATTTGTTTAAATGAGTTTCAAGGGATACACAAAAATCTTTTGTTTCTAAGGATGTCATGATCCAAATTGCTGGCTGCATAAACTCAACATTGGAGTCCACATAAAACAATTGAATAGACATTGTGTATAAAGGAGATGTCCAATGAAATATTTATACAAATTGGAGCCCTAGGATGGCCAATTTCAAGAAACCAAATGCTTTGTTAAGCTAGAATTCAAGTGTCAGAAAGAATTAGCTGGATCATGAGTAGCATCCATATATCATATGAATATTATAGAACTTCCACTTTTGCCAGATCAATACCTATCTTTAATCAGCAGTGGTTGAAGCATCCTAGCATATATGATATAACATTTGCTTTAAAATCTAAAACTTCACAGGATTCTAGTTATATTTCTTAAAAATTAAACATGAGGGTCAAACTTGTAAAAGTTCTCTGTTTACCTAGCATGCAAACTTTCATGGGATGTGTCTTTATCCTGTCATATGTAGATTTTCAATATTTGGTCCTTGAGACTGTATTGATGAAAGGCTTAGTCAAAAAGTAAACTTCTATACTTTCTTTCCCAGATTTGTTATGCTTTTTAATACATTTTATATTTAATTCCTTTGTTGTGCTTATCCCAAACTTGACCTTGTTGTGAGTTGAAGCTTGTGATTTGATAGTTTGGAGATTGGGGAAAGGAGGGTGGCGGCTCAAATGATCTTAAAGTCCCTTTTTCCATAACTAAATAGTGGAATGGTCTTAGATATTTTAGCTTGAGATTCTGTGATGTTTCCAAGGTGTGTGTCTGCTTGTTAGTTTAGGAGTGTTATTGATGCAGGTTATCATGAAGGCATAGTAAGCTGGTCAAATTGTTTATTTTGACTTTAGAAGCTTTTGAGTTGTGAGCATGAACTTCGTCATGTTGATGCTAATAGTCTTTTGTTGAGAATACCTTTATAAAGCATTTACAACTTGATATAGAGTAATTATTAGATGCCAATTTTATTTGCTTATAAATATCAATTCTATATCTATTGTAACATTGAATACACCATACATGCAACTGAGAACATCTGTTTTTATTCTGCATAGATATTTACATCCTTCTGCTCATTGTTAAAGATTTGGCATTTTTAGGAATTGATTGGAATCTGACATTCCTTATGGCATGCCAATTATTGCAATTTATAGCCTCAAAGGATTGTAATGATTGACCTCCTCGAATATACAAGGATATATTTCACACTCTCATTTGTTTTATTTGATCTTCTCATTGTGATGGCTAGCATTGTCAATCTACTCTCTACATTCTTAAATAGGTGAACATATGTAGGAATATACAGTTTCTCTTCATCATCTCTTGACCAAAGCACTTGTCCTTGCTGATATATACAGTTGCTACTGTCTTAAAGAATTAGATATTTTTGAAGAGTGTTTTGATATTTTTCACAGGTCCTTATTTCATGTTCAGGTCAGAGTTTGCTGGATACATCATTTTTCCCTCAACAAAGTTTGTTTTATCTGGCATGTCAAGGGGCAATAGCCAAGTTTGCTACTTCCTCCTTAGGTATATCACCAGAAGAATATGCAAAGAGAAACTATGCAAATAATATTTCAGAGTACAATACAGTTCTTGGATCTCTTACTGTGCAGAGAAGGTATAAGCTACAGTAAGCTTTAGTATTGGGTACTATATATTGTGCGTTAAATTGTCCTGTAGCATGTTTGATTTTTCCCATAATTGATGTTCTCTTTGATTAAGGTCATAGCACTTCTTCACTGAGGATTCATTGGTGTGGGAAGGGTTCAGATATTTCTTGTTGCGGGATGTCTACGATGACATGCAATTGGATGGAGTCCAGCCAATTCGAGACACTTTTTGCACATTGATTGTAGGTGCAATGAAGGGAGCACGACTACAAGATTGTCTTTACTTTATGGATGAAATGAAATCCATGGGCCTGGCTCCAGATGTAAGTTTTGTATTTCTGCAAGTTATGGTTGTTGCTCCTAATGTTATGTTCAGGATGAAATGACATCAATATTTGCAGGAAACTTGCCACAAGGAAGGAAAATATTTTTTTTCGTATTCAAATTGAATTAATAGAATTATATGAAAATTTTATTTAGTTTAAAATGCTTCTGACTCAAGAATCAAGGTTTCATCAAATGGGTGAATTCTAAAGTTCAAATTACAAGGAAAAGTCTCAACTGCAATTTTCAAATCTGGTAAAAATGAAGCATAAATAAGATCCACAATTGTGAACCAGTATAAGTAAGGTGCTTGAACATAAAATCAGTATATGCATACTTAGCCTATAGAACTTTTGTGCTTGGAAGCAACTTTGGAATCACACACAAATGGATGAAGTATGCTTGAATTTCAGCCATGCTGATGGCATTGTATATGTTAAAGGACTGGCAAGCTATTCTTATTGCTTAGATGCAAGCTGATTTGCTTCTGCACTAGAAGGAAAGATGTCAGAAATGTTTATTGATGACCAAAGAATAGTGGATGGGACTAAATTGTTACATAGTTGTTGTACATAGGTATGCATAAGGCACCTAAGTTGATGTTAATGAGCTAAATAAAAAAATAAATCAAACAATTGGTAAAAAGAATAATTTAGTGAAAGCAATTTGGTTTATAGTTATTAACCATTGAGAAATGTTTTTGATTAAGGATAAAACAGGTTTTGAAGTGACCCGAAACCCTTTACAATCAAAGACAAGGCTGCAGAAAGGACAGCCTGCAGCCAGCCAAAAACCAGCACCCAAACAAGACTCGTCATGATTTACATTTAGAACCACTCTTGTGGGAGCGGAGAGTCATGTCAAAAGAAGGCCTAGAGGGTTTTGCTTTCTTGCTCTTAACTGTAATCCAGCCTTATTCCACATGCGCTGCCTTATCAAGCCAAGCCAACTCACGATTATCTTGAAGATGAATGCCTGTATCCAGAGTTTTAGAGATTTCATCATTGTTCCTTTGCACAGACACAAACTTATCAGAAGTGCCGCTAGATATAGAAGCCGTAGCGCAATCACCAGAAATGGCAGGTTGAGACCTAGTCACTTGCACAATAGGGGAAGCCTTAGCAGCCCCACCATTTGAGACATCTCGAGGGGATGCCTCAAGACCCTGTGATTCTGAAGCAACCACCTCAGAAAAGCTCCTATGTTCAGATTTCTTCTCAACCGTATAATGCTGTTGAGAAGCGCCTTTCCACCAAGTAGCCGTCTTTGTTTTTTTCTCAAATTTGCAATGTGCAGCAGCATGTCCTATTTTAAAACACCTTCTGCACCGGAAGGGAATCCCTTCATAATCCAAAGATTGGACCCAAGAACCCTTAGAAGATTTTAATAAAACCTCAGCAGGTAACCCTTTTGAAACAACCATTTCAACCAATATGCGGGCAAAAGTGGAATGAAGAATATCAAAAGATTCATCATCCACCAGCAAAACATCACCAAGGGCTTCACCCACCTCCTCCAGGAGGAAATCGTTCCAAAGGTGGAGGGGAAGATTAGGCAGCCGAACCCAAATCGGGATCTTGTTAAAGGTTTCAGAAGTCGGGTTGAAATCAGAATACCAAGGCTTAATTATCAACAAGTATTTGTCCTCCTAGCTAAAAAAATTATCACATAAAATTATATTTCTATCCCGAGCATTGTCAAACTTAGCTACAAAAAACCCCTTAGCCATGGGGTAAATATGTACTTCACCAGAAATCAGAGGCTCCCATTCATTGGTGATCTAGGAATGCAGCTGAGGGAGGCTAGGCCGAAAACCCCTAAACCGACAAATCACCCCATGGACAGAGAGATCAACAATATTCTCATCTATTTCTTCTATAGTCTCGTCTTTTAGCTTCACTGTAATGGCATTGGTTATCGGGATAAACCCGCCTAACTTTCCATACCCGAATCCTGCTGTCGACGTCTTGGCTTTTGCCTTAGAACCAACGCTCTTTATCCTTTCCCCGCTAGAACCCTTTGCATAGGGGACAAATGCGGCAGACACAGCCTATGTAGCAGAGCCTCCGCCTTGACCCCCTGCACCATTAGCTGTGCCATCCGCCTGCGTTCCATCCTCTCGAACCCAAGTTCCATTCGCGCCGTTCGCGCCTTCCACCATTTCAATTTGGAACAAAACTAACCATTAAGAAATGTTACTCATCCTTACTTATTGTTTTACCGTCTAGCAAGACCCGGTCAAAAATGTCCTATAGAGATTCTTTTAAAGCAATGAATCTTTCTTTCTTAATATTGGGTGAAAACTTTATAAACCTTCTTGAAGTAGTGAAATAATTCAACCTAAAAAAACCAATCCTTATGCTTTAGAGTTGGAAAATCTATCCACAACTAAACCTTGTAGGATATGTACCGTTAAACACTTCTTAGATAGGGTCATATGTATCACTTTCTATTCATGTTTGGAGAACTACACGGTTGAGTAGATCTTTGATACTTTTGTATATAATGGAACCTTTTTATAGTTTAAGATTGAAGTGGTTGATGGAAAAAAGTAATACTCTGGAATCCATCACTCTTCAAGCTGTCTTTAGTCAGTAGATACCATCTAGCTAAATGGCCAATAACAATAATGGATACATACATACATCCTATTTATTTAAAATTATAAAGAGTTATCTGTTGTGCCTTGTAAGAGATATAAACTTGTAATTATATCATGGAGATTTATCAAGCTCAACAACTCTCAAGGAATAGTGGTTGGACAACAAACTTAGCTTGGACAATGCTATAAGGAACAATTAGCTTGCACTTGATAATGTGCTATAGCCTGAGAGTTCGGAGTTTGGACCCTCTTGATATGAACACAATTGATCAATCCCAAGCTAGGCCACCAAACCTTAGATCCATACAAGACTGTAGGCTTGATGATGGTATCAAAAAGACCTCTTTGAAGGGATATCTTGGAAGTGGATTTGGAAACAATAATGTTTGAAGATATAGAGAGAGAAAGACATGAATGTGAGGCAGGCTTCATGTTGAAGGAGGGATCAAAAAAGACAATTAGCTTGCACTTGATAATGTGCTATAGCATGAGAGTTTGGATCCTCTCAATATGAGCCCAATCAATCAATCCCAAGATAGGTCCCCATACCTTAGAGCCATACAAGACTGTAGGCTTGATGATGGTATCAAAAAGACATCTTTGAATGGATATCTTGGAAGTGGATCTGAAAACATTGACCTTTGAAGATATAGAGAGAGGCATATACCTTGCAAAGATGCAAATGTGAGGCAGGCTTCATGTTGAAGGAGGGACCAGAAAATTGGAGTTTTAAGTATAAGTAGATGCAATCTCCAAGGTTGCTTCCTTGTAAAATAATTGGAATTTGGAAAGAAGTGTTCGGAGATATTGAAAATCATGATCTTAGCTTTACTAAGGCTGACTACAAGTTGGTGAAGCTCACAAAAGCAAGCAAGGACACCAGGTTGCCATTGTAACCCATAGGTAGAATGAGAGAGGAGAACAATATCATCAACAAAAAAAAGAATGGCAATAGCAAACTCATATAAAATGCAACCATCATCTGTAAGAATATGTTGCTAAAGAAAGTTTTCCAACTCATCAATGTAGATGCTAAAGAGGGTTAGAGAGAGGGCACCCTTGTTCGACCCCAATGCTACTCTTGACAAAGTTGGAGAGACTGTGAGAAGTACAAAACTGCCCAATAACTGTCTCATAAACCCTCCAAGCAGCAGTAAATGAGGGAATTGAAAATGCCAACATCGCACATACACTCGAAAAGTAGGTGTCTTGGAACCGAGTCAAAGGCCTTCTTGAAGTCTATGAAACAACAAAAGATTGTGGAAGATCAATGGTGAGCTTCCTCAATAATAGCTCGGAGTGTAAAAATGTGGTCAATTGTTTGATAATCACCTTTGAAGCTAGCTTGCCCATGAGCTCTAAGACTGAATGGATGCCAAATTCAGGACAGGATCTCTCAGGTTCATCTCGGACAAACCCACAGAGATTTTATGGTAATCTGAATGGACCCCCCATGTGAACCGAACTTGGATCCATACCCAGGCTGGATCGGACCTGAATCGGCAAGTCGAGGGGGCTGAACTGGTAACTCAGCCAAAAGTCACCCTCATGGGACTGAAAACTGAAACATCCTTGTTCTTATGATTGAAATCTGATGTTCATAAACGTTTGAGAGGTATGTATGGAGCTTGAAACTCTAGGTATTCTTTTGCCTGATTTTACCTTAAAATACCTGCTATTTTGCCAACTGAAATGACTGAAATCTGCCTTCAAATATGATAGAACCTGCCTCTTGAAACCCTAACAACATGTGACTGACATACGCCATAAAGGAGCTTGAAAAATTATTGTTTTGCTGAATCAAATCTCTCTTTTATCCTTGAAACCATAGCTATTTTGTAGTGGCTCTTAGTGGTGTATGTGAGCTTGACTACTGATGCTCACAAATGGTGAAAAATGGCCTTGGAAAGTGCTGGCAACTGCCATAAATCTGCCAGTAAACCCTTGTGAAATTGATAAAAGCAAGAGTAATTCCTGTTATGGATGTTGAAGAATAGAGAGAAGATGCTGCCCTTTGGTGCCCCTGAAGGAAACTCAACAAATCCACTATTAACACTTGCTCCGACACCGAAAATCCTTCTCCAATGGTGATGTCCTTCAAACCTTTGTTCCCACAATGACAAAATAAGACAAGGCAAGTGCTTTTATGGGAGAGGAAGATTACTCTTACAATTTTGAAATTGCTTTTACTTCCTCTATCCTAGGGCACCCTTTTTGGCTTCCGTATGGAACTTAATTCATGTTTTCAAATTCAGTTTTACACCCTCTAGGATACTTAGCACTTTTTCTTATGTTTGATCATTGACAATCTAAATTCAATCCCCTAGGCATGCATTTGGGAGACATGGATGCACCTTTATGAGTTGACTGCAATTTCTTCACCTATTTTTGCTGATCGTGGATTTCTAATCACTTAGCCACTTAAGTTGCACTTCTCGACTAGCAATACCAATAGGAAAATATAATTGTACTTATGTTTTGCTGCCTCCTTGGTAGTCATGATTTCTCAGCCACTTAACCACCTCAGTTGTCCTTCTTGCTTGGTTTGACCATTGAGAATTTGCAATATTACAATTGGATTTGATGTTCCCCTCATTGGCATGGCTCAATAAGGTCTTCGCCATTTTGATGCACTCTTGTAACTGGTTAGCCCACCTTGGAGTATGTATTTCTGCTGGTCTGACTCTGACAATTTACCATCTGTTTCTTGCTTTCCTTATGTAGATATGTCAATTGCACAAGGCGCTAGATGAGTTCTTGTTAATACTTACTAATCTTGCATTTAGGTTTGAATCTTTGACATTCCATTCATCCTTTTTCAATGCTTAGAATTCAAGAGCTTGATCATCTTTATTCATTATCTCCCTTACATTAGGCAACCTGCAAACATTGTTAACTAGACAAAAGCTGACTAACACTTGACAGATTGAGGCATTGACAAGTTGGACAACTTAACTGGTTTTGATAATATGACAAGAATGACATGATACTGACCACAATGTTGACTGCAGGTGAATTTTCGTAGGGGTACTACTTTCACACTGATATAGACCAACAACCTTAAGGCTAGTTTCAATGTTACAAATACTAAAGGTTGTAAAGAATGGATTCCAATTATTCTCAGTACAAGTTGAAGAAGTGGCAAAAGGAAAGCAGCCAAACTTGATTGATTACATCCTCCTTCAAGGATTTTAGTGATGTATTCCCTGAAGAACTGCTAGGAATGCCTCCAAAAAAGGAATTTGGTTTGCTATAGATATTTTATTGGGATTTGTACTTGCCTCTATGACACTTTATTGAATAAAATCGCAGATTTGCAAGAGCTGAAATTATAACTCCATGAAATGCTAATGGGCTAATATGGCCCAACACATAGTTTAAAGACTTGCCCAAATGTTTGCTAACTTGGGATGTAAACCTTCGGGGCAAGTAACTCGCTCAAAAACTCACTGGCAAGTTCTAATAAGTTATTCACCCAAAAACTTGCCAAAGCTCACTAGTCTGTCTAATAAGCTTGCCTGCCAACACATAATGTTATTCATTGGCCAAAAAAGTAACAAAATCCATCATTTTCAGAAATTCTTCTTCCAGCTCGTTCCACATGTTGACAACATTTAGTGTATTTTCAAGTGATTTCAATGGATTTTGTGTGATCCTGGACTGATTTGACAACTGATAAGTATTTTGGCAGCATTTGCAAGGTATGCAACCTAATAATTTCTTTGTTTGTGTTTTTGATTTTTTCAGAATTTTTTTTCTCGTTCTAGATTTTTAATATTCTATTTTTCCTATTATTTATCTAGCTGCTAGTGTTTCAAATTCACTTTTTTGCTTAAGATATGGCATTGGGTGGCAACCTTAGGGACCTTGCTTGGAAGCATGGAACCCCAGAGGGAGAAACAAGACAAGTAGTGTGTAATTAATGTGGGAAAAAAAATGAGAGGCTTCAACTATGTCAAATATCATCTTGCACAATCGGAGGAAGAGATGTTTCACTTTGTGATATAGTAGAGGTTGAATTGTTATAGCTCTCCTTTCTTCATATGGGGAGAAGACACGGAATGGGCAGTGGCAGATGCAGCAACATGGGATGTTATCATGAATTTGATTTCATATGACATGATAGTGGACATTGAACACTATGATGTTTGAGATTTATTATCATATAACTAACTGTTAACACTAATAACTATGATCACTGATGTGCATTGAACTTAATTTTGGATCTATGAATGAATAAAAAGCAGCTTGTCAGTTCTCTAAATCCAGTTTTATGCATGTTGTTTAGGATTGTTTTGTAAATATCTGTTATTTTTTTTTTGGAAATTTTTTTGAGTCATTGAGTACAAGTCAATTTGGGTTTGCTGAGTTTCTAGCTAGGTCGAGTTTTTAAACTATGGCTGAATGTGTTTTGTGAGGAGCATAGGTGTTGCTTGTTAAGAAAAAAGATGGTACATTAATTATATATCGTATGGTGAATATGACAATGTTTACTGATGCAGAGGGAAAGGAATTGCAGCAAAAGTATAATAATCAATGACTTGTTTGACAAATTGTCTCTTCCTAGTAGCTCCGTTTTTAGACAAATCTGATGGGACAACAATTTTTGTGGAGATTCTTGAGAATCTAAACACACTTTCAGATACAACTCCTCTTACAATGGCATCCTCCAAAATGAAACAAAAAACATTTAAAACGGACTATTATCAGTCCTAATTAGCCCTCCAAGTTGCCAAAACTGAGTTTTTTTGAAATAATGCCCTCACATGTGCCAAACTGGTACAAAAACTATTTGAACAGTTAAAGTATGTTGCCATAGACCTGAAGACCAAATTTTATCAATTGAGTAGGCGTATTTCTCCCAAAACTCAAATTTCTTGCTTAAAACCCTAGGCAGGGTTTTGACAGGGCAGCGAGTGAAAAAAGTTCATTTATGTTTTAATATCCACTTTCAAGACCTCAAACAAAATGCATTAGGTTTGGATAAACTCTTAACAACTCCAGCAACAATAAAATCAAACAAAGAACTCTAAAATCTACTTATTTTGCAAAAATGGTGGTCTAAAACATTGGTAACACCCTGCTAGCATACCTGCAAGCAAAAACTTCGTTCCTTTTCTTTCCAGAATGACATAAAACTGATTTTTCCATGTTTTTCAAACTTAAACATCATCCCTAACTACCTACCTCACCCTATGCAAACCCAAGTTTATAAATTAGGCATTCAAAACCTCTAATTAGGTACCTGGGGTTGAGTAAAAACACCAAAATTTGAAATATATGACTAATTATTTGTCCAAACTTAAGCACAAACCTCCTAACATGTGATTAAACACTTAAGACTACATTCTAATGCAAATCTGGAACTAGATAAAATGATGCTCCTACATCAGACTCCCAAGGAGCAAAAAGTTGGCTCATGAGCTCCTGCTCATGAGGTTTGCGAGGTTACTCCCATGCTTAGTGATATTTGATTTTGTCATTCAAGTAGCATCATCTATTGAATGACCTTTCCACTTCACTAAGTAAAACCCAAGTTTATAAATTAGGCATTCAAAACCTCTAATTAGGTACCTGGGGTTGAGTAAAAACACCAAAATTTGAAATATATGACTAATTATTTGTCCAAACTTAAGCACAAACCTCCTAACATGTGATTAAACACTTAAGACTACATTCTAATGCAAATCTGGAACTAGATAAAATGATGCTCCTACATCAGACTCCCAAGGAGCAAAAAGTTGGCTCATAAGCTCCTGCTCATGAGGTCTGCAAGGTTACTCCCATGCTTATTGATATTTGATTTTGTCATCCAAGTAGCATCATCTATTGAATGACCTTTCCACTTCACTAAGTAAAACCCAAGTTTATAAATTAGGCATTCAAAACCTCTAATTAGGTACCTGGGGTTGAGTAAAAACACCAAAATTTGAAATATATGACTAATTATTTGTCCAAACTTAAGCACAAACCTCCTAACATGTGATTAAACACTTAAGACTACATTCTAATGCAAATATGGAACTAGATAAAATGATGCTCCTACATCAGACTCCCAAGGAGCAAAAAGTTGGCTCATGAGCTCTTGCTCATGAGGTCTGCAAGGTTACTCCCATGCTTATTGATATTTGATTTTGTCATCCAAGTAGCATCATCTATTGAATGAATTTTCCACTTCACTAAGTACTGGTAGTACTCTTTACCCCTTGTCCATTTAAAAACTTGCTTGTCAAGAATAGCTTCTAGTTCTCCCTTGTTGGCTTTTGGCAATTGGTTTTCCCATTTCCTAACTGATATTTCCTTGCTTTGAGTTGTGTCACCTTCATCATCACCTTCTTTGTATGGATACAAGTTACAACATTGAATATAGGAGAGATTGCAATTCCACTTGCCAATTCTATCTCATAAGCATTGTTAGAAAACTTTCTTAAAATCTTACTAGGGCCAATTTTCTTCATTTTCAGTTTGTTATACTCACCTTTTGGAAACCTGTCCTTCCTCAAAAGAGCTAATACCATGTCTCCAATCTGAAGATTAACCTCGCTCCTCTTGAGGTCTACATGTCTCTTGTATTTAGTCACACTTGCCTCTAATTGTTTCTTGACTTGTTCATGTACTTCTTACATAGCAACGGCAAAATCCTCTCCCTCAAGACTTATTTTCTCCATTTTTCCTAAATCCTTCAACTCCAAAACACCTCTTGGGATGTGAACCATAGACTATTTGAAATGGACTCATATTTTTACTCTTGTTAGGTGAATCATTACAAGCAAATTCCGCTTGTGGCGAGATGAGATCCCATTGTTTTGGATTGTCCTTTGTTAAGCATTTGAGTAGATTACCCGAAGTCCTATTTACCACCTATGTTTGTCCATCACTTTGAGGGTGGTATGCTGAACTGAAATTCAAATTAGTGCCCAACTTCTTCCATAAAGTCCTCCAAAAGTGTCCCACAAATTTAGTATCTCTATCTAATATAATGCTTAATGGAATGCCATGTAATCTAACCACCTCTTTGAAGAACAAATCAACAATATGAGTAGCATCACTTGTGGTCTTGCATGCTATAAAATGAGCCATTTTAGAAAACCTATCTACGACAACAAAGATTGAATCATGGCCTTTTTGGGTTGTAGGTAGACCCAAAACAAAATCCATACTAATGGAGTCCCAAGGTTTGTTTGGGATTGGTAAAGGCTTATAAAGACCTGCATTTGTACTCTTTCCCCTGGCATATTGACACACTTTACACCTTTCTGCAAATTTTCTCACATCTGATTGCATTTTAGGCCAAAAGTAATGAGCACTTAACTGAGCTAAAGTCTTATCTAGGAAAAAATGACCAGCAAGATTACCACAATGCTTTTCTCTAATTAAATTTTCTCTCATATTACTCCTTGGTACACAGCTGTGATCCTTTAAAAAGTATTCCATCTTGCAACCTGTAGTCCATACAAGGTTCTCTATTTCTTATAGTTGGCTGTTTACACACCTTATAGGCTTCGTGAAAATCCAAATCAGATTTGTACAACTCCTTAAGAAACTCTATTCCTCCACTTTTTATCTGAATTTCTCTTATGAGTAAGGCTCTCCTACTCAAAGCATCTGCTACCTTATTGGCTTGGTCTTTTTTGTGCTTGATAACACAAGTAAAATTTTGCAAATACTCCACCCATTTCATGTGTCTGACTTAATTTGGGCTGGCTGGTTATGAACTGCAGTGCATGATTATCAGTGAAAATAATAAACTCCTTAGGCATCAAATAATGTCTCCACTTAGGGCTTGGATTAAAGCATAAAACTCAAGATCATAAGCTGAATACCTCTTTGTTGAATCATTTAACTTCTCACTAAAGTATGCAACAGGTCTACCTTCTTGACTTAGGACAACTCAAATGGTTACCCCACTTGCATCACATTCAACTTGGAAAACTTTGTTAAAATCAGGAAGTGATGGTATAGGCTGTTCAGTGATTTTTTTCTTCAAAAATTGAAAATTTCTTTCAGCAACATCAGTCCAAACAAATTTTCTTTTATCCCCTCTTATAGTATCTATGAGTGTTGCACAAATTTTGTTAGTTTTTAGATCAGAAATGCAACACACAAATCAATGAACACAACGATTTACCCTGGGAAAACCCTCCTACTTGAGGGAGAAAAACTCAGCAAAATGATCTCTTATATATTAGAAGAATAAGTGCAGAAACTGCATACAAATCAGGCCCTACACAAGGCCGAGTCTAATACAATGAATGGAGACACTTCTCCTTGAAGCGAAATACAAAAAGATGACACTTCTTCTTAGAATTGAGTCTGCTGCTAGGAGGTGAACTGCTGCTGCTGCTGAAGATGCGAATTGGAGAGTGAATTGATTGATACTTGATCAAATGAGAGGACTTCATCCTCTTTATATACAAAGCTGGGTGGCCTCCTCTCTAGGTCGGCCCTTAGAAAAATATAATTTATTTATGAAGCAAAGGCCGACCTGCCTTTAATTAAGAGAAAATAGCTCCCGAAGCTATAAAACACTCCCTCTTAGCTAGGGAGGTATTTTCCAGATATCCTCGTCATGGAGTCTCTCAACATGACGCCCACAATGGCTACGAACACTCCCTCTTAGCTAGGGAGGTATTTTCCAGATATCCTCGTCATGGAGTCTCTCAACATGACGCCCACAATGGCTACACCCATTTGTGGAAAACCACATCTCAGTCTCAGAGATGTACAAGAGTTCATCATGGAGTCTCTCAACATGACATGGAGTCTCTCAACATATGGCTACTCCCATGTGTGGAAAGAAACACATTTCAGTCTCAAGATGTACAAGGGTTCATCACGGAGTCTCTCAACGTGATGTCGTCATGGAGTCTCTCAACATGATGTCCACAATGGCTACTCCCATGTGTGGAAAGAAACACATCTCGGTCTCAGAGATGTACAAGGGTTCATCACAGTTTCTCAGCGTGATGTCGTCATGGAGTCTCTCAACATGGCGTCCAAAATGCTACTCCCATGTGTGGAAAGAAACACATCTCAGTCTCAGAGATGTACAAGGGCTTGCACCTCATATTTCTCCATCTCAGAGAAATATACATTACAACAAATCTTCATGATGATGTGACTCCCTCTGAAGCTCCAAGTACTTGCATCAACCTCCTGACCTCCTCGTCCAAGATTGCCTGCAATGCTTGCCTTAGAGGAACGGTTTCCAATGCACAGCTCCGACACTACTGACTTGTGAGAGTTCGGGACTGTCCTTCTCGACCTCATCCCAGATCACCCTATTCTGAATAAGTTTCGAAGCTTGCAATTCTGTTCTCGGCAGCTGAAGAGGTCTTCCAAGGACTTTAGCACCTGGCCTTGCAACACTACAACCCACTTAGCTGACACCTTCACTTCTTTTCAGTGAGTTACTCTAGTTCCTCGAGACATAGGACTTCATTTTGCTGAACACCGAACTCCCTCTTGATCCTTGCCTCCATTGACTGATCTTTAGAGCCTTAAATCCTCTTCCTGGACATGATCTCAACTCGTGTCTGGAATTGAACTCCCTCTGAATGTCATTTCCTTCTCTTCGAAGAAACTGATCGCAATGACAATCTGTATAGGTTCTCCGTTGTTTAGTGTCTTCATCTTTCTCAATCTTCTTTGTTGATGTAAACTCTTCATCCAAGGCTGACCCAACCTTGTGCCCTCGAGAGATGTCTCGAGTGAAGAATCAAGAGAGTTATGTGCCAACAACTCAGTCCCATGGCTGCATGCTATGTCTCCATGTTTGTTCATTTCTCCAGCTGGCATGACTTCCTCATAGGATGCTTGAAGCTCTTCCTCCCTTTGAATTCCTTATGCAATCTCTCATCATCCTTTTGCTCCTCGATCCATCCTGCATTTTAGAGAGATTAATAATAGTTCATAGAATCAAACTACTCCGAAGAGAAATATACAGACCAATGCTAGAAGCATACATGATTCACTATTCCCAATGTTATTGCATGAATTATTATTAACTACATAAAATTCATGATCATAAAATACTTATCTCTTTATTGCTGGTACACCATTGAGCTAGACCTGTAGCTGTGTTTGATTAGCCCTTAATTAATTTAATCCTTGTTGAATAATCGCCCAGACTTCCAAATGCTCGATGGCTATCAAGAGTATTCCGGCTA
The DNA here is from genome assembly GCA_007258455.2 of Sequoia sempervirens. Classification (NCBI taxonomy): domain Eukaryota; kingdom Viridiplantae; phylum Streptophyta; class Pinopsida; order Cupressales; family Cupressaceae; genus Sequoia; species Sequoia sempervirens. Next base: position 170,950,840 of record VDFB02270651.1, on the reverse strand, counting down.
CAACCAGTTGGAGCAGCAATCTGTACAGATTCGTTCACAAGCATCATTTGACTTTGTTGCTCAAATAAACTTTACCAGTTGCTTTTCCATCCACGCGGCAGATAAATGTTTGATTCTCTTCTCCAATCAGATTTGAAACTCTTTACAATTCTGCTCATATGTCTACAGGTATTTTCCCTTTAAGGTTTGCATAAAATGTCCTTCAATTCTGCAATAGATAGTCTTTAAATCTGCAACAACTCACCCTTGAAGATCTGCACTTAAGTCTACCAAAAATTCGCCTCAAGGTCTGCTCTTAAATCTGCTAGAAATCGCCCTTTAGGTCTTCAAAAATTCGGCTTCATGACTGCTCTTAAAAACACCTTAGATCTGCTTCTAAGGTATGCTCCAAATCCGCTATCGATGGAATGATATTGAATGAAGAATGCTTAGACAAATATGATCAGATCTTTTCTAAACCCGCTCTGATACCATGTTAGTTTTTAGATTAGAAATGCAACACACAGATCAATGAACACAACGATTTACCCTGGGAAAACCCTCCTACTTGAGGGAGAAAAACCCAGCAAAATGATCTCTTATATATTAGAAGAATAAGTGCAAAAGCTACATACAAATCAGGCCCTACACAAGGCCGAGTCTAATACAATGAATGGAGACACTTCTCCTTGAAGCGAAATACAAAAAGATGACACTTCTTCTTAGAATCGAGTTTGCTGCTAGGAGGCGAACTGCTGTTGCTGCTGAAGATACGAATTGATTGATGCTTGATCAAATGAGAGGACTTCATCCTCTTTATATACAAAGCTGGGCGGCCTCCTCTCTAGGTCGGCCCTTAGAAAAATATAATTTATTTATGAAGCAAAGGCCGACCTGCCTTTAATTAAGAGAAAATAGCTCCCGAAGCTATAAAACACGAACAAATTCCACTAATTTTTTTGATAAATTTCCTATAAAAACATGCCAAACCATGGAAACTTTTTACCTCATAACCTGTTTTGGGAGTTGGTCAATCAATTATGGCTTTCACTTTGTCCTTGTCCATCTTTAATGCACCTCGAGAAATCACAAAACCAAGGTTCACTAATTCTGTCCTCATGATAAACATTTATTGATATTAATCAATAATCTTTCTTCTTGCAATCTTTGCATTACCATCCTAAGGTGTTTGAGATGTTCTTCCTTGCTTGAGCTATAGATCAATATGTCATCCAAATAAACAATCTCAAATTCACCTATGAAGGGTTTTAGAACTTCATTCATTAGTCTCATAAATGTATTTGGAGCATTGGTAAGACCAAATGACATAACAAGCCACTCATACAACCCCTCATTAGTCTTAAAGGCAGTTTTTCATTCATCTGGTCAATCAATTATGGCTTTCACTTTGTCCTTGTCCATCTTTAATGCACCTCGAGAAATCACAAAACCAAGGTTCACTAATTCTGTCCTCATGATAAACATTTATTGATATTAATCAATAATCTTTCTTCTTGCAATCTTTGCATTACCATCCTAAGGTGTTTGAGATGTTCTTCCTTGCTTGAGCTATAGATCAATATGTCATCCAAATAAACAATCTCAAATTCACCTATGAAGGGTTTTAGAACTTCATTCATTAGTCTCATAAATGTATTTGGAGCATTGGTAAGACCAAATGGCATAACGAGCCACTCATACAACCCCTCATTAGTCTTAAAGGCAGTTTTTCATTCATCTGCTTCCCTTATCCTTATTTGATGATAACCATTTGTAATGTCCCACCCCTATCTTCCCTTGGACTTTGCGATATTGCTCGTTTATTTCAGTTTGACAATGTGAGACATTTTGTCAAACAATTAACATGTGAAGCACTAGCTTTTCAACAAACAAATACTATGCAATGGATGAATGAATAATCAACAGTTTCAATGTCTTTTACTTTCACATCAAAAAGAACTCAGATATTGCCAATAACTGAACAATGCATATGCTGATAACAAAGTATTACAGGTCATACACTATCATCAAATATTTCTGCTACTTTCATTAATTAAGAATAGCAATTACATTGGTGTAAATGTAATCTAATCTTATCAGATTTAATCCTAAATGTACCTATGAAATTTTAAGCTTGAAATTCTGTTCTTACTTCTAAGACAGATTTAATTCTTTTGTGTCAAAATGTGCTGATTGCAGAACATTTATTGATTTCTATGTTTTGCAAGTAATGAAAGAAGTCCCATATATATGATGGAGACTTGCCTCAAGGAGAGACGCGTCTCATGAGAGGACGTGTCTCCACAAAGTGAAGACACGTCCACTCATGGGACGTGTCCCTTGAGCGCGTGGGCTTCTTAACCAACTAAAGCCATTCGGAGTTAACAAAACTAATATGAGTGTTATTCAACAATCATCAATATGAATTCGATTTATCCAATTTCGAATTTTGATCATCTTCAGAAATTCGAATAACTAATTTGATGGATTTATATTTTAAGAACAGTTAGGTTAAATATAAATGATGATGATGCATGAATGCAATCATCATTTATATCTGACCGAAGCTATCTTAAATCAACACTCCCTCTTAGCTAGGGAAGATATTCCAAATCAAATAAGTGGAGATATCACCTACACACGTGATATCAAGATATGATATGTTTTCATAAGATTGTCAAGTCACATGACATTCTTCATAATCACATCTTCATTATGGTATGTGCACTGACATCAAGTCACATGATGTCTACCATAATAATTCATGGCATATCCACAGATGTATATAGATATCCACCATGATTATCTCTTAAGGATCACAACGATCTTCGAATGACATCAAGTCCATGATATTCATCAAAGTGTCCAAGAGATACTATCATGACATGTCCACAGATTTCAAGTCACATGATATCTATCATGATAGTTCAACTCAACATTGTAGAGTCGTCACTTTACAATGTCACATACAAGTGTTCATTATTAGAAAGATCGTCACCTTTCAATAATGTACACAAGGGGAGCGGGCCCATAAGGTCATGGAGTCACACACATGACAAAAGAGTTTACACATTAAACATCATTTAAATATATTAGTACAACTTCTAAACAATTTTGAATTTCAAACATAATATCAAATTACATTTCAATCATACCAAGTTTCTTCCTGAAGTGTTCAACCTTCATTCGGGAGAGAGGTTTGGTGAGAATGTCTGCTGTTTGATCATGTGTACTAATATACTCCAACTGGATCACATTCTTTTCTACCATGTCTCTTACATAATGGTAGGGGATCTCAATGTGCTTAGATCTATCATGGAATACTGGATTTACAGAGAGTTTTATGCAACTTTGATTATCACAATGAATGATAGTAGGATTTAGGGGCTCACCAAAGAGTCCCACAAGCAATTTCCGGAGCCATACTGCTTCTCTTGCCCCCATAGAGGCTGCAATGTATTCAACTTCTGTCAAGCTTTGAGCTACTGAAGACTGTTTTTTGCAAATCCAAGAGATCATAGCCGATCCCAAACTAAAGCAACATCCTGATGTACTTTTCCGATCTGTTACACTTCCAGCCCAATCTGAATCAGAGTATCCATGTAGATCTAGTTGATTATTTTTGTAAAGAAGACCATATCCAATAGTACCTTGAAGATATCTCAATATATGTTTCACAGCCATAAGGTGAATTTCCTTTGGCTCACACATGAATTGGCTTAGAGCATTCACTGCATAGCAAATATCAGGTCTAGTGTTAACCAGGTACATCAACGATCCAATCATTTGTCTATATAGAGTGGTATCTGCACACTTAGATTCTGCTGCTGCTTCTTTTAGTTTGTGAAGGTTGGTTTCCATAGGTGTACACATGGGTCTACAATCCAACATTCCAAACCTCTTTAGAATATCAATAGTATACTTCCCTTGGTTTAGTATGATGCCATATGATTTCTGCCATACTTCTAAACCTAGGAAGTAGTGTAAGATGCCCAAGTCTTTCATGTCAAATTCTGAAGTTAGATCCTTCTTTCCTTGAGCAATGAGGTGACCTTCTCCTGTTATCAGCAGGTCATCAACATATAAAATAATTATTAACATATCACCTTTGATTACCTTAAAGAAAAGATTTGGGTCTGCATCATTCTTGGAGAATCCTAGTCCCAAGAGGTAGCTGTCAATTCTTTCATACCAGGCCCTGGGTGCCTGTTTAAGTCCATAGAGTGCTTTCTTTAGTCTGCATATATGTGAGTCAGGTTTATGTATCACAAAACCTTCAGGCTGTTCTAGATAGACTTCCTCTTCAATGGTTCCATTTAGAAAGGCCGTTTTCACATCCATTTGATGGATCTTCCAGCCTTTAGCTGCTGCAATGGCTATCACTACTCTCACAGATGTGTAACGGGCAACGGGTGCAAATGTTTCTTCATAATCAATGCCTTCCTTCTGTGAAAAACCTCTTGCCACAAAACATGCCTTATGTTTTTCTATACTGCCATCAACAGCATGTTTGATTTTGAAGAGCCATTTAGACGAGACAACAGATTTCTCTTTGGGTCTAGGCACAATATCCCATACATCATTCTTTAGAATGGACTGATACTCTTCCGTCATAGCGTCCTTCCATACTTGATGTCTAAAGGCTTCTGAAACATTGGTGGGTTCTGAATTTATGATGTCATTCATTAGAGCAACATAGCTTGAGAACCGTTTGGGTCTTTTACTCTCCCTAAATGTTCCTTTGGATGCTGCATGATTCTCAACTTCTTTGATCATCTTTCTAGCCCAAGGTGGCCTCTTCTTGTTGTTGTCATTTGCATTCTCATCTGAAGTAGATTGAAGTTCATTTGGCATTTCCTTAGGATACTCCCTCTGAATCTCAGGAGTAGGTTCCACTTCTAATACCCTAGGGGAATAATTTTCTATCTCACTAGAACTTCTTGCCCTTTTGAATGCAATGTCTTCTTCAAAGATGACATCTCTGCTCAATTCAATTTGATTCTGCTCGGGTATGAATATCCTGTAGGCCTTGGAGGTTTCACTATATCCCATAAATATCCCTTTCTTTCCAGAAGGTTCTAGTTTGAATCTCTTCTCCTTGGGCACATGAATATAGACGGGGCAACCAAAAATCCTAAAGTGACTAATATTAGGTTTTAGACCAGTAAATGCTTCTTCAGGAGTTTTGTTATCTAGGTGAGAATGAGGACATCTATTTTGGATGAAGACAACAGTTCTAGAGGCTTCTGCCCAGAATGAGGTTTCAATGTTCTGGTCAAGCAACATTGCTTTTGCATCTTCTACAATGGTTCTATTTTTCCTTTCAGCAACCCCATTTTGTTGAGGGTTGTAGGCTACTATAAACTCCCTCTTAATCCCAGCATTCATGCAGAATTCCTTAAAGATTTCAAAGGTGTATTCTTTCCCATTGTTTGTCCTTAAGATTTTTATTTTCTTCCCAGAGAAGTTTTCAGTAAGAGCTTTGAACTCCTTGAACCTTTTAAGGATTTCTATTGACTCTTTACACTTAAGAAAGTAAATCCAGGTCTTCCTAGAGAAGTCATCTATAAATATGACATAGTATAGGAAGCTTGCCTTGGCGGGTACAAACATGGGTCCACATAAATCAGAGTGCACCAATTCTAATATATTTTGGGTTTTGCTCAAGCTAGTGTGAAAGGATCCCTTTGTATTCTTACCTAGGGCACAACCTTTACAAGTTCCTTCATGAATAGGTTTTAACTTAGGTAATCTTGTTACAAGTTTTTCCAAGGAAGGTAGGGCACGAAAATGAAGGTGTCCTAATCTTCTATGCCAAATTTCATTTGAATTAGAAGTATCAAGGGTTAGGGCTTGCTTGACTTCAGTGCATAGTTTATAAAGATAACCTTGTCTTACACCTATGTTTAGAGCTTTCTTTATAGTTGAGTTCTTAGGCCATGCCAGAACTTTCCCATCCATAAAGGTAACCCTATATCCATTGTCTTCAAGAGCAAAGATGGATATTAGATTTCTCTTTATTCCAAGTACGAATAAAACTCCAGTGAGTTGAAGGGAGAGACCAGATTTCAATGTGATGGAACAAGTTCCAACCCCTTTTACTTGATGTGTAGAATCATCCCCAATTGTTACTTCTTCATCAGACTCTTCAGTCATAGTGTCTAAGTGTTCTCTAAACCCTGTGATGTGCCTTGAAGAACCACTATCAATCACCCAGTTGTTGATATTGTTAGATACTTGACTTGATAAGGCTGAATAGAATACAAATTTCTCAGAATCATGGTTTGAATTTGGGTTTCCTACTTTAGCAAATGATGCTTGTTGTTTTGATCTATCAGGGCACTTCATTGCATAGTGCCCATATTGATCACATCTAAAACATTGTACTTGAGAGATGTCTTTCTTCTTTTTGAATGATCCTTTTCCATGGGGATTTCTCTTTCTCTTAGATGATCCTTTCCCGTAAGAGTTTTTCTTACCCTTTTTATTAGATGATGTGTTGAGCACTTGAATGTCCTCATCTATGGATTTTTGTTTGTTTTCTTTTGTTGAGAGTCTTGTTTCCTCTTGAAGGCAGTCTGTTCTGAGCCTATCAAAGTTGGGGAGTTCAGATCTTGCACATATTCCTTGAACAAATGGCTCCCATGAGTTTGATAGGCCTCCTAGTGCAATTAGTGTTAACTCTTTGCTATCAATTTGATATCCAATTGTAGATAATTGATCCCTTAGTTCAACGATCCTCATGAAGTATGCATTAATAGTTTCTCCTTTGTTTATTTGGACATTGTTGATTTGTCTCTTTAATGCAAGAGTCCTACTGGTGTTGTTTATCTCATAGGTGCTCTCAAGGGATTTGAACATTAGATATGCAGTTTCATGTTTTGCTAGAATAGGTACTATGTGGTCCCTAATTGCATCTACTAAGATTTTCATGGCTTTTTCATTATTCTCAATCCATTGAGTTTTCTCAGGATCATTCTCTGGTTCCCTCTTGTTTTCTCTCACAAATGAGTCTAACTTGTTTTCTTTGAGAATCATCATGATTCTGAATTTCCATGAGGTGAAGTTGTTTGCTCCCTCAAGACGATCTTTAAATCTGATCACACTTGACATTATGAAGAATGAGATGTGAATTCGATTTTTCAAAAATACGAATTTTTCCTAAGTAATCTGATATCTAGATTTGATTTGGATTTAGTCAACTTGGCTCTGATACCATGTAAATGTAATCTAATCTTATCAGATTTAATCCGAAATGTACCTGTGAAATTCTAAGCTTGAAATTCTGTTCTTACTTCTAAGATAGATTTAATTCTTTTGTGTCAAAATGTGTTGATTGCAGAACATTTATCGATTTCTATGTTTTGCAAGTAATGAAAGAAGTCCCATATAGATGATGGAGACATGCCTCAAGGAGAGACGCATCTCATGAGAGGACGTGTCTCCACAAAGTGAAGACACGTCCACTCATGGGACGTGTCCCTTGAGCGCGCGTGTTTATTAACCAACTAAAGCCATTCGGTGTTAACAAAACTAATATGAGTGTTATTCAACAATCATCAATATGAATTCGATTTATCCAATTTCAAATTTTGATCATCTTCAGAAATTCGAATAACTAATTTGATGGATTTATATTTTAAGAACAGTTAGGTTAAATATAAATGATGATGATGCATGAATGCAATCATCATTTATATCTGACCGAAACTATCTTAAATCAACAATTGGTTTTCAGATTTATCATATGCAACATTTTCAAAGAAGTAAATTGTTCACCATTAGCATCAAAATAAGAAGTCAGCTAACCTCAGGAATTCACCTCATCAATCTCTTCAAACTGCCTTAATTCCAGCGACCAAAAATGCAAAGACCACTTCCCTAAAGCTGGCGTCTATGTCACAATGCTACAGATTCCCATGCAGGGATCGCATTTCCCAAGCAAACACCACGCAACACTAGGAAAAGACCAGCAGCAAGCTAAGGGAAGAAGTGATTCATTTTGGGATGTTCACGACCCCATTGTGAAGTCTCACGCCTTAGGTAATATTCACCTGATTTTCACAATTCATCTATTCTTGAACACCCAGCGCTCCGACCAGCCATTAGCAATAATGGATTCCTTTAATCCCTACGCCAAAGTTAGATATTGACAATCCACTTAATGCAACCACAAACCAACTCCTATTGCGTCCAATAATCAATTTACCAAGCAAGATGTATGAAGCATTAACTCCCACGACCCCCTTAGAGTTCTCCTACAGTATGGCGGCTACCAAATTGAGTCTAATAAAGCCATGACCAGCTCATAGCCTCCTGGATATGGCATCACAGTCTTCTGAGTAAATATCCTCAATTCTCTATAGATTCTTCCTCAAAATAATGAACAATATCTTTGCCTGCAAACCCCTGATGAAATCTTTGAACCAACTTTGAAGCGCAATGCGCAACCCTTGAAATGGAATTGTCTACAAGCAGGCTTGGGAGATCTTTCACTTTTGTACTGTGCCATTCCTCACGAGGGTTCTCGTCCTCGGTGAAGCTTGAAATTTTCAGACTCTCTAGTCTTCCTACAAACCCTTATCAAAATATTCTTCTTTTACTTGAATGTGCAAAATGAGCTCTCAATGCCCTTTTATATTTTTCCCAAACTCCACGCCCAAATTCACATTTGAAATATATTTCATTTACTCTAATTTCCCAGCTTCCATTCTTTTAGTTTTGGTGCACAACTTTATAATATAACATCCTTTTAAAAGTCACTTATATCTCCCTTTTTTAAATTTGCACTTAACTTATTTTGTAAAGTATACTTTAAAAATCACTTATATCCCCTTTTAATATGAAGTCCTTTTAATTTATTAATAACGCATAAAGTTAAATTATTTAATATAACTTTATTATTTAACGTTATTAATACTGAACAACCGAGATCATAATCACGCCAAGATAGAACCAGGATATAAATATGCCATCATGCCCAAAATAGTAACCTTGCCTCTGACCATACGAGAGACCCCAATGACTTACTATAAATAGTAAGTATGGTCCAAATGCCTGAATGAGCCTCATAAAACACACTGTGAGAACCCTTGGTAACTTTGAGGTGGGAAAACCACCGACTGAGCTCAAAAGGGTTGATTGAATGAGTCTGCAAACCCCAACAAGGCCCCCCTAACCACCTTGTTAGTCCACGGGGACCAAGTGATGGACTAACCTCTTCAAAAGATATTGGCCTAGGAAAAGGGGACATTACACCACTCTTGAGATCAATCTTAGAAAAATACTTAGAACCACACAAATAATCAATCAAATCATCTATTCTTGGAAGAGGGAACCTATACCTGATGGTAATCTTGTTTATTGCTCTTGAATTTGTGCACATCCTCTAATCTCCTTTTTTCTTTGGCACCAATACCGTTGGTACTGCACATGGGCTTAGACTTTCTTTTATCGAACCTTTGTCCAATAGTTCTTGCACTTGCATCTTGATCTTTGCATTTTCTTGTCGAGTCGTCTTGTAGGCAGCTTTGTTTGACAAACTTGCACTAGGTATTAGGTCAATATGATGACTAGTACTCCTTATAGGTGGTAGCTCATTGGGCAGCTCATTCACCACTATATCAATATACTCTTCCAACATGGTTTGTATCTCTTAAGGCAGCTTGTTCAACTTGGTTGCTGTCATAACAGTTCTAGGTCTTTTTACGAGTGCAAAACCCATCTTTTCCTCTTTCATCATTCAAAAATTCCTTCCCACTCACCATCAAGACACCAGGAATAGTCACTTTTCCATCATCTTCTTCTTTGAAGGGCAGCAAGGTATGCTCTCTACTATCTTTTTCAACATTATAAGTCTTTTGTCTCCCATCATGAATAGTTTTCGTATCATATTGCCAAGGCCTTCCCAATAGAACATGGCACACATCAATTGGTATTGCATCACAAAGAACTTTATCTTTATAGCTTCCAGTCTGAAAATCTACCCAACATTTTTCATTTACTAACAGTTGTTGTCCTTTATTGAGCCATGAAACCTTATACGGAGTTTGATATGGAATTCTTTTCAACCCAAGCTTCTCTACCATTTCTACTGAAACTAAATTATCAGTGCTACTTGAATCAATAACCATTTTGCAACATCTAGCTTAGGATTTGCATGATGTCTTGAACAAAGTCTTTCTTTGGGTAGGTTCTTTCTCCTTGGGTGGTTTGATCAGCACTCTTCTCATCAATAAAGACTTTCCAACTTCAGGTTCTTCTACATGGGATGGAGATCCTACACTTTCTTCTTCTGCTTGGACTACTTGATTTCTTCCCTTAGTTCTTGAGCTGCTTGCTTGAGGGTGTTCTGGACATTCCCAAAACCTATGACTTGCAAACTTATTGCATTTGAAACATTTACCAACAATACCACTTTGTGTGAGTCCACACCTAGAATAATGTCTTCTTCCTCTGAATCCACCTCTTGGATTATGTGATTGTTCTTGGAAAGGACTTGGTTCTGAATTTTCTTTTTGAAATGAATTTCTTCCTCCTTGCTGTCCTCTACCTTTGAAATATCTGCCTCTACCTCTATTTTTCTGATTTTGTTTTCTATTCAACTTATCCTCTGCTTTTAGAGCATATTGGTAACTCTTCTATTGTCAGTGGGTTGATTAGGCTAAGTTCATCTTGAATATTGTATCTTAACCCATTGAGATTCCTGGCTATCTTCTCCATGTCTTCTTCCCCATGTCTAGACCTGGTGGTTAATCTATAAAACTCCTCTATATATTCTTTCTCACTCATCTCTTTTTGTTTCAGATTTTGTAGCTTCTCGAAGAGGTTAGTTTGATAGTCACTAGGAAGGAATTTTGCTACCATTCTATCCCAAGATTTAATTTTATGCATACCTTTTTTTCTCCTCTCATCTTGTATGAAATCCCACCAAAGAGCTGCATGGCCCTTCAATATGGTACAAGCAAACTTCACCTCGTTTTCATCAGAAACATTTTCATAGTCAAAATATTTGTCCAATTTTGTAACCCAATCAGTAAGTGTTTCTCCATCTAAACTACTTGCATAGGTAGGGATCTCTACCTTTGGTTTGGACCCTTGTCCCATGATTACCTTGAACAATGTATCTATTCCTCCATCTACGGGCTTTCAACTTCTTCTTCAGGTGCTTGTGGTTCTTCCTCTCTATCACTCACATCTCTTGTGATGACTCCTCTTCTTTGATGTTCCTCTACTGCTGTGAGTATATGAAATATCCCGAATAGGGTTTTACTTTTTACCCAAATTTCTGAATTTTCAATTTTCGAAACTGGAAACCCTAGATCTGAAAACTGATTTTTATTTTCTGCACCTTATAAAATGAATTTCACCAAGCATAGAACATATCTAGAACATGGAAAGTGATAACAATTGAAGATATACACTTGTAGTTCTATCATTCATGGATTTCACCATGAAATATACAATCAACACACAAGAAACTGAATTGCAAGACTGCTGCTCCAAACTGAGTATTTAAAATGGTTATTACAACAAGTTTGTGGTTCCAACATAACCAACAAATATACACAAACTGCTGATACAAACTCAGATCTGAATAATAAACTATAACATACCAAGTTTGATGTCAAAAGCTACTCAAAAGGTGGGCAAACTCCTCAAGATCAGATCAGCCTTCAATGAAGTCTTCAATGATGCTAACCAAAATGCCTCAATGCTGATCGCTCCACTTAGTGATGTCAAACAAGTGCGGAACGAAGTGTTTTTAAGGTTGATTGCCACCTCCAAAATGTCAATTCGTCCTCTATGAAGCTTGGCCCTTCCAAATGATGATGGATGTTGAAGAAACAATACCAAGGCGGGTGCTAGGGTTTAAGAACCATTAAAACTCAGATCAGCATTAAATCCCTCAACAATGGCACTCTGATCCCAATGTCAACTCTGCATGACAACAACCTCAAATTAGCGCTCCAAATCTGACTTAGAAATCTGAATTTGTTCTTTCTATGGTGGTGCTCTATACTGATTTATAAATCTGAATTATGACTTTTCAAGAATGGCGCTCAAATCTGATCCAAAATTCTGCTCCAAAATGATATGAAATTTGCTCTAAATTATGATCTAATTCTGCTCCAAAAATGTTATGCAAATTCTGCTCCAAAACTCGAAATCCTCCAATGAAGTGCAAGTAGACCTCCACTATGAAGTCTTCCACAAGGTGATTTAGGTTTTCATCCAACTCCCTTTTTATGCAATAGAGTTTTTTGTCCTAAAGCATATGCTAAATCTGCTCCTAAGGGGAAGAAGTCTGCTGAAAAATGAATTGTCTGAATGATGATTTGAAAAGCCCAAAAGATCTTATATTTATACTTGATTATCGCCTTCTTTGTATGCTGGCCGACCAAGGCAAAATTACCTTTATAATTTATTATTTCTCTCTCAAGGAGGCTGACCCCTCACAAAAGCACTTTGGTGCCCAAAATCTAATTAAAATTTGTATTTACTTTATTTTATTCTTTTCAAAATGGGGGGCCCAAAATAAAAATAGAAAGATTATTATTTTAATCACTTATGTTGCCTTTTAACTCCACAAATGGGCCGCCCAACCATTGGAAAAATATTAAAAATATTTTGGCGCCACAAATAAATTATGGGAAAATATTCTCCAAGTCTGCCAAGCCATATAAAAATAAATAAGCCATAAAGAACTATTTTTCTAATTTTGCAAGGCTCAAACCAAAGTTTCGGGGACATTAAAGTCTAGCATCCAAACTCACTCTCAAATTCCTTATCTCTTCAAGAATGGCATCTCTCATCTGGACACCTCCTCTTCCACCTCTTCTCATTTCTCTTCTAGGTGGCATTTTGACTTCTCAATGCAATTTACCAACACACAATCAAATCTTTCTTGTCTCTTTCAGGTACCAAACCTGCTTTGATACCAAATTGATGCACAGGGAAAGAAATTTGCAGCAAAAGTATAATAATCAATAACTTATTTGACAACTTGTCTCTTCCTATTAGCCTTGTTTTTAGACAAATCTGATGGGAGAGCAGTTTTTGGGGAGGTTCTTGGGAATCTGAGCACACTTTCAGATACCCTTTATGGAGATACAACTCCTACAATGGAGGTTCAAGTTGCCAAAACTCAGTTTTTTTGAAATAATGCCCTCACACATGTTAAATTGGTACAAAAACTATTTGAACAATTAAAGTATGTTGCCATAGACTTGCAGACCAAATTTTAGCAATTGGGTAGGCATATTTCTCCCAAAACTCAAATTTCTTGCTTAAAACCCTAGGCAGGGTTTGACAGGGCAGTGAGTGAAAAAAATTCATTTCTGATTTAATTTCCAATTTCAAGACCTTAAACAAAATGCATTAGGTCTGTATAAATCCTTAACATCTTCAGCAACAAGAAAATCAAACAAAGAACTTCAAAATCTACTTATTTTGCAAAAATGGAGGTCTAGAACATTGGTAGCACCCTGCCAGCATACCTGCAAGACAAAACTTCATTCCTTTTCTTTCCAGAATGACATAAAACTGATTTTTCCATGCTTTTCAAAGTCCAACATAATCCCTAACTACCTACCTCAACCCATGCAAACCCAAGTTTATAAATTAAGCATTCAAAACCCCTAATGAGGTACTTGGGGTTGAGTAAAAACACCAAAATTTGAAATTTATAACTAATTGTTTGTCCAAACTTATATAGAAACCTCCTAACATGTGATTAAACACCTAACATTACATTCTATTGCAAATCTAGAACTGGATAAAATGATGCTCCTGCATCATTTAAGAAAACATATCCTTTGCATTTTGATTATCTTGCAATGCTTAAAGTGAATAAGTTAGAATGGCAATCTGTCCTAGTGCTCACTCTTCTATGATAAGATCCACTCTCTTGGGGTAAAAGCTAAAGCTACAATGGAATGGCCAATTGCACAGGATGTATCTATAGTTAGAAGCTTCATGGGGCTTATAGAGTACTATGGCAAGTTTTTGGAGAACTTTTCTAGGATTGCCAATCCTAGAACTTACTTGCAAAGGAAGAGTAAGAAAATTTTGTCGACTCTTGATTGTGGTCTGCCCTTAAAAAATTGAAAGGATTTTTTAAATCAGCTTTTGTATTGCTGATAGTGATACAAATGATGCCTCTTTAAATGGATTGGATGGTATATTCATTAAAGATTGTTGTGTTGTGGCTTATGAGTCACAAAAGCGAAAAGACCATGAAAAGAACTATGCTACCCATGTTTTGGAACTTGCAGCTGTGGTTCATGCCTTGAAAATGTGGAGACATTATTTACTAGGTAGACAATTTGAACTCAAGTTAGGCCACAAGAATCTTGGATATATTTTTATTCAGGAAAAGTTGAATGCTTGTTTACAATAGTGGCTAGAATTATAAGTAATTATGGCATTGATATCTCCTATGTGAAGGGGAAAGAGAAAAGGGTGGTTGACACCCTAAGTAGGCAGAGATATATCGCTGCAATGTCTTGCTTGTGAATTTATTTTAAGAATTTGGTCCTTGAACAATAGAAAAATGATACATGGTATTTAAAGTTTTTGATCGTTGGTAGAAAATAATGAAATTTTTGGATAATCTCTTGATAATAATGGGTGTAGTAGCTTCTGGATGAGTTACATAGTGCTCCATATTATGCACATGTAGGGGTGACAAAAACGTTATATGAACTAAAATAATACTATTTCTGGCTTGGAATGAAGGCATAAGTGGTACAATTTTTGTCAAAGTGCTGTGAATGTCAAAATGTATAGGCGAAACATTCCTATCGTGGGGGACTATTATAAGCTTGTGTTGTTCGTTTGAATAAATGGGTCATGATTTCGATGAATTCCATTTCTGGTTTACCCAAATCTAGGAATACACATGATACCATTGTGGTGGTGTTAGATAAATTGACAAAGGTGTCACACTTTGTTTTAGGCAATCTTAAAGATGATGCTGCAAGTTTTTAAGGAAAGTTTGCAAAAAAGGTGGTATGCTTGGATGGTGTGTCATAAGTAATAATTTCAGATTGACAAGTTGTTCACACTGTGATTGCAGAAAACTCTGATGATAGCTTTTGGTTCAAAATTGCTTTTTAGCTCAGCCTACTATCTTGAAACAAATGGTTAAATTGAATGGGTGAACCATGTGATTGAAGATATGCTAAGAATGTATGTTCTGTATTAACCTAATGGAAAGACTACTTTCTTGTAGTTCAATTTTCCTATAAAGATGATTACCAGTCCTTTATCAAGATGACCATTTTCATGCATTGTATAGAAAAATATGCAGAACCCCTTTGGGATGGGACAACATGGTGACTATTGGGCTGGAGTTGCTGCACGAATATGATACCAAATGCATAGAATCTGCCAGAGACTTAAAGAATCCTTAGACTCATGAAAAAGTTATGTTGATTTAAAGAGAACTCAATGCAAATTTAAGATGGGAGAGGAGGTGTTCCTTTGGGTATGCCCACATGAGAGTTCTAAATTTTTTAGGAAGGCTTCTAAATTGTCCCAAGATTTGTTGGTCCCTTTGCAAATCCTTGAAGAAATCAGTCATGTTACTTATAGGTTGGGCCTTCTCCCTTCCCTATCTAAAATTGACGGTGTCTTCTGCATTGCTTTGTTAAGAATATATGTATCTGAAATGGAATCAAATTGTACTCTAGTGTTGAGCTAAGTATGACTTCAGTTCTAATGTGTTTCACTATACTTAAACAAATCTGATTTGTATTCAATAGGACATAAATCAAAGCATGTTAAGATTCTATACGAGTACAATAAAAACCACCAAGAGCTGGGAATCAAACAGAAATATAAGGAGAGCAACTAGGAAATAATGGAAAATTAAAACAATAGACCTAGAAGACATGTCTGTTTTTCTTTGTTGGATGCAAATCTGAAGGTGTTAGAAGGTTAGAGAGGGGATTAGAAGGTGTTATGGACATGTATAGATATTCTAAAAATTGCATCACATGCTCCGACTTGAGAGACATGCTTGTGACCAATAGGGGTGCTAGTAACCCTCTTTGGGTGTTGGTGGTTGATAGGGGCACTAATAAGCTCCTTTAGATGCTCTTTTCAGCCCACGTGCTTCTTCAACGTTCAAGTATATGTCACTTAATTTTTCCTTTCATTGTGGTGCTTGTAGATTTTGAAGATGTTTTGCCAATGATTTAGAGATGACCTATCAAATTTTAGGAGGAGAAAAAATTGGGTGTTTGGTTTGGGATCTTGCCTCAATCAAGCCCTTGGTTTGACATGTATTATCCCACAAGTATTGGAAATTTCTGAGTGTGGGCTTTGTAAAGTGCAAGGTGAATGTAATGTGGGCAAGAAACACAAATAGAAACCCTAGGAGGCTTGCTACAACAATGGTGGTGCATGCAGTGCCATGGAGGAGAGAGTAGGGTGATGGAAGATCACAAGTTGTGCCAAGGGGCTTGGTAATGGAGTTTTTTGGATGGCTAATCTGCAATAATAAAGGAGTTGGACAGTCAATGTCAATTAGAGGAAAACTTAGTATGGAGTAGCAAGAGAGTGCAATTAGAATAAGAAATGCAAGAACAATGTAGAAGTCTTTACCAATTAGGTAAGAATATTTTTAATCGACTTCTTGGACAACATATTGATTAAGAAAACATAATATGATAACTTGGGGTTTGTGATTGATCATTGGTTGGGTTTTCAGTTGAAAATCAAGGTGGATAGTAGAACAGGTGCACTAGTGACCAGCACACCCAAGGTCATTAGCATAGGGACATTAGTGTTTTGAAGGGCACACCATTATAGAGTAGAGAACATGTTGTTATAGCAAAAGGGGTTCTTGTTGGATTGGTTTGGCACATCTGTGAGGGGTTTAAGAATTGGAAATAAAATCGATTGAGGCGGGATCCTAAGCAGCCATAACCAATTTTCCTATCCTCCCTACAACTTCTGACCTCCATACCTCTCTATAGGAATATCAGATTTGAAGTTTGCATGCATTGCAACAATTGGCATGCAAAGATGACCAAGCTGTGAAACTTTGAAGCCTGTTGGCGTTTCAATTCACACCTCTGGTGTGTGTATTGGAAACAGACAGCTATGCACAGATAAACTGCTCTTCAAATTAGGAGGGTAAGCTCCCTCTTTTGCTGATTATGCATAAAAAGAAAAAGTAAACTAAATTCCTATCTTTTTATCTCAGCTGAGAGTACAAGGTTTATAAAACTCTTTGCGTTGTAGCTGAGGTTTTCTTTGGTTTCATAACTTCAACTACAACTAGGCCTAAACTTATAACACTTCTATCTCCTCAAGTAAATTCAGAGCAAGAGGATTTAGAAGTAACGGGGAATGATTTTGGCTAATTTAGACAAACTTTTTCTTAGAACGCATCCAAAGGCTCATTACTCTTTCAGATGCACGCTGAAATAAAGTTTATGAAAGTAAAACATCAAATGATAAATTAGATCTTAGGATTCCCTTGAAGGCTCATTGCTCTTTCGAGGTGTAGGCTGAAATAAAGATTAGAAGAACAAAACATCAAACGATAAACTTGATCTCAAAATTCCCTCGAAGACTCATTGCTCTTTCGAGGTGTAGATCGAAATAAAGATTATAGAAACAACAATATTGAAAGATCTTGAGACTTTGGATCAAAGACTCATTATAGTTTTGATTTATTTCCTCAAACTCAATCATTGATTACACATTTTGGGACAGAAAATTGTATGAAGAAGACAAACATACAACATACGATCAACCAAAATACACTGAACAAAGTGAACAAATATTGACTAGCAAAGCTCTAAGGCACAAAGGCACAACAATTTTGTTATAGTAATAACGGTTAAAATACAATGAGCAAGGATGCTCTTATTTATAGATAAACACAGGAGTAGTGAACCCTAAAATCTCCTTGTGTTAACAATCAGTTCTTGCCAATCAGCAAGATTTATTCCTATGTCTAAACAAAGGTAACTAACAGTTAACTGGAAAGACTACCTCAGTTAACTGATTCTAAAACTAAAACTAACTCCAACTTTACAAGAAATATCTCCAAGGATAGACATGCATGAAAAGTGGACAGTCAGTTAACTTGGAAAAGGTGTCAAGTTAATTGCTGATCTAATTTCTATCCTTGGAGAATGTCATACACCTCAACTGGCAGTTCACTGCTTGTCAACAACTTGCGTTCTATTCTTGGAAATATCTGCATGTTTCAATTGGAAATTCACTGATTGGTAACTTTGGCGGCTCTGTAACTGGAGTGATGACCTCTGTTTCTTTTGCAGCTTTATGCTTTTGATGCTTTTCTTGATTTTTTCTCAATGGAAGAGTTTTGCAGGATGAAACCGCAAAGTTAGACTGTGAACACTCTAGCCGTGAGAAATGCTCATGAACTCGCTACACACCGAGAGTTCCAATGGTATTCAATCCTCTAAACTGGCCTTGAAAGGCTATCCGATATACAAGATATGAAACCATATGGAATTCGTGGACTTTGAGTGTCTACGCTTGTCAATTTGTCCAAATCAACCACCGGATTCACTTGATGTAAGTCAGTGTCGAGTGTTCTCACGAAATTGTGAATCAAGATTGATTTGGTCCTGAATTCGTCTTGAGAGAACTGCATACTGAAAAACTGGAAGAATGACTGGGCACACAACTATGCTTGAACAACTTTTTCGTAGAGGCTAAAAATAACTTCACCGAGAGGCAATTTTTACAAAAAATTTTGAGACATGGGTTTTGTTGAGAATATCTTTTTGAATGCACCTAGAACATCAAATTTTCGAAAAAAATACTTTTTCACGAACATGAAAGAACCCTTCAGAGGCAGAGGCAGCAAGGCAATTTTTTCTCAAAAAAATTGACACATGGGTTTTGTAGGCGCCTGAATGCTGAGTAGACCCAAAATGTCAATTTTTGAAAAAGATGATTTTTTCAAAAACCCTAAAAACTAGAGGCAGCGGGGCAACTTTGCTAAAAAAATTTGGCACGTGGGTTTTGTGGCCAATTCGGTGTTGAATGAACCCAGAAGGTCAAATCTGTGAAAGAATGGAGTTTGCTCGAACATGCAAGAAAACCTAAGACAAAAGTAGAAGAAATCGTGGGAAAAATTTCCAATCTCGAAGAAGATTGAAAAAGAGGAGAACCTGTTGATGTGTTTTTCGTGAATGCACCAATGCAGAATAAAGTCGCCAACGGCTACCCTATTCTCTCTTGATCAAAGTATCCAGCACGCTAAGATTGTGAGAGAGTTCGTGCGTTCAACTCCAAGGTTCTTTCAATGTGAATAGTCTCAGTTGGCTTGATGTGATTTGCTGGTATTTCAAGGGGACTTATGGAATTGTTCAACAGCTGAGGAAAGGGGTTTTCACAATTCGACAGATTTATCAATGAAGCGCGAGTTTCCTATTCTAACCAAAAAGTACTGAATTTAAATTGGTTGCAGGGTTAAGAAGGCTCTAATCTACTCTAAGGCGTGGGACATGGCGATCAATTCTCACAAGCTTCAACCAAGCTCTGCTTTGCCTCGCTTTGGATAGCCTCCACAAAATCGGTGCAATCTTCAGATTAGTAGCTCAAGGTGTTCAGATCACATTTTAGCATGAAAATACCATCACAACGACGCATATAAACATACAAATCATGATCGAAGTTAAGTACACGATATTCCAGTTGACCACACAAGGCGCATTCACCATCAGCGAACACACTAGTGGTATGGATAGACGAAGTTTGCTCAAATCGAAGACCACATTCCACAATTCCTATCTACTTGCATAAAAATGAAATTACGCTACTCTACGCTACTTGAAGTGGAAGGGATGAAGAAACCTTGCTAGCTATTCATAACAAAGACGAATTTCACCATCAATGAAAAGATCTTTATTATGAAAGTTTTACACAACAATCTCTTGCAAAAGTTTTCAAAGGAAAACTTTCCTTCTTCTTCAACTACACTATCAATCTATACTAAGCTACTTCTAAGTTGTCCCTCTACTCTATGTCTACTGTCTAACTTGATGTCTATTCTAATTTCTAATTTTCTACTGAGTTACAAATGAGGGGGGATGCCCCTTTTATAGTTGGCCAAGTCCAACGGACGGCTCAGATTACAATCAGCTGGATGGCCCAGATCGTGCCACCTCAGCCCTAAACAAGATTCACCCTAAAAACCGCCACAAAGAGGAGTGGGGTAATAAATGAGCCATTAATGGCCACCATCCTTCTAGAAGATTCCCGATTTGAAATGCGTTCACACTGTTCTTGTTCCGACTGCAAACTGGATAAGTCTGGTCAACATTGCCTCAATTTCTTGGACTAGCACAACAGGCACGTTCTCAATCTGACTTCAAGGTGGCAACCTCCTTTTCTTGCTTGATAATGATTTTCCCTTGTTGACGTTCTTCAACTTCTTCTTTATCACTTTAGCTGGGCATATACTAAGTCTCGACACTTAGCCACTTTTGCAACTCTTCTTCCTTCGAGGTTGCAATGTAGTCTTGGAGTTCCTCCTACAAAACAAGCAAGGAGAAGAGCATCATAACACTTCATAATATAAATTCACTATACTTACTTGATTTTCATGCTCCGATCTCCAATGTCCGATTGATTTCTGGAGTTGATAGAGTTCATCACTTTTCTCTAGCCAACTTTTCGTTCTTCATGATTTTTTTTAACATCTATAGGCTGGGGCATATAACATCTGCGCAACAAATTTCATCATCAAAGGGAGAATTTAAGAGATGCATTTTAAAATCATCTTTCGAGAGTGTTAACTTCAACTGCATCATCTTCAAGGAATACAACACCGAAGTTAAAGCTTCGAGCTTGCAGCACTTCAATCTCAGCACTCTCCCAAAAGAAAAATCGATCATAGCTCCTTCATTTCAGATTTTACTTCAGCAACTTCAGAAATTTATCTTCAGCAACTCGAACTTCTTCAACTTCAGAGATTCTTCAGCAATATTCTTTTTTAAATCGAAATTTCTTCAACAACCTTCGGCTTGCACTGCAACTTCAAATCTCTCAGAGCAAAATCGAACTTCAGCAATTCCAGACTTAGATTTTTAACTTCAGCTCCAGCCACTTACTTTAAGTCGTACCTCTTCAGGAATCTTCAGCTTCAGGAATGTGGTCCTTCAAAATTTCGAACTTCTTCAACAGCTGCAGCCTCAACAACTCATTGCAATATCAAACTCAGAGCAAATCGATCTTCTCCCGCTAGTGAAGAGAAATGAATAAACACTCAGCTCTTATAGAAAAATCGAATTCTAGAAGGAGGCTAAGTTTAGCCAGTACATTAAATCTCCACCACTTCATTTCAAGAGTTCGAATTTTCCCTCTCTTGCCAATTTCAACACTTGTCACCCGATGCCTGGAATCTTGGCCTTCTAGAAGTTCAACTTTGACTGGAGCATTTTTAATTTTCTTTCGAAAATATTTACTTTAAATTCACCTTTTAATAAATTTCACTCACCAGCTGGGGCTCTGTCATTTGAATTTGAATTTCATTCACCTCTAACTCTGGAAAATTCATCCTGTGAAGAACTCAATCAAAATTATCTAGGCAACTCACTTCAAATTCATCGTTTGGAAAATTTTATCTTGAAAACACATTTTATTCGTTTTGCCTTAGAAAATTTTAAATTCTCCTTAGGAAAATTTCACAATTCAAGTGCCGATTAAATTCTTCATCCGAAAGGCGCCGGCAAAGTGTAGAAGACTTGGAAATCCATTTCTCATCGAAGATCTTCAGTACCCAGAAGAAAATTTTCTCCAAAACGCGAAGAATCCATGGGTATACAATGAACGAGTTCATTTAATTTCTTGATTTTCAACCTTAGAATATTTTCAACAAATTTATTCCAATTCTTCATCCCTGTGAGTATTTCTTTTCTCTGACTTGAAATTTCTCGTTGACCCTGTGCAGTTGGCATCATCTGGCTCCTTTTCTGGAAAATTCATTCGTGTCTAGGAAAATTTCATCACCCTCCATTAGACTTAGGCATTTTTCCTAAGGAAGAACATTTTGTGCCTTAGAAAAATTTAAATCCCTTAGCATTTTTTTTTTTTTGAAATTTTGCCTTAGAAAATTTTATTCACTCCAATCATCTCGCCAGTGGTGAGGAATTCTTTATCAACTCACTTAGAAGATTTTCTATCTCACGCCTAGCAATCTTCATCTCACATTATGAACCTTGGGCATAATTTGCATAGTGTAAAGGATAAGTTCCAAGGCCCTAGCCATTTTATTTCACCACCTTGCATTTTCAACAATCTCTTTACATGGCGCATATCACATGTCATGAAGGATGAAATATTCAACGCCACCCTTGACTTTTTCTTCTTCCTGGCGCATTTGAGAGGGTGAGAGGGAGTTAAACTTTCAACGCCCAACAAGTGACCCTTGGGCTCCCTCATTTTTCTCTTTACATGCCCTTATTTGGGCGCATTTAAGCATGGGAGGTGGATGAAGTTTCCAACGCCCTTTGACTTGTTGACTTTGCTTCTTGATATGGGCGCATTTTGTCTATGGTGGAGGATAAGCATCTTTGATTCTTTGGAAACTTTTCAACAACTAGCTTGAAGTGGGCGCATTTCACCTATGGAGGTGGATGAAGCTTTAACTTAGAATTTTTTTAGCAACCCCTACCACCTTGGGTGCATTTCATGTAGGGAGGTGGATGAAACTTTACTTAGAATATTTTTAGCATCTTCATCCTCTCTTTGGGCGCATTTGCTAGGCTGGGCTTCAAAGTTACAACACTTGGAATATTTTTCAAACTCCCTTCTTCACAAGTCAAGGCGCATACTATACCATGAACTTCCAATTTTGAATACTTAAACAATTTTCTAACCTCCTCTAGGCAAAGGCGCATTTCTACCTCTGAGGTTCCAATTTGCAACACTTAGAGAAATTCCTAGTCATCCTTCCAAGCTTGGGCGCATTTAGCCCCTTGTAGTTTCAATTTCAATGACTTAGTCAAATTTCCATTACCTCCTCTTCTCCTTGGGCGCTTTTGGGGGGTCAAGCTTCCAATTTTTTATAGTTAGGGAAATTTCAAGCTCCATCAAGTCAAGGGCGCATTTGGAAGTCTGAGCTTCTGATTCCAGGGACTTAGTAGAATTTTAATCACTTCTTCTCCTTGGGCGTATTTTGATGCTGGAGCTTCAAGTTTGCCAGTCTTAGAAAATTTTCAGGGCCTTTCAAGCTTCTGGGGCGGATTTTGGTGTTGGAGCTTTCAATTTCTCAGACTTGGTGAATTTTCAACTTTTTGTCTGACTTAAGGCGAATTGTTCCCGATGCCCTTAGCTTACCCTAATTTGCTATTTTTAGAAAGTTTGTCAATTTTGCACTCCAAGCTAATTTCAAGCTCCAAAAGGCTGGATTTTGCTTTGTTTCGAACCTCGAGACGTGATTGAGTTGTCGGGGCCTGATGCCTGCCTGTACCTACTATTTTTAGAAACTTACTAAAAATAGCAATTGCTCAGAATGTCCTCAAATTTCACGTGCTGAATGCCTAAAGTGTGGTGGTGATGACTAGATGTTGCATTTGCATGACTGTCGTTTCCTGCCCTTGAATTCAGGAAACCCTAATTCCTCTGCACCAGCCTGCTAAAAATAGTAAGTGTCTGATTTTCCATCCTCTGCAACTCCGTTTGTTTTGAAATTCGCGCCATAGGGTCCTCATCACCTGCTTGACCTATTCATACTGACGTTTCGCGCTGACCTGCTATTTTTGGCATGTTTATGGAGGTGGTTTACTATTTATAGCAATTGCCTGATACCTCCACAACTCCGTTTGACTTGAAATTCGAATGACGTGCTCCTCACCACGTGACTTGCCTGTTGACATCAGTGCCCGCTGCTGACTTGCTATTTTTAGCCTGTTTCTGAAATGACTTACTATAAATAGTAAGTGCTCCGTTTGCCTTCAAATTTTACCAGTGGATAGCTTGAAAGATGCTGATCGCGGTGGTATACATCGGTTTTTGGAAATTTTGGCATTTTACCCTTCATTTTGGGTCCCGAAGCTGGAAACCCTAATTTGACTTGCATGTGTATCAAATGACCTCCGTTTGTCCTCGTTTCTGTTGCATTGTGATCAGTTTGTGATTCTGAAGTGCTGGGAGGCGGCTGTCGGAATGCATCTGCAAAAAATAGTAAGTCTTTGAATATTGATCATCTTGCTTTGCATGTCACACCATTGCGAAGCTCTTGAAAAACCCATATGGAATCATCAGACATGCAAAGAAAACCCTGACATGCAAACCCTAAAAATAGCCTCGAAGGCTAAACTCTGAAAGTCATTATCTCGCTTTGCATGTTACACTGTCGCGAAGGTCTCAGATAACCCAGAAGGAATCTCCATACATGCACTGAAAAACTCTGCATATAAGCCCTGAAATTTGCTCCGGAAGCTGAGTTGCTAAAAATAGTAAGTTGTCTGTTTCAGCTCAAATTTTGCCAGCGAGCAACTTGTGTTCTGGATGCAGCGTGACTGTCGGAATTTCAAGAATGCTGAGAGAATACCTGGAATTGCACACTTACTAAAAATAGTAAGTTGCCGGAATCTGATGAAATTTCAGTGGAAACCTGCTAGAAGCATGTTGACATCAATGTTAATCTCAAATCTCAATTTATTCACCTCGTTTGACCTTGGACTGACCGGAAAGATGGAAACCCTAATTCCCAGACTTAGCCAAAATTTCAATGCAGATGGGCACATCCCCAGAAAGACAGACAAAACAAGAGAGAGACAATAGGAAAACAAACTAAAAAAAAAAATCAAGCCAAAAGACGGAACGAAGCAAAAATTAGGGGGTCCCCATTTGCAATGGGGCGATGTGTGAAAAAGGTCACAACAGAACCCAGAACGCTAAAATGTGAATATTATGAACTGCTGCCTTTGAAAAATGATGCCTGGAGATATGAACTCTAGAAAGACGTCCTTCTGTGCAACCCGATCTGGAAAATACAAAGAACACTGAAAACCCTTGTCGTTTGATCCTCCAAATGTCGTAGAGAAATAAATTCTGTGTTTGGCGTTTGAAGTCAACTTGCAGAAATAATGAGAAAGGATGCCCAAATGCTTGATAAATATCATTTGGAGGTGGAAGCATCAATTAGGACGTCCAAACCTGGATTGAAGAGTTATTTGGCATGATTGGCAGTTAACTGGAAGCATTCCCCAAATTTTAGGACGTCTTGAGGAAGAGAAAGTCTTCAAAATCTGTAACTGGGAGTTGACTTTGGACGCCACCTTTCTAGTGTTAGAATAGTTTTGAAGAATTTCAACTTTTTCTTGATAAATTGCCTCCATTTGATCCTTGATTTTGGCCGTCTGATTGATCTTTCGATTTGGCTAACAGATTCACTGTAGAATTGGATCAACTTTGAAGAGATGTTACCTGAGGCTGCAAACCTTGAAAATGACTTTTGGTGGCTTGAATTCTTGGGTGCCTTTTTGAGATTAGGTGCTTTTTCTTGCCAGTGTTAACCAATTTTCAGATGGTTTTCAATTTCTACAATTTTGACCTCCCGTGCTTCAATCCATAGCTGCCGGTGATTGATGATCCCTGTGAATTGGATATTGAATCCATCGTGAAACTGGAAGAATCCTGGAAAGGATGACTGGTTGTGTGAGCTTTGGAAATTGATTTAGGAGGGTCAAATTCCTAGGCGCCCCTGGCCTGTAGGGGTGCTTTTGTGCTACTGGGAAACTATTTCACTTTGTACCCCTTTATGAAATGCTCCAGTTTGGTCTTCGTTGCTAGGAGTTTGACTGCTCCAACGTATCTACTGATTGACTTGTCGCGAAGATGGATCAACTTTGAGAAGATGTTATTGGAAGTTGCGAAACACTAAAGCTGCATCTGAAGCTCCAAAAAGTTGGGCGCCTTTCGCTAGAAGGGTGTTTTCTGCTCTATACTTAGCCACTTTTCAACGTTTTTTTTAACTTCATTTGACTTTCAGCATTTCTTGCTTGATCTTCGTTTGCGAGCGCTTGACAGGTCCCGTGGATTGGCAATTGGATTCATCACGAAGTTGGAAGGATTTTGAGAAGATGTCTTGGAGAAGACAATTGCTAAAAATCACAACTGGTTGCTCAAAATGCTGGGCGCCCCTGGCTAGCAAGGGCGCTTTTTCTCTTTTGTTCATCAATTTATCCTTCATTTTACATGCCAATTTGATCAACAACTACTGATGTTTGACCGGTCTCGTGGATTGGTGAACAGATTCATTACAAAGCTGGGCTAAATCCGGGAAGATCATCTGGAGATAACTGATCCAAAGACTGACTTCTGAATGGTTTCTTTTCTGGGGGCCCCTGGCCTGCAGGGGCGCTTTTTGCTTGATAAACTGCCATTTTTGATGTTTGTTGCCTTGCAACATCTTCCGCTCTTGATCCTCATTTGCTGGTGCTCGAGGATCCTCATTTGCAACATCTTCCGCTCTTGATCCTCATTTGCCGGTGCTCGAGGATCCTCATTTGCAACATCTTCCGCTCTTGATCCTCATTTGCCGGTGCTCGAAGAATCTGTTGAACTAGCTTGACGATCTGTTGGAAAGCTTGCAGAATTCTAAAGAAGACAACTAGTTTTGCAAGTCTTAACAATTGCATTTGGCTTCTTGAATTCATGGGCGCCCCTGGCTAGCAGGGGTGCTTTTGGCTCCAGTGCTATCAATTTTCTGATGATTTTACTCTCCTTGCGCTTTGCGTTCACTGTTGTGATTGCTTGCATCACTTCACGTGTACGGGCATTGAAAAGTTGACTAAGGTGTTGACTACAAATGCATCTCCCTTATGACAAGGTGTCCTTTTTCTAGAATGACAAGGTGTCCTTTTTCCAGATAGTTTATTTTTTGTATTTTTCAACTTTTGAAATTCCCCTCAATTGTTGAGCATCTTTCTCCATAGATTCTTCTGTGCAGTGTTTGAAGCTTAGATCTTGATACCTGGTATTGGCCATCTGCCATTGATGACCTCGGAGGTCCTAGCTTTTCTCTTGAAAAAGTGAAATAGACCCACTAGAGTAAAACTGACTTTTTGATGATCCTGACTTGAACAATGTGATCGTGACGAGGAATTTTTGGAAAGATCCTATTTTTAGGGTTTTTCTAAAAATAGGGGCCTGAAACCCTAATTTCAAAATTTTCAAAATTCTGCAAGTATCTTCTTGACATAAAACCTAGAAAAACCTCATGCTTCATTTGTCGTTCAAAAATTTCTAAAAATAGCAAATTGCCATTCTTAGACATTTTGACTTTTGTTGACTTTTGATGATAATTTTACAAGATTTTGACCATTTTTACCAAAATGCCTTATTGAAGTAATTTTTTTATTTTGGGTGCAACAAAGCCCCAAAACTCAAAGAACATTTACTAGTTGTTCCAAGTCGCTAGCATGCCATATAGTTAGTATTGTGATTTTCCAAATTGCAATTGCCAAAAGTTTGTCTATCCATTTTTGGATGCCTTTGTCTTCTTGGGTTGATAGTGCACTTTCAAGTTGCCACTATGCTGTACAGGTCACCATTGTGATATTTAGATTGCTTCTATCTCATATTATCTAGATTCACATAGAAGCATAAATCTGCAAAAAATCCCGATTAATCGTGATTTTAAAAAAATCTGCAGGCTGGACGATTTTTTCCCTGATTTTTTGAAAAAATCGTTGACCTTTTGGTCAACTTTTTTTCTTGTTTCAAACTGCAAAATCGCCAAAAAAACGCATTTAAAACCTGCAAAAAAATGCGAATAAAATCACACTGATTTTTGCATGAAAAAAAACCATGAGACCATATCTTGTTGCTTACTATTATGCTTTGATAGATTTTTTCCAAGCATCCATAGCTTGTTTGAAAGCACCTGTTTTTGGCTTTTAGCCATCACAGCAAGGCAGTGAACTGTTTGATAAAATGCTTTGGTAGACATGTATGAAAAATGTGGTAGCATAGATAAGGCAGTGAACTATTTGAAAAAATGCCTCAAAGAAATGTGGTCTCATGGTCATGGAATGGCATTCGTCATGGCATTCCATCACCATGAGACCACATTTCTTTGAGGCATTTTTATAAATAGTTCACTGCCTTGTCTATGCTATTGCTTACTATTATGCTTTGATAGATTTTTTCCAAGCATCCATAGCTTGTTCGAAAGCCCCTGTTTTAGGCTTTTAGCCATAGCAGCAAGGCAGTGAACTATTTGAAAAAATGCCTCAAAGAAATGTGGTCTCATGGTGATGGAATGCCATGACAAGCAAATTGCTAACAACATAGTTTGCGATGAAATCATCTAGGGAATTTTGGAAATTTCTCCCACTTCTCTTCACACCCATATAACCAACGAAAATCTATTTTCTATAATTCATGGATTGAACTCTATATTTTATTTGCTCTCAATGTCTGTATGCTATGGAAATGCCATTAAATTTAAAAAAAAAGTAGTTTCTGACTGTTTTTCTTCAATTTTTTGCATTTTTTTGTAAATCCGATTTTTTGCCGATTTTTTCCTGATTTTTTCAAAAAATCCTGAACTTTATGTTAGCATTTATCTTCTACAAATGATAAACCAAGAACACACTCTCTTTCCTCGTCTATTTGCATAGCATAGCATTTCAATTCATAGCTCTTGTATTGTTAGATCAGAAATCTATTCATGTTTACTTTATGCATGTGGCTGCTTATCCTAAAGGAAGTAAATGAGATTGTTAGTTTAAAAATACACCGAGTTAAATAGACTAAATCCACCACATTAGGATAGTTAAAACTCCATTTACTTGTTGACAAAAGTGCAATTAATGATACTAACATGGCTGGTTATATTCTTACATGCTTGAGTTTTGTCCCAAGAAGGAAGCCTTGATGAATCTTAAGGTGCACAAGGTTGTTAATCTGAGGTTGAATAACCACTATTAAGCAGGGTTACCCCAAGTTTCCGGGACGGGGATGGCAGGGGATGGTGGGACGAGTCCCCAAGTTTCCAATTTTTGAGGCCAATTTAGGGACAGCAGGGGATGGCTATATAAAAATATAGGGAAAATTTAAAAAATATAGGGAAATTTTAAATATTCATATGATAACTTGGATAAGGCATGCATAATACACATTATAGAACATTAACATATAACATTTGTGTTCAACATTATGCCAATACTCAATACACATTCAAAATTAATATACACGAATCATGAAACAACTTCCAAGTTATAATTTATAAACTTATATCAAAACGCCCAAAGGCTACATTGCTGCCATATAGTTTTGAAGTTTGCTATGAAAATAAAAATACAATATCGTATGTCAATAATGAATATAGAATAAACAAAGAGCACTACTGCCCCTAATCATTTCTCATAATCGCATCAAAATCAAAGTCATCCTCCGAGTCACTGCTACTGTGATGCTCCTCCTCAACGAACGAAACCCCAACCAAACCCTCAGTTGTCTCCTCCTCATCTACCTGGGCCACGTCCTTGGGATCAATATCCCACCATAGAGCTGGAGTCTTTTGATACTCTGGAGTCGGCCGATCCTGAAGCCGAAGAGCACTATGAACGGCCACTAGCTTCTCCGCTCGTCTAGAGGTAAGTCTATTCCTCTTGAGGGAGTGGATAAGGCTATACGTGGACCAATTCCTCTTGGCAACAAAGGAACTGGCAACCTGTGCAAGAAGGTGAGAAGCAAATGTCTTCAATTGCGGTGTATCCCTCCCATAATAGGTCCACCATCCAATAGGGTTCGATTGAGCTAATATAGCTCTATCCAACCTCGCCTATGGTTTACTCAAGTATGGGCCATTAAGATTTGCAAAGTCTAGGAATTGTGACCGAAGTAGTGAAGCCTGCTCTGCTGGATGAATCTTTTCAATGGCCCGTGTGAACCCATCTAAAACCTCAGCATCATAACATGGAGGCACCCTACCAGCCCTTGGTGCATACCTTTTTGGATTTAGAGTAGAGACAGCCATATGAAGTGGGGTGTTCATTGTATTCCACCTCCGCGTCACAATGGGCCTAATGTGTTGCTCATATAAATCCAAAGTGGGGTCCTTTGCCGAAATAACTTGCCTGATCTTCCCAAGCATACTGTCAAATGTCTCATATATCTCTCCAAGATTAGGAGAGTTTGTATCAGCATATCTGATGACATCTATAATAGGCGAGATGAAGGAGCAAATATATCTGCAAAATGCAAACAAAAAGTTCAAAATAATTAGTTGACAAGTTAATTGACATGTAGAAACTTCAAAAGTTGGAACATTGGACAATAAAATTAAAATATTAAAATAAAAAATTTAATATGAAAATCAGCCATCTAATATGTCTTACCTCACATTGGCCCACCAATCATCATCGAAGATCTTTTGTTTGATGGTCTTTCCTTGAGCAGAACTTGCATTAGGTCATCTAGTCCACTCTGCATTGACCATCATCAGTTGTAGAGGCTCATGCACCTCAAGCATCCTCTCCAACAAGATGAAGTATGTGGCATATCTACATTCATTGATTCAATGATTCATTAAAAAAAAAAAATTTAAAACAAAATCAGATTATGAATACAAATTGAAAGTGAAACAAAATGAAGTAAATGGCATACCTTGTCTCAACAGGTTTGAGAAACTCCTTCTTTGAAAATGTTTTGAAGAGAGCAAGTGAGGTGTGGTGATTGCAAATGAACATTTGAATATTTCTAGCTTCTGCCACCGTTTGCTTCACCCAATCCAACTTCCCAATGTCTTTCAATGCATTGTTCAATGCATGAACACAACATGGGGTCCAAAATATGTGCCTGTAAGTACCCTCCACCATCAACCCAGCCGATTTGCACACACGTGTTGAATCGGTGATCACCTGCACCACATTTGCAGCCCCAACCTCCTCTATGGCATCTCTCAAAATGGAAAACCGGAAGACTGCATCCTTATGTCTCCCCAAACAATCTACGACTCTAAGAAAATAAGAACCAATAGGGCATGTGACTATGACATTGATGAGTGGCCGACATCTACAATTAGTCCACCCATCCATCACTATAGAGCACCCCGTCCTCATCCACTTTTGCCTCATCTCCTCCATTAACACATTAACTTTGGAGTACTCTTTGTCTAGGAGGGTGGTGCGTAGCTTATGATCTCCAGGGGGTATAAATGAAGGACCAACAGTGGCTATGTCTTTCACCATTTGTTTGAAATAAGAGGAACACACCACATGAAATGGAATGGCATGGGCAAAAAAGAATTTGGCAATGGAGGATTCAATGGCTTTTCGTGCTTGTTTATTAAACATGGACTCAACTGAGGTTGCCTTTTCACTACCACTCACCTTCCTCTTTCCTCTTAAGACAACTCCACTACTACCAACCGTGGAAGGACTAGGAGTAGGCATAGATGATTGTGAACTTGGGAAAGAAGGAGACCCATCTTGAACCCCACCATCTAACTCCATTTGAATTTTTTGGCACTCTAAAAATACCTCATCTGTCAATGCAGAACACACTCTAACTCCATGGCCCACTTCACCCAAAAAATGAGACCTAACTCTTGTGTAGCTGCCCCTAAATTCCTTTTCACAAACATGGCAAAACCAAACCCTACTCCCCCCTGAATTTTTTTGTCTTTCACCCACGGTTGTAACATATCGAAGGAATGGTTTTTTTTTTGTCTAATGGGTGTTTTGCATAGTCTTCCATGGTTTTGGTATTGGTTGATGAAGGAGGGCATTGGATTGGGTTTCTTTGCTCTCTAGTTCTACTACCACCCCCACCACTTTCCCTTCTAGTTTGCATTTCATCTTCACTATCACTCCTAGCCACATTGCTGCTCATGTTTTTGATTTTTAGAATGCAAGTTTCAACTGAAAATGCAAAAAAATAAAATAAAATCAGACAATGTATGCTTCACATTTTGCAAAAAAAATGAACAAAAAAAAAATAGGGAAAGGAAATGCATACCTCTTTGGTGGATTTGCACTCCCAACAACACTATTTCAACCTCCTCTCCTCCTTCAAGCTGCTGCTCCTTCTTCTTCAATGGCTACAACTTCTTTTGCTCTCAAACCCTTGGCTGCTCAAACAAACAAAATGCATAAAATGAGGTTAGAGAGGCCGTTTTTTCTTCATAAAGGAGTCAAAATCATTGGGGCCCACACATGCCACGTAGGCACGGGCATTCTTTTTTTGTTTTATGTTTTTTTTTTCATTTTAAAAGCTTTCAAGACGTAGGGGACGACTGGCCGTCCCCGGGACGGTCGAGGGACGACTCAGCTGTCGCCGGGACCGGTTAGTCGTCCCCCATTGGGTCAATGCCGTCCCCCCGTTTCGGGGATGTTTCTTGAAAATTTGCAAAAAAGGGGGACGGTCCCCTGCCGTCCCCCAGTACCCGGGACGTCTTGGGGATAGGGACGGGGCTTTTTTGGGTGGGGGGGGGGACGTGTCCCCGGGTTTCCCTGCTATTAAGGAGAAGCAACACAGTTTGGTAGAATAGGTGAATTGGTTCATGGTATTGCAAATGATACAATAGCACATGGCATCAACCCAAATTTTCATTGAAATCATAGTCTGTCTAGAAAGATGTGGACACAATTGACAAATGTGTAGTTTGATATGGCTTGAAAATGGTTGCTCAATACGAGGGCGTTGAGCAAAGAATGGGATCAATTTTTGTAGATCAATGTTTCTTTGATTTTGTCAGATATAGAGACATGGGGATGTGTTTTTGGAGAAGTTAATTTTTTTCCTAGAATCTAAGGACGTAAAGGGGATGGCTATTAAAATATCTTAAACAAATTGTAAGCAGCTGAAATTTTAACAAGTAAATAGATGTGTGGAATTTGCAATGATAGTCTTCATCCTTTCTAGCTTTTTGAGTTTTTAGGGGATTTAGCATAAATTCCTTTAAAATTTTACCTTCTCTTATTTTTATGCACCAAATGGAGCAGGTTGTTCAGTCTTCAAAAGGGGGGATGTCGTGTACTAGTCCCCAAGTCCTTGAGACATCTAGGGTGTCAGGGATGTCACCCAATTCCAGTGGAATCCTGTTGTAGATTGTGGATTATTTATTGGCTATGTTGCCGGTTCTAGTATGAGACCAGGCACGGGTTCGGGATACAAGTACGCCGGTACGACGATTTTTTTTTCCTTGGGTACGGTACGTTTGGGTATGGCTGTATATATATATGCAAAAAAATTAAAAATATACAGAATTGTAATACATTTGATAGTATGATATAGTATACTTCATCAATCATCTGTCATCAATTGATCATTGAATCATTGAACAATGGTAGTGATAAAGATAAATGCCAATTGATAGTTCAAAATTTTAATATTATGTCATATATCATATATGTCTAAAGTCACGATTCAAATGAAGATCATTACAATTACAAACTTACAATGATAATAGGGATCTGACGGTAAACCATCTAGTTATTACAATATTGGATTAATGTCAATATTTATATTGAAATGAATATTTTATAAATCCACTAAATTGACAAGCAACATTTAGGAAGTTGATAATGAAATAATACCTTTGAAATTAATTTGAAACCCAAGCTAAAACAGATCACAAACTGCTGCAACGAAAAAGGATGATCCTGATTGATATATGGCTCAAACTCAGTATGGGTATGGCCTGAACAAACTGACAAATAAGTTGTACAGAGGTGTTTAGATGCATCAAATCAGTCAATGATAGGCTGCAACCCTCCTAGAAACTTGGATGCTTCTTCTAGAAATTGTTACAAAATATTGCACCATAGGAAATTAACAATTTTTGCACAAGCATATTAATTTCAGTGAATTCAAATTAACATTTTCTGCCTGGGAGCATTTGGGAGCACCCTGGGAGTGGCCTAGGAGTGGCCTGGGAGTGCCTGGGAGCGCCCAAGAAGGACCCACAGAGAACCCGGGGCTGCCTGGGCGCTCCCAGGCGCTCCCCAGGCTGCTCCTGTACCCAAACGCTCCAGGAGCTGGCACGAGGTCCTTTTTTGAAGAACCTGGTAACATAGTTTATGGGAGGCATAACTCCCTGTGTCCAAATAAAGAATATCTACAAACCGTGACTCATCCTTGAGAGTTATTCTCTTGGTGTTGTGTGAAGCACCAAATTTAATAGAACCCCCAGTTTTGAGCAGAAGATGCGTTTGAGAAAATCTAGTCTTTTGTGATTAGTGGGTGTTTGACACCTTGTATGCATAATGATAAATGAAGTTGGGTTTGAGTGGAAAGCCTCCAAAGCAAGATAAGCCAATTGTCATGGGGTGATACAATTGTAAGAGTCTGATATTTTGTGATTGTGGAATGAAAATTGTAATTGTTGTAATTCTTAAGTAGGCAGTTTCAAGTAACTTCACAGTGTAAAATTACAATAATTTTCTTAGTAACTTCATGTAGCTAGATATGTCATGTAAGGCTGATTGTAGAACGTTTGAAGAGGTTAGATGCATGTGCTGTTGAGACAGAATTATGAGAATAAGCTGTCATGGACTATCAAATATTTATATCTTTGCTAGCATCAATGATAAGCCCTACCTTGTCATGCTTTTTCAATTATTGAGTCTCTCGTATGTTCATTTAACTAGTCAGGAATGCACAATAGTTTACTTTATGTTTTTTGTGCTATGAAGCTGTAATAACTTGAGATCTAGAGTACATCCTGTGTAGTTTTTCAGACGCCAGATCATCTTCTGACATCTTGATAGAACTTATTTCTCAAACAAAATTTTGATTTTTTTCCATCTGCTGAGATGGAGAAAATGCTTTAAACAGAAATTTCATGAACTGCTAGTTGTCTCAACATGATGATGTTATAAGATTTGTTTGAGTTTTAGTATGCCCTTTTTTGCTCTTTCATGCTGTTGTCTATGTTGATGGCGTTATGCTTTACAGTGAAACATGGGAAGAGCACCTGAACCGTGTTCAACAGATTCTCCAAATTTTATGCCATTATAATTAGATTGTCATGTTTTTGTCTATGTTGCTGGCA
Organism: Sequoia sempervirens; assembly: GCA_007258455.2. Lineage (NCBI taxonomy): Eukaryota > Viridiplantae > Streptophyta > Pinopsida > Cupressales > Cupressaceae > Sequoia > Sequoia sempervirens. Next base: position 170,915,850 of record VDFB02270651.1, on the reverse strand, counting down.
TAATGCCTTTCAGCAAAACATGGGAAGAGCACCTAAGCCATGTTCAACAGTTTCTCCAAATATTATGCCATTATAAGCTCTATGACACTTTGGACAAGTCTTCCTTCACCATGCAGCAGATTTGGGTTGGACTACATTGTTGGCTAAAATGGAGTCCATATTGGACAAGAAATCACTCAGGTGATTTAGGAATGATCAACACCTAGGATACTAATGGAGCTCTGCAACTTTCTAGACCTAACTAACTTATATTAAAAGGTTTTATTGGGGTTTTTTTACTTTGTTTGGTTCTAAACAAAGCAACCAGCGGTGTAGCCAATTAAATTTTTACTTGGTCAGCTGTTAGACATTCGAAAAAAGGGCATTTGAAGAAATAAAATACCGACTCTTGTCAACAACATTCATCTGTCTGCCAGACCTGCAGCAATCCTTTGAGGTAGAAACAAATGCTTCTATGTATTTATTTGGTGCAGTTGTCATTTAGAACTGGCATTTGTTCAGCTACCACAGTTTAATGTTGACTTAAATGATGACAAAGCTTTTAACATATGACAGAGAGCCTTGTGTCGTAGTAAGGTTAGATCTATGTTCTGGTAAAAGGAAGGCATTGATATCTAAATAAATGTTTTACAGTTTCTTCAGACATAAAGCAAATTACTGAATGAGCACCATCATAAATGGTCAACACATTTACTACAATGCCACTTTAACATCAATCATAATAAGGAATCACAAATTTATTAGTTGTTGAGTCACATTCCTTCACATTTGTAATTCCTGTGGACATCAGACAACTTGCTGAGAGTTTTCTGAAGTATATACAGAGTTGGCTGACACGTATTAAATTCTTAAAACTGGTGAGTCAGTCCTTGATTTCGACTTCCAGAATGATCTATTCTATAACCTTGGATGATTTTATGTGTCGTAGGTGAATAGCACTAAAAATTGATGAAGCACACTTAATAAAGTGATTAGACATTTTGGAGAAGAAAAGCATTGGGTGTTTTGAAAAAGTACTTCTACTGGCCTCGTCTCTAAGCAGATGCCATAAGATAGATCAGATATTGGATAGCATGCACCGTTGCTTAACTGAAAACAAGAAACATGGATTCTACATGATTTGGAGAAGAATGCTAGAAACTATTTAGGGAAACATATTTTGTAATATGGTGGGACATTTTGGAGAAGTGAAAATGTTGGCTGTCTTGAAAAACTACTTATGTTTTCATATCTAAAAATAGATATCATTAGATCCATCAGATCTTGCGTAGCATATGCCTTAGGTAATCTGTAAACTAGAAACATGAATTCTATGCAACTTCTATGCTCCTTTTCAAGTCGCTGTGGACTTCCTTTCATGTTTGATCACCCTTGAGAACGGAGATGATTGTGTTTTTATGTCAGTGATAGGTTTTTCCAAGATGGCTGTCATGACATTTTGTTATTAGATAATCTTAATGCTAGATATTGGATAACTTTCCTTTAAAGTGTAAATTTTTTCTTCAATTTTGGTGAAGGCAAGGGAACAGCTATTAGAATAATTTAAATAAACTAAAAGCAGATGAAATTTAAAAAGTAAATACAGTGTACTGAATTTGTAATGACAATCGTTCTCTTTTTGCTTTTTGGAGATTTTTAGCATTTTTTTTATCTTAATGTATGTTTTTAATTTTCATGCATTACATGGAGCAAGCTTTTCAGTCCTGGAAATAGTGGATGTTCGCTCCAAGTCTCCAAGTCCATGGGACATCTAGGTTGCCACCTAAAACCTTTACGGAACATTGAAATCATGGTTACAAGACTCAGACTTGGCTTGGTTTTGTGTGGCTGGTTTTTTACTTGGACTCGATACTCAGATTCGACACTCTATTAGTTGCTTTTTCACTTGTTTGGTGTTTTTAATCATTGTGTTTGGTGGCATCGGTCATGGGTGGAAGGAATGGTGATTTCTTAGGATCTTTTACATTTGGGGTGCTCAATGTTGTGAAGGGATCTGAGTCTTTGCCTTGGGGTGCTCAATGTCGTGAAGGGATCTGAGTCTTTGCCAAGTCTAAGTCTTTGAGAGTCGCTCAGGCCTTCTCACCTTGGGACTTGCTGAGTCTGGGCAAGTGGGAGCAAGTCTTGTAACTTTCACTGAAATAATTAAGATACCATGCTTTTTAGAATTTTGTTGATGTCTTGATGTATGGTAACACAAACCTTTTGTGTTTGAAACATCTCGGAAATTCCAAAGACATTTATAGTCAAGCTCGCTTAATCAAAGGAGATTTAATCATGCTATTAATTAAATTTTATGTATTATTCTATAGCTGAAAGCTTGAAAGTACTGAAGTACAAAAATGTATTGAATAATCACAATTAAGAATACTGTCCATGTTTTGGTTTCAAATTGGGACTTTATATTATATTGATGGGAAAATGTTCCTACAACTTTTTCCGTAGGTGGAAGATTCTGTCATTTTGTGAAACTTGTCTAACTACAGTTAAAGTGCATGATAACATATATCAATGGATTAAAAACATGATTTCTCCACATTCCATGACATTGTAAGGCTTCTGGTAGAAAACTGTGTATAGCTTTATTTGCAACAATGTTTTGGATCACACTCTTGTGATCCATTTTTCTGAAGAGGGATCACGGAGTGTGATCCAAAATGTCGATGCAAATAACGCTATACACAGTTTTCCACCAGAAGTTTTACGAGATATCAGTGGAGTTTAATAATTTGGAAATAGTTTTGGAGCCAATAACAGACATAATAAATAGAAGGGCAGATAGTATGTTACATGTGAAATCTTGATACAACAGGGAATTCTATAGCAGTATATGATTTGTATGTTCTATTTTTCTGGTGCATTACAGAATTAGGTTGGTCTGTTAAAAAATTACACTATTGCCTTAGGATTCTGTGCTACATCTCCTAGAAATAAAACAGAAGGTATGGAAGAATGGAGAATTCATATTAAAATTGATTTGTGAATGTTTGGTAACAATGAATTAAAGATATCCTTCTTCATTAATGACTCAAGCATGATATTTTCCTTTTGTTAAACTTTTCTATACTTGAACAAAGGTTTCTTGGCATTAATAAAAAAGAGGGACATCCATTCTTCTTTCATTATAAGCCACATAGAATGATGTGGAATTAGTCTTAGAAGTATATTTTGGACGGGCTTTGCATCATGCTTACATTTCCTCAAAAACAGAAGTGGAATTCCCTGAACATGTTTATGATATTACTGCCAGCTGACATCTATGTAATATTTTGAATGTCGGGCTGAGTATTTTGCATTATCTTTTGCAGACGACAATATACAATTTTATCATCTCAACATGTGGGAAAGGCAGGAATTCAAATTGTGCTATTCAGGTTACTATATTTCCAATGAATTTTTAATTCTTTATAACTGTCTTTCGAAATAGAGATTTGCTGGTCTGAACATCCTTAATGTATAACAATCAATTTTCAGTGTTCTTTTATATTTTGAAGTGGTTAGATATTTGTCCTCATTACATTTACACTCTATGAAGTTCAAGCATTATTTTCAGTGATTCAATTTGCTAACAAGTATTATTCTAACTAGTGAGAATAATCTTGTACACATGCAATGGACAGTGACTATAAACCGATGGTGTGCATATGCTAATTTGAAAAAACTGGCCTTTTCATTCACACTAGTTTACTGTGATTTCTTTATTTTGGTACCTTGCTCAATTTTCATTTTGTATATATATGTGTGTGTGTGTTTTATTTCATTTGACTCTTTTTTTCATGTTAATTTGAAAACAAAGATTTTGGAGAGTATGAAGCGGTCTGGTGTAAAGCTGAGGGGGCAGACATATATAACATTCTTGTGTGCTTGTGCGTCAACTGGTCAGGTTGATCAAGTGTATGTTCTCCAATCTATTCTTTCTTAGATATAAGCTTGCACGCACACACACATTTTGTGAGTTATAGGTATGTGCTTGCATTCTCTTCAGATCAGATTTCCACACTAGACTTTTGATTTTATGTGTGTAGATGCATACAGTTAAGTCTAAAACAATAATGCCATTTCTGTCTACTTATTTTTCAGTAATGAGATACAAACCTCACTGGTCACCAATAATCATTTAGGATTAGAATATGTATTTTGAACTTTACTAGTGTTGATTATAATTTACATTGCATTCAATGATAAGATATTATATATTGAATAAGACGTTATTCCCTTGACAAAGTCCTTTCTCACATTCTTGCTAATTGCATAGTTGAAAAACTTGGACTCGGCAATAACTTGGCAGGCCCAATTTTTTTTAAAACTTGAGACTCGGCAAAAACTCGGGGAAAACTCGGCAATTTTATTGAACATTTTAAAATACATAAGTTTTAAAAATATTCTTAAAAACACATATATTACTAATTGTGTAGAGCATATTGTTGATTTCCATCATATATAAATCAAAATTAGAGTTTAATAAATATCATAGACCAAAAAACAGTGAAAAAACAAGTTCAACTTCAAGTTTCGGTATCTTAATCTTTATCTTTATAAATTAATGCTTTTTATGATTAATATTTATTAAATATCTTAAAAATAACAATCAATTTCACTAAATTAAAATACCTTAAATTCTTAAAATTAGTAAAATTGTTGATACACAGTTCCAAAAATCTTCAAACTAGTATTAATAAAATCGTCCATAAGTGCAGAAGATTGTTTGTGAGGTGATTTGATCTTTTTGTGATCCTATTATTGCAGAAGCTAGTGATTTTAATTATTGCATAGAAAATGGATCATTCATACAACACAATTGAATTTTTGAATGTCTTAAATTGACATCTTTAATGGTAACTATCTAAGCTTTACCAAGGTCGTTAATTGTACAAAACAACAAGTAAATTAAATGTTATGTAAAGCATTGTGTAATGTGAAATTTCACTTCATCTCCATTCTATGATTGTTTCCCAAAACATTGTTGTTTTTTTTTATGATCAGATTAAAGAGCAGAAATTTAATTAAAAAATCAGTCACAACACAGAATATACCCTAGGAAAACCCTCCACATGACGGAGAAAAACCCAGCAACAATATATCACTTATATATTGAATGTCAACAAGAATTGTTTCCTTTACAAAAGAGGCCAATATGAGGGCCAAGGATAAGCACCACAAACAGATGCTAACACAGCAATTATATCATGCAACTTGCTGATAATTTGACCTCCTTCAATTGTATCGATCTGCACTGCACTTGATAATATCGAACTTAAGATGAACAAATGAATGGATGATCTGAATGATCAAATATCATCTCTTATTTATACTATCTAATAGTGGAGACTCCAAGGGACGCGATCTTTCAAAGGAAGATGTCGGCCTTGATCAAGTGTCATGCCTCTTCAATGAAAACACCGATTGGAGATGAGTTGGCCTCAATAATAATAACCGAATATTAAATGTCTTTTTAATAAAAGAGGTGACTTCAAGATGAAGTTGCACCTTCTCATGTCGGCCAAAATAGCAATGCATAAAATGAAGCGCCTCTTCATTAAATATGATGTTTACAATTCAAATAGCTGTTAGGCTATAATTTGAATTGCCTTCAACAAGTCGTGCTGGTCTGGAAGTAGCAGCCCGACGCTACTTAATAACATCAACACTCCCTCTTAGCTAGGGAGGATACTTCCAGCTGTATAAGACATATCACCTCATCGTGATGTCAACCACAATGGATACACTCATGTGTGGAAAATAGAGATATCACCTCATCGTGATATCAACCATCATGGCTGCTCCCATGTATGGTAAGTGTGTACATGTGCTCATCACTTAATGTGATGTCATCACCTCATCGTGACATTCACCATGGCTACTCCTAGAGGGTGAAAACACAAGTACAAGAAAATCATGACGGACTCTCTCACGTGATGCTGTCATGGAGTCACACACATGACATCCACCATGGCTACTCCCAGAGGGTGGTAACAAGGGCTTTCACCTCAAATATCTCTCAAAGAGAAATGCATTAACAAGGGCTTGCACCTCAAATCTCTCTCAAAGAGAAATGCATTAACAAGGGCTTGCACCTCAAATTTCTCTCAAAGGGAAATGCATTAACAAGGGCTTGCACCTCAAATCTCTCTCAAAGAGAAATGCATTAACAAGGGCTTGCACCTCAAATCTCTCTCAAAGAAAAATGCATTGAAGACGATCACTGATACTGAGACTCCTTCTCAACTAGGGCTTCATTCTCCACAATACCAAGCTTGTCTCAAAAGTACACAAACTTTATCTTGGAGAGAGGCTTGGTGAGAATGTCTGCCATCTGCTCATCAGTGTTGATATACTTCAATTGGATCGCTTTCCTCGATTCCATATCTCGGATATAGTGGTATTTGATCTCAACATGTTTGGTTCTGTCATGAAACAAAGGATTGACAAGAAGCTTCACACAACTTTGATTATCACAATGAATGACAGTCGGCTCCATCGATTGTCCAAACAATCCTACAAGGAGCTTCCGAAGCCACATTGCTTCTTGGGCTGCCACACAAGCTGCAATATACTCAACCTCTGCTGTACTTAGTGCCACAAAAGACTGCTTCCTGCTATACTAGGATATCATCGCAAATCCCAAACTGAAGCAACATCCAGAGGTGCTCTTCTGATCAGTAACACACCCTGCCCAATTAGAATCAGTATATCCATGCAGCTTCAAGTCCACACCTGAAGATTATCTCAAGCCATATCCAATTGTGCCACGCAAGTATCTCAGGATATTCTTTGCTGCAACTAGATGTATTTGCCTTGGTTCACACATGAACTGACTAAGTGCATTCACTGCATAGCAAATATCTAGTCTAGTGTCAACGATCCAAACATTGTCTGTATAAGGTAGGATCCACCAGATCTGAACTAGCTGCAGCCTCTTTCAACTTCTGCAAGGGGTCTCCATAGGTGTATCAAATCTCTTCAGAATGACAATATTGTACTTCCCTTGACTCAGAAAGATCTTATTAGGCTTCTGCCAAACTTCTAAACCAAGGAAGTAATGCATGTAACTAAGATCCTTCATTTCAAATTCAGAAGCTAACTCCTTGCATTTGATAATGAGGTGATCTTCTCTAGTAAGAATTAAATCACATAAAGGACCCAAATCAACTAGATTACCATCTTCTCTAGGCTTAGTAGGCTTCCGCTGAATCTTCAAGTACTTGCATCAACCTTCTGACCTCTTCGTCCAAGATTACCTGCAATGCTTGCCTTAGAGAAAGTTTTCCAAAGCACACCTCTGATATTGTAGAGAGTTCAAGATTGTCCTCCTCGACTTCAACCCAGATCACACTATTTTGAATAGGTTTGCAGAGCTACCAATGTCAAATCCAGATAGATTATCTTTTGCAATTCTGTTCTCAGTAGCTGGAGAGGTTTTCCAAGGACGTTTATCATCAGCCTTGCAACACTACAACCTTCACTTCTTCTCAGTGAGTCACATAACTCCCTCTTGATCCCTGCCTCAGAGATTGCAAAGAAGACTTTTGAAAGTGAACTCCCTCTAGCCACCAACTCAGTCCCATGGCTGCAAGTTGTGACTCCATGCTTGATCATTTCTTTGGTTGGCATGACTTCCTCACAAGATGCCTGAAGCTCTTCCTCCTTGTGCAATCTCTCATTACTTTCTTGCTCCTCGAACTGTCTTGGAAGCGTTTTAGAGAGAGATTACTAACAGTTTATAACTATCCAAAGAAATATCAAGGCTAGAATCATACAAGGTTTACTATCTCAAGTTATAGCATGAACAAATAAGAATTTATGAACAATATTAAAAACATGAATAAAGAAATCAACAAATAAGTGAATTATGTAGCAAATATCAAAAGATCAGAATGAAGGGATAAATAACTTATCTTTATTGAATTCTGATAGAACTCTTTCTTCCATCTTTTACTCCTCTTGAGAGTGCTAAACTCAACACAACAAAAGACAATCTGCACAACTACAAATTTCTTGAATGCATAATGCAGCTAGCATGTAGAACCAACCCTCTCCAAAAGTCAAGGCTCTAACACAGTCCATGCATTAGAGAATGATATCGATGTGAACAACTATTCACCATCGAAATTGCAGTTCTCTTTTCATCTCTGAGTCACACTCAAAATTTTTTTCACAACAAGCATGAACATTTCACAATGAATAAATATAAAAAAAAGGGGTGTCTCCAAAGGATCTCATCCCAGAGATCACTATTGAAGAGAAGCCACGATTTTGACTAAACACACATGATTCGAATAACCAATGTCAGATTTGCACAACTTAGCAAACTGAAATTTTTACCCTAGATTTCAAAAGTATAAACAAAAGTATATGTATCTTATTGAAATCATAATGCTTTTCGTGTCTGCACTTATCTCTCCCGAGATCTTCAGGCTTTTAAGAACTCCATTAACTCCAATACAAGAAGTTGGCTCATTCCAACAAGGTCCACTCCTTTAGCCTTTTAGAATTTTGATCTTCGATGGGATTTTATGCTAGCGATCACCACAACTTTATCTCTTTATAACAAATGTCCTGCTATGATGCCTTCCAGATTATGACCTTCATAACAGCTTCTACAATAATTCTTCTAACTTGAACCCACAGCGTTTTCCACCCTCACAGGGCAACTTCTGAGAGGTTCCTTTATACAATAGACACCCGAGTCTTGAATGAGGGAGCTTCCCTATGCGTAATACAAGCCGAGGGAATATGCCAGTTGAGAGTAGTCCTGTCAAAGAGCATATAGTAATGCGTTAACAAGATCCCCAAATTGCTTGGACAGACTTTGCAGCCACAGATGTGTTAACATCTTGATCACTGAGCGAAACAACTCAGAAGCAGCCAGACCTCTCTCAGGAACTCCTTAGGTCGCTCTTCATACAAATCTTGAACTATGAGAATCTTCACAACAACATCCGACCCACGCCAGTCAACATGATGCATTGTACTAAAAGAACCAGGCCCAATACGCTCCTTCAATATAAGATTCTCTAATGGAATTTCCAATTCCAAGCTCATGCTTAGTCAAATCTGATCAAAACTTCCCTTAACCTGCTTTGATACCATGTTTTTTTAATGATCAGATTAAAGAGCAGAAAGTTAATTAAAAAATCAGACACAACACAGAATATACCCTGGGAAAACCTTCCACATGAGGGAGAAAAACTCAGCAACAATATATCACTTATATATTGAATGTCAACAAGAATTGTTTCCTTTACAAAAGAGGCCGATATGAAGGCCAAGGATAAGCACCACAAACAGATGCTAACACAGCAATTATATCATGCAACTTGCTGATAATTTGACCTCCTTCAATTGTATCGATCTGCACCTCACTTGATAATATCGAACTTAAGATGAACAAATGAATGGATGATCTGAATGATCGAATATCATCTCTTATTTATACTATCTGATAGTGGAGACTCCAAGGGACGCAATCTTTCAAAGGAAGATGTCGGCCTTGATCAAGTGTCATGCCTCTTCAATGAAAACACCGATTGGAGATGAGTCGGCCTCAATAATAATAACCAAATATTAAATGTCTTTTTAATGAAAGAGCTGACTTCAAGATGAAGTCGCACCTTCTCATGTCGGCCAAAATAGCATTGCATAAAAAGAAGCGCCTCTTCATTAAATATGATGTTTACAATTCAAATAGCCGTTAGGCTATAATTTGATATAATTTGAATTGCCTTCAACAAGTCGTGCTGGTCTGGAAGTAGCAGCCCGACGCTGCTTAATAACATCAACAAACATAACCTATTTTTGCTATTATATCCATCACTTTAAGATTCATTCTTTATCTATATGTAATCTATTTGCATTTTTATGAAGAGGGAATTTTGTTACTCTAAGGACATTTATGATAATGTGACTGATGTTGTTAGAACCTTTTGTTTTGGTTGAAGGCAATCATGGCTACTTTATCAAAGACTAATGGAAGTTAATGAACGAATTGTCATGTCCCCAAAATTACATGACGTAATTTTGGAGGGAAAACAGTGTTTTTAAACACTTTGAGAATTTAAATAACATTAAATAATAATATAATAATATTAAATAATAATATAATAATAATATTAAATAATAAATTTAAATTATTGAAAATAATATTTAAATTTATTGGAGGCCGACCTTTGGAAGGCAAGTATTTATTTGGTAGCTTCGGCTTTGTTCCTCATCATGGATTTGGACAGCTATGGTCATGGCGATTTGAGGGATGAAAACCCCTGTTGATCGACTTCAATGTTGGGAGAAAAACCCCTTCCTTGCTATTCGTGATTGTTTTATTCTCAAGTTTCAGTTCATTGCATTCTAACTCCTAGTCCTTCGATCCAGGAGAATCTTCATTGTGCATCATCACAGGAGGTGGTAGAGGACCCGAACATTGGTTGAGCGCCATTGAAAGGGTGCAAGTATATACCTGTATCGTCTTCCTATGTGCATCATTCTCACCCTCCTAGATTTGCATGACATCAACTATGGAGTGGCACTCCCATGAATTTACCATATCGCAATTCCCAGGTGAGGGTATCGCAAGTGGCATCAAAGGGGCGATATTGGAAGCGACTCCCATAGAAGCAGATCGTGGACACGCCTATAGGAATCACGGTCCAGGGGGTATTCAAACCCAGTTACAAGGTCACCAGGCATTCACATACATTCTACCGATTGTAGCCGCGAGCACGAATCAAGCATTGAGCAGAGTATCTAATCCTTGAAGCTTTGGTGTAGCTAGAGTTCATCTATCTTGGACACACTGGGCACCATTGTGAAAGGCGTCTCCATTAGGCCTAATTGGACCCACAACGATCAGCTCCAGGCTAGTCCAGACAACATTCCATATCCCTGAGCATCGCTTACAGGAAATTTCATCATCTAGAAGTATTTGCATGTGTTTAACTGAGGGCCACCATATGATGTTATTCTAAGTTTCTAAATGATTGTAATTGTCTATCTTGATTTGACTACAAATCGCTGTCTGGTGTATGAATCGAAATTTGAATTTTTCAGTTATGTGTGATTACCATCTAAAAGGAAAACTCCATTATTGTTCCGTGTTGTGACAAGTTGTGTGCAGATTAAGACATTGCTTGTATGTGAGTTTGCAAAAATCTGAGTGAAAAGGTTAAATTACTGATGCACTCCAGTTGAGCATCTTACCCGAATCTTGGAATGTTCTTCTCTTCACAAGCACAACAAAACAGAAGAAATCTCTATAGCTGTAGCTAATGTGCGCTTTGCTTTGCAAGGGTTACACTTACGGTAATCACAGTAAAATATTGGAATTTTTAGCACAAGATAATTATGTTAGTGGAAAACAAAACCCAGGTCGCAAATTTTTAGCCGCGGAGTAATGTTAACCCTGCCAGATGCTTGCAAAAAAAAACAGTCGCCGTCGTGTCGCCAGAAAACCCTATTTTGCGTTGCCTAAATCAGTGAAATCTTGTAAAAAATGAGCTCAACCTTTTAAAATTTTATTCCTGTTTTGACGCCGCGTTTTTGGGGTTTTAATCGTGGTTTTTGACGGTTTCCTACGCATTTTAGGGTTTAAATCATGACGTGTTTTGGAATAAATTGTGGGAATGTTTTGCTGCGATTAAATCGCAAGGCATGCAGATGTGCGAGTACTTGCGCGTCTGGCAAGTACTCGCCGCGTTTTGCAAGCCTGGTTTATGGATCCTTATTAGGTTTCATATCCCACATCTCCAAGTTTGAAACATTAAAATAAACAGTAGTAACTCAATGGACATTGAAATTTACCAAGCTTTCTTTTCTTTAGAAGTGATATGCCATACGTTTGATAGAGGGCTCAATCGTATGGTTTAGATGATAGATTTGCTGATTACTTTAAGAATTATGGAAGTGGTAGTGTTGATGGGTTCTATGAATCTCCCAATTGATCACATGACCCTTTGTCTCAGGAAGTTTTTATGAGATAGTTGGATAGACAATATTTATATGGATGATTGTTGATCTTGTAAACATAAAATTTCATGGTCAAGAAGTGGTTTTAACAAAAGGATGATGGATATAATTCCAACTGCTTGTGGGGACAAAATAATACAATGAAGAATGACCATCTTGCTGATAAAAATACTGGAGGAAACAAACCTATGCTTCAATGCAAGATGCCATGATTAGTTTCAAATACCTCTAGGAGTGATGTAGTAGTGGTTCAGAGGTCAAACTATAGTTAGGACATTAATTGGCTTTGACAATAATTGTGCAATAGATTCCCTTTCTAAAACGTGATGCAACTTGAATTTGTTACTGTCCTAATGTTGGCTTAAGGTTGGGTAGTAATTTTCCTTAAGTCAATCTAAGGGTAGAGCCAATTAGATTCTATTGCTAAGACAATTTCCCCCCCAAAAATAATATTCCTTTGAATTAATTGATTCAGATGTCCCATAACCTCAACTTGGAAAAAAGACAACATTGTGTTAAATCCAAAAATGTAGAAAAATAAGGGCATATGCTCCCATAGATGTGGCATAAGTCGTGAGTTATTCCATGTTTTGCAAGTGTTTCCTTATCTTTTTCTTTTTTTATTGCATGCACAACTTAATATGTGAGCAAAATGAGGATAGCTACAATTTATTCTATGGGTTAGGATGATGTTATGGGCCTTGATAATCCATGTGGGCTTGCTTGACTTGTGGCAGGCTTTGTGAATGGTTTTACCTTCTTTTGCTTATTTTAGATTAATATTTTCGCTTTATAATGAGTTGAGACTATTTGTAATTGTTCATTTTATCAACTATGCTATGGTTGTTTTGAACCTTAATACCATGTTCTTTCCTCCATACGTTACTTTCATCTTTGACAATTTACTTTGTTGCCAAAAGTTGTCTTGTTCCTTTGTTTGAGTACATATTAATGCGAGCAATCTAGGGAGGCCTATCATAATTATTTTGCTGTCTTCATTCCAGGCAAATTATTCTTTGACTTTCTTAGGGCTTTGATGGGTATGTTTGTGTTAGTAAGGTGTGTTGTATAGTTTGCATAAATAATATTTTAATGTTATTGTATGTAATGTCCCATTTTTTGACTACATGGAGAAAATATAATATTATTTTAATTACTTAATATATTCCTCTAAATATTAATTCAAAAGAAAATATTATTAATTAAATAATATTATATTTAAGTGACTTATTAAATGCAAATTCAAAATTAAGTCACAATTGGAAATTAAGAGAAAAGAAATTTGAAGAGTCAGGCAAGCAGAAAGTCAAGCGTCAAGGCAAAGGTTATAAAAGAATATTGTGGAGCAAATCAAAGGAGGTTGGATTTGGTTTTTTGGAATAGGTATTTTGGTTGGATAATTTCCAAGACTTTTTGGGGACGGAAACCTCCAAAAAGTATATCATCTTCGGTGTTGGAAGATACACCCTGGATGGTGGCCGACAATCTCATTTCAAGGATTGTGCTGGGATTAATTTTGTTGATTTTAATGAAAATAGTAACAAGGGATTTGAGCAGAATATGAAGACGTTGTAATATGAATCTGCATATTGAATATAGAATTTCTGAAGAATGCTATTGTAAAGTGATAAAATTAATGTGTTGTCTGTACATCTAAATAATTGGAGTGCCGAATTGTTTATCTGATTCAGAATGGTGGAATAGAGGGCATGTATTTTGTTAACATAATGCATAGAGGGAATATAAAGGGAATCGTGCAAGACATTGAAGAATTTGCCGTCTGAGTTGGTAGGGGAACAAAACAATAAAGGAAAATTCATGGAAGTCAACGTTTGAGCTTCCAAGCAATGTTAAGTTTGGCAAATTCCATCGCACAAGTGACTCATTTATAGAGTCGGCTGGGTTTATTTTGTCAGGAGGAATAGTACGAGATTCACTATTTTGAAGGTTGGATATCATATGACGTTCTAGACAACACCAATAGTAAAAGATAATCCAACTCGGGAAAGCAATAAACTCCAGTTTGCATTACATTACGCTAGTCGAAATCTTGAGACAAGGCATTAACTTAGTTTGTGTATACACCGGACTTTCTTGTTGGAGGCATACAGATGTTTGCTAGAGCAACACGGAGTAGTTTGAAGGAGATGGAAATTTGAATAGTCGTTATTCTGAAGAGAAGCCAAATGATCTAAATCAAAGGAGTCGTGACTATGAATTGCCGGCTCTATGCAAGAAAAGAAACACAGACACTCTTGTCTTGGTCACCCGTCAATGTCAATTGGTAGTTGTGGCCATGTTTACTCTCTGTGGACAAAGACAAGGCATCATGTATGGTGCTGTAGGTGTCATGAAGAAGGCTCAAAGTGCCGTTTCAATCTTTCCATCATAGTATTATCATAATGAGCCGCTTCACTTTCTTTTATCAGCCAGGTCTATTAAATGAATTAAATACCTTAAAGTTACCGGAGCTGTGTGATTGTGTGCTTGTTAGAGAATAATATTTAAACTGGATGAGCCGAGAGTCTTTCAGTGCAAGGTGGCCCAATAATATTAAAGGAAACAATAAGATTATGTTAAAGGGAGTCAATTATTATTCCCTTTGTAGCTGGAAAATATCTAAAGTGCTGTGGGACCCATCCACCTTTCCTAGCTATTCTAAGTTTCAAGAAGCTGATAACTCATGAAGGGAACTTACTTTTGGAAGATGTGAAAATTTAATTCTGTTGCTTGCACGTCATTAGAAGGGAGTGAAGGAAATTGTTGGGGTATTACACATGACAGGGTGTTTACTTCCAGGAAGCCACATATTGTCATATTATCATTCCTGTAGCTTGAAAGTGGAGCGAGTCAGTGATTGTTTGTGAGCAATTGGTGTTCAATGTTTAATTTTCTGAGTATTGATATCACTGGAGAATTGTATGCTATGAAGATGTAATGATTTCTCAGAACTGATCATTCAAATACTTGTTTTGTGCTATAGCCAAAATAAGGTCAGAATTATTATATTTCTTTGTCTTATTTATGAAAGTGCTGGTGTGAGAATCTGGATTGTAAAGATCAGAGGTGTATGTCATATTGTTGTTATTCCTTGAATTTACAATTTTGTTCAAGCAATGTATGAACATTTGTAACTGCCAAGTGAGTAGTCTATGTGTTGAATACAATGTAATCAATGTTCAGTTATTGGAACTTGGTTAAAATTGAAACTCAGAATATCAGTGGGCATAGTGTTTGACAAAATGACAATCTGTCAAGCACATTGAAATCAAAAAAATTGTAGACTAGAACAGGGCATGTCTTTACATTGGTATCAGAGCCGGAGAACCTGCCAGCTTGTTGGGAAAACAAACTGATTTGTTTTTTTTTCATATTGAGTCATGTCTTTTGATGAAGAAAAAAGTGTGGCACAATCACTTTACATTGCAGGAAAAAGGCTCAGTCAAGAATTCCAGTCAAGGGAAGTTGAAGTGAGCATCCTTCATATTGTGGAACAATGTTTGAGCCGGGTGAAGCAGTCACCTTCTGAGGTGATGCAATTGGCATTAACACCTCCAGTGAGCTCTCTGAATGAGCCCTATTGGCTGAGGCATCTTGATGAAGAAACCAAACTGCTAGTTATTTCATGCCTCAGTGAAGTGATGAGAATCCTGGCACCCTTGATGGCCTATGATGATGACACTATGAGGAAAGTACTACACATGATTGTAGAAAACTTTCAGGATCTTGATGAAACTGGTAGCAGTTAGTACTGCAAAAGAGCTGCTATATTGAAGACATTTTGAAAACTCAGAACAGGTATATTGCTGATAGATTTGGGTATGCAAGATCAAATATACGATTTGTTCCATTACCTCTTCATTTCAACTTGGAGTGAACAAGAGGAGGATGTAGTTGCAGCCATGAGAAATATTCTAGTTCTAACTGTCAATGAGGTTGATGACATTCCGCAACCCGTCCTATCTCTTCTATTGGACATTCATGAACAAGAAGGAAAGATTTCTTCTACTGCTGATAAATTGATCAAAGATTTGTTCAATCAATGTGAGGGGAAGCTGAAGCCTAACTTGAAGATGGCAGTGCAGATAAGTGAGGTGGGCTCTAGTGCTAAAGACATGAATAAAATTTTGTTTTCTAATGATTCTGTGGCGGGTTCTTAGAAAGTACCTTTAGATATGCATTTGTCTATGCATACTAAGGATGAGTGCAATGAGGCAACATCAGTTTTGGATACACATAAGGAAGTCTCAAGTGCAAAACCTGTGGAGATTATTAATATGTCTGCTGATAATGATCTCAAATCAGCTAATGATCTGCTCCTCCATCTCAACAATTCAGGTGGATTTTGGTTTGAATTCCAAACCAAACTTGTGAAGGAAGAAGATGGAATTTCTTCCACCACTAATGCTGATTTGAGTATTTCTCAATATTCATGCATTGAGGAAGACACTGAAGAAGTAGTTTCTAGTGGCCACAAGACTGATTTCTCTTTGCTTGAAACCAATTTGAAGATAAGAGCTAGTGATCTTGAGAGTACCATTGATGAGATGAGTAGAAAAGTACAACAAATGCGTGACAGTCTGAGGAGCACAACTGATATAATTTTTGATTTCTTCTTACCCCATAGCAGCACTTCATCAGCCTTGCTAGGCCATGAATGGAGCAATCAAAATGTGTAAATTGCTGAAAAGGAGGTTCAAGTTTTGTCGAAACTTGATGACACTCATTGGCATGTGGAAAATCTGATTTATAATGTGCCAAGGAATCAAGATGTGTGTAACATTACCCTTACTAATTTGAAATCAATTAAGAATGTTATGGAAGAAATCAAGATAGGTTTTTTGAATATAGTTCATGACAGAGATAGGGCTACTAAAGTTGTTGATGAAGCTTTGGAATTGAATTGGCAAACAAAAGCTAAATTGCTTGATGTTCAAGAGGCCTTAAGAGAAGCTGAAAATCAACTCTTAGCTGCTCACTATTTCAAGGAACAAGAAAACAAAAAAAGAGCTGAAGAAATTCAAGAAGTTCTTGAAGAGCTTGATTTCATACAAGAGAATCATGACTTGGATCATTGTCCTGAAAGAATAGAGAATTCAAGTTTTCATCAACATGATTTTCATATTTTTGATAATCCCTTATTTGAAGTTGGTGCAAATGTGTTCTATGAAAATTTATTTTTTGAGTTAGATGAAGGAATTCCTCCAGATGCTAGTGATGAAGGGTGGGATTCAGATACTTCTTCCAACAGTGGAATATTGATGCAAGATCTGAATTGTGATAATGTTATTGCTGTCCATTGCCGATTCACTCTACCTGAAATGGAAAATCAAGGTATGTATAAAAATGAGGTTCTCATTCCTGACCAACAACAGAGAATTGATTGGGTAAGTCTGCTGGATAGAGCTGATTGGCAGTTTGATGGTGAGTTTTTGCAATCATTGTTATAGTTGATTGTGAGGATTCTGACAAATTTTGTTCATGCATCAGGGTTTCCAAGCTCATCTAATTTAAGAATAGAGTTTGATGATGATGTGAATTTCTTTGAATTGTTTTGGCAATTCTTGTTACATGGCAATGGTTTCAGTATCTACATGGATTTCAGGTTTGATGAGTACTTGGAATTTCAGGAAGTATTGATACAGTTTGGGCATGCAAATCAAATGATTTTAATCAGAGTAGCACAATATTTGGGTGGTGGCTTTTTCCTGCAACTTACTTGGAATCCTGGTATCACTTGGGATTCAGTGATTGTTGAAGATGAGTTTATTGATTTCATTCAATTGATTTTCAGAATGTTTGATAGGAACAATATGGAGATAACAGTATCAGGCACTGTTTTTAGCAGAGGTTCATGGCAACCTCCAAGACTGATTTGGGATCCTGGTATTCAGTTTGGCTTGTAGATGCAGATTGCTTGAGGGCAAGCAATCTTTGGGATGGGAGGAATTGTAATGTCCCATTTTTTGACTACATGGAGAAAATATTATATTATTTTAATTACTTAATATTTTCCTCTAAATGTTAATTCAAAAGGAAATATTATTAATTAAATAATACTATATTTAAGTGATTTATTAAATGCAAATTCAAAACTAAGTCACAATTGGAAATTAAGAGAAAAGAAATTTGAAGAGTTAGGCAAGCAGAAAGCCAAGGGTCAAGGCAAAGGTTATAAAAGAATATTGTGGAGCAAATCGAAGGAGGTTGGATTTGGTTTTTTGGAACAGGTATTTTGGCCGGATAATTTCCAGGATTTTTTGGGGATGGAAACATCCAAAAGTATATCATCTTTGGTGTTGGAAGATCCACCTTGGATGGTGGCCGACAGTCTCATTTTAGGGACTGTGCCGGGATTAATTGTGTTGATTTTAATGAAAATAGTAACAAGGCATTTGAGCGGAATATGAAGACGTAATATGAATCTGCATATTGAATATAGAATTTTTGAAGGATGCTATTGTAAAGTGATAAAATTAATGTGTTGTTTGTACATCTAAATAATTGGAGTGCCGAATTGTTTATCTAATTTAGAACGGTGGAATAGAGGGCATGTATTTTGTTAACATAATGCATAGAGAGAATATAAAGGGAATTGTGCAAGACATTGAAAAATCTGCCGTCTGAGTTGGTAGGGGAAGAAGACGATAAGGAAAATTCATGGAAGTTAGCATTTGAACTTCCAAGCAATGTTAAGTCTGGAGAATTCCATCGCACAAGTGACTCATTTATAGAGTTGGTTGGGTTTATTTGGTCAGGAGCAATAGTACGGGATTCACTATTTTGAAGGTTGGATTTCATATGACGTTCTAGATAGCACCAATAGTAAAAGATAATCCAACTCGGGAAAGCAATAAACTCCAGTTTGCATTACATTAAGCCAGTCGAAATCTTGAGACAAGGCAACGACTCAATTTGTGTATACACCGGACTTTCTTGTTGGAGGTATGCAAATGTTTGCTGGAGCAAAGCAGAGCAGTCTGAAGGAGATGGAAATTTGAATAGTTGTTATTTTGAAGAGAAGCCGAATGATCTAAATCCAAGGAGTTGTGACTATAAATTTCTAGCTCTATGCAAGAAAAGAAACGCAGACACTCTTGTCTTGGTCACCCGTCAATGACAATTGGTAGTTGTGGCCATGTTTACTCTCTGTGAACAGAGACAAGGCATCGTGTATGGTGCTATAGGTGTCACGAAAAAGGCTCAAAGATATCTGGAGCTGCTAATCAAGTGATTGCAAGAGTTCGAGCTGCTCATATTGAAATAAGAATTGTTGAAAGTGCCGTTTCAATCTTTCCATCATGGTATTATCATAATGAGCCGCTTCACTTTCTTTTATCGGCCAGGTCTATTAAATGAATTAAATACCTTAAAGTTACCGAAGCTGTGTGATTGTGTGCTCGTCAGAGAATAATATTTAAACTGGACGAGCCGAGAGTCTTTCAGTGCAAGGTGGCCCGATAATATTAAAGGCAACAATAAGATTATATTAAAGGGAGTCGATTATTATTCCTTTTGTAGTTGGAAAATATCTGAAGCGCCGTGGGACCCATCTACCTTTCCCAGCTATCGTAAGTTTCAAGAAGCTGATAACTCATGAAGGGAACTTACTTTTGGAAGATGTGAAAATTTAATTCTGTTGCTTGCACGCCATTAGAAGGGAGTGAAGGAAATTGTTGGGGTATTACACAGGACAGGGTGTTTACTTCCAAGAAGCCGCATATTGTCATATTATCATTCCTGTAGCTTGATACTGGAGCGAGTCAGTGATTGTTTGTGAGCAATTGGTGTTCAATGTTTAATTTTCTGAGTATTGATATCACTGGAGAATTGTATGCTATGAAGATGTAATGATTTCTCAGAACTGATCATTCAAATACTTGTTTTGTGCTATAGCCAAAATAAGGTCAGAATTATTATATTTCTTTGTCTTATTTATGAAAGTGCTGGTGTGAGAATCTGGATTGTAAATATCAGAGGTGTATGTCATATTGTTGTTATTCCTTGAATTTACAATTTTGTTCAAGCAATGTATGAACATTTGTAACTGCCAAGTGAGTAGTCTATGTGTTGAATACAATGTAATCAATGTTCAATTATTGGAACTTGGTTAAAATTGAAACTCAGAACATCAGTGGGCATAGTGTTTGACAAAATGACAATCTGTCAAGCACATTGAAATCAAAAAAATTGTAGACTAGAACAGGGCATGTCTTTACATTGTAATTGTGGTCCTTCATGGAATGGGGCACCGCACTAGAGGCATGTGTTTACAACAGAAGAGCAATTACTTTGAGGTTTACTAAGGGACATTGAAGAAGCATATTTGACTTGTTAAAAACAGCTGAGTGCAAGAGCAATTGAATGCTCCAAAGTGGAGCAGTTGGATTGACTAGGTGGACTCCTATGATGTCCCCAATTGGAAAACTCAGGAAATATGCAATATCTATTGAATTTTCTGGTTATGCAAACTGAAATAATTATGAAATGTGGAAAATAGGAGCCACACCTTAAGGTTAACTTCTGATCGGTAGTACAAATAGCGGCAATAAATTTAGGAAACCCTCATTTATCAAAATATCATAGATGAAGGAACAGATCCGACAATCAACAATGCTGATGAATTTGGAAACCCTCAAATGCTAAGTTAAATGACAGCCGATCTAAGTACTAATTGCTGATATAAAATAGAACGCTCATATACACATCATATCTAATCATGAACAGCAGTTATGAACAATTAATGCTGATAAGTAATGATGATAGCCAATGTAATCCACAATTGAATCATTTATCAACATCAATAAACCCTTGAGCATCAGATAGATAGATCTGCAATTAATATTTTATTGATTCCAGCATATAAATGACAGCAAATTCCACTTACAAACAGATTGTACAACTGCACGGACAGACAAAACCCCCCGAAATTGGTGCAAGGGCTGCTGTATGGATCATAAAATAATGATGATGCTGGTGTAGGGCTAGAAAAGGGTAAATTAACAGAAAAGAAACTGTTAGGAAGGCTGGAAGGTATGGCAACAACCACTAAAGGCTGGAAGGTATGTGCTTATGGCAACTCTTCCACAATAATCACATTTTTGATTTTTCTTGAAAAGCACAAGAGATACCTCGTTGTTTATTCTCTTCTAGAGAAGTACCTTGACCTTGACGTTTTTCCTTTCCGTATAATGTTTCTTTTTGTACATGATCCTATCCTTTGATTTAATATCTCTAATGTTCTTATTCAATATTGGGGTCGAAAGCATGAGGCCAGCCGCAAATCCAGAAACTTAAACTATACTTCAGTTGAATTTTCCTTCAATTTCTAAAACTGTAAGGAAATAATGTAAGCTCTCAAAATTATGGCCTACAAATTGTATTTTTGAAAAACCCTAAAATTGTAATAACTTGATTAACAATAATCATAGAAGCTTGAAATTTAGAATGTAACTCCCTTATGTGGATCCCTAACTTCTCTCAAAAATATAAAAAAATTGTAATGGTTAGTGAGATATTAATGATTAGTGAAAAGTAGGGTTTCCTTGGAAAACACTCTTTAGATTGACGTGCCTTGAAAGGAAGTCTTGTCCACTTTGGTACCAAGTAGAAATTGGTAGGTATGCACCCTTAAGAAGAAAGAGTCAAAACTTTGACAAGACAAAAACAATGTGAAAACGTCAACAAAAACATATGATGGTGCTTGTAGGCTATAACACTCCATAAAATTTTATACTTGAAACAACAGGTTTAAATGTGTGTGTATACACATCCATTGTACATATCAAAGGAGGCTAACCTGACAAATACCTGAAGTAGGCCAGCCTAAAAATTATTGGAAAGTCCTTAGACAAGATAATAAACATCAACATAATTTGATTATTATAAGCATATCATTAATTATGGCCTTATTAGCTTATTAGTAACATTGAAGATTAATTGTATGATTAACAAAGAAATTTTTTTCCCGCTCCCCTCTCCTCCCCTGGTTTGAATTGTCTATGCGCATGGTAAACTCAGCGTTGGGGATACCCCACGGTTCCCCCCTGTCCCCTTATGACCAGATTCTTGCCACAACACATGCGGTGCCGTCCTCGAGGGTCTCCAATGTGCAGCCCACTGTTGGGGATCCTATCATTCCTGGCATGCTTGCTGTTGAAGTGCCTGTGATTCCTTTAACCCCGGTGTCTAAAGGATGGAAAGATGTGTTGACTAACATGAGCCCGGCTACTAAGTGTGCCCTTGCCGGCCCTGGAGAGGAAATCTTTGTCTCGAGAACTGATTTTTCTATCCCTGAAGCTATTAGCAACATGATTGTTTCTTCCATGGAGAAAGCGGTGGTCGGCAAGTTCTTTTCCTTCCGACCCTTTGTGGATATGGTTCGGAGACGGGTTTCTGTGAAATGGCGTTTGAAGGGCAGCGTGAGTGTCTGTGCCATGGCTGGTGGACTATTCCTATTCAAGTTCACAGCCGAGGAGGACTTGATCTCTGTGCTTTCTTTGGGTCCTTGGGTCTATGGAAAGCATGGGTTGTCATTGTACCCCTGGAAACCGAGAGTTGACCTTGCTGTTGATTTCAACAAGTCGACTCTTGTTTGGGTGTGTCTTCCTAGTCTTCCCTTGGAATATTGGGACGATTCGGTCTTTAAGAGCATTGGTGATTCTTTGGGCCAGTTCATCACCTCAGACTCTATCACCAGATCCATGTCGAGGTTAGTTTTTGCTCGCTTCTGTGTCAACATTGATATAAATAAGACTTTACCCAACTCTGTGAAGCTATGTTCCGTTTTTCGGTTCTTGGACTCAACAAGTCTTCTACGAGAATGTAGTGATATACTGCCAGAAATGTGCTAAATCGGGCCACCTTATTTCGGACTGCAAGTCGACAGTTAGACTTAACCCCAACCCTAGTGAACCAATCGAGGAGGTCCCCACTAACGACTACCCTTTTGAATCTGACATTCTTAAGGTCATTGAGTCACCGGCTAAGGTTGGGCTTTCTGACCTTCTGATCTCGACGGATTTACCGGAAGATTTGGTCTCGGTTGATTCTGTTGTGGAGCTCAATGGTTCCTCTCCCAATAGTGTTCTTGTGTGTAGGTCCTCGCTACTTAGTGTTGGGATTTGGGGTTACTATGGAGAAGCATCCTTACCCTAAGACTATGGGAGTTGAGGAAGGCGAGATTCAGGATGGAGGAGTATTGAAGGAAACGCCTAGCTTTGGACTGACTGAGATGGTTGCTATGTCTCAGGCTCAATCTATGGAAGAAGAATTATGGTCAACTCCTAAGAAGAAGGGTAAACAAAAGAAAGCAGATGTGGGAGGTGAATCTAAGCCTGGTAGACCCAATCAACGGTTGACCAGGAACATAGAGACAACAAAAGAAATTGCGATAGGTAAATAGAGGACATTGGAAGTGTCCTCAAAGAAAACTTCAAAATAAAAGTCCTTTCATGGAACGTGAGAGGGTTAAATAGCCCCCACAAGTAGTTGGCCCTGAAGAACTATGTGCTGGAACACAAGATTGATGTTTTACTCCTACAAGAAACCAAGATGAAGAAAACCAATTTTGAACCCATAGCTAATTATATTTGGCCGAACGCCATCTTTGCTTGTAGTGATGCAGAAGGGGCTTCGGGCGGACTTTCTGTGATGTGGAATTCCATTAGGATCTCTGGTACTGAACTATTCCATTATAGGAACAATGTGGCTGTCAAGTTCTCCAACGCTGGGGGCTCTTGGTTTTTGATCAACATTTATGCCCCCAATATCAGGAATGTGAGGAAAATCCTCTGTAGGAAATTTCTTACTGGATTTTGGCTTATAGGGGAGATTGTTGGCTGGTGGCTGGTGATTTTAACTCTCCCCTTTACCCCTCGGAGAAGTGCGGTGGACTGATTGATTACTTTGACAGCATGTCTGATTTGGCTGACTTCCTAAATTGTATCGGCCTAGTGGATGTTGATTTATAGGGCCGGTCTTATACTTGGTCTAATAGACGCCTTGGGGTTGGACTGATCCAGGTCCGTCTTGATAGATTCCTTTTTTCTTCCAATTGGACTGCCTTGCTTAATGCTAATCTGCTGGCTCTACCCCAAACGGTATCTGACCACACTCCTTTGCTGTTGATCTTAAATGAAAAAACTGCTGTTGGTTCGTTCCCTTTCCGTTTTGAGAGTATGTGGAACTCCCATCCGGATTTCAGGAATAAGATTGCTACTTGGTGGAATATCCCTGTCCCCTATGTTCAGGATCTTTCATAGGCTTAAACACATCAAAAATATGGTTAAAGGATGGAACAAGCGGGTTTTTGGGGATGTGTTCCATCAAAATTTTTTTTTGGCTGATAAGCTTTGTGAATTACAAAAAAGGATGGAGGAAGGAGATACCAGTATTCAGACTTGTCAACAGGAGAGGGTTGAGCACATGGAATGGGAGAAAATCTTGAAGAAAGAAGAGATATTCTAGAAGCAGAAATCCAGAATTCAATGGTTGACCAAGGGGGACCGGAATATGTCTTTCTTTCATGTTTCGACCCTTAAACATAGGAAAAGAAATCAGATCAAAAAGTTGAAAAATGAGGCAGGGGATGTTGTCTCTACTCCTATTTAGATTGGTCTTTTGGTTGCTGGCCACTTCCAACGGGTTTTGTCGACTCCTATTGAGGCTCCCAATCCGGCGCTGGATGATCTGTTGTTGGAACCCCTTCCTAATCCTATATCTTGGGAGGATAATGATTCTATTATGGGGGTTGTTACTCTTGAGGAGGTCGGGTCTGTTGTGTTTAGTATGGGTGCTTTTAAGGCCCCTGGTCTTGATGGTTTCCCCTCGGCCTTCTTCTAAATCTTTTGGGATGTTGTGGGTGAGGACCTTACCTTGGCTGCTAGGGATTTTTCAACTTTGGTAAATTGCTCAAATAGCTAAACCACACCTTCATTGCCCTTGTCCCTAAAATTGATGAACCACAGACCATGGTAGATTTCCGCCCCATCAGCCTTTGTAACATTGTTTGTAAGATCTTTTCCAAAATCCTGGCGAACCGCTTGAAACTCCTCTTGAATAAAATGATAAGTCCAAGTCAAAAAGGCTTCATTCTGGGTTGCCATATCTTGGATGCGGCTATTACCATTCATGAAATCTTACATTCTATGGAAAGGTGTAACAATGCTAGTATGGCATTTAAGCTAGATATTTCTAAAGCTTATGATAAAGTCCTATGGAACTTTCTTCCCAAAGTCCTTGATAAGTTTGGCTTCAATCAAAGAGTGATCAGCATCATTTTGGAATGTGTTACCATGGTGAGGTATTCTATTTTGGTCAACGAAGTGCCCCATGGTTTCTTTGCGGTTGGGAGGGGTATTTGATAGGGGGACCCTCTCTCCCCATATTTGTTTATAATGGTGGCTGATGTTCTGACCAGGAATGTTGCTCGTATGCTGTTGGAGGGCTCCATCAAGGGTGTCAAGCCAACCTCCACCCTTGACCCTGCTACCATTCAACAATTTGTGGACCACACTATGTTATTTGGGATGTGGAGCACACTATGTTATTTGGGAAAGCCTCGGTTGTGGAAGCTAGGAAATGGAAAAGTTGCCTCAATCTCTATGTGGCTTGTTTGTTCAGGTTAGTGTATTAATTATAATAAAAGCATGATCTATTTCTTTAACTGCACTCCTGGTTTGTAGAACCGTGTGACTGTTGTTTTAGGCTGTGTGAGTGCCTCACTTCCTTCGGTGTATTTGGGTTTGCCTCTCACGGTTAAGGAAGTCACTCCCAATTTTTTGGATACTATTCTTGAAAGGATTTAGAGGAAGCTTGCAGGGTGGAAAGGTTTGATCCTGAGTCATGCTAGTAAACTGCAGCTCCTCATTGCTGCCCTTTAGGGGATTCTGGTTTATTTCCTATCTATGTTCAAAATTCCCAAATACATTGTTGAGAAGTTTGAAAAGATTCAGAGAGTTTTCCTCTGGTCTGGTACTGAGGATAAGAAGAAGATGTTTCTTGTCAGTTGGGAGAAGGTGTGCCTTCCTAAATTTGGGGGAGGGCTGGGCATTAGAAGGGTCCATTCTACAAACAAAGCTTTGCTGGCCAAGGTAGGGTGGGACTAGTCAAGAAATAAAAAGGATTGGTGCAGGATAATGAATGCCAAATACCTGGACAACTGTCCCCTAATCAAGTGCATTGAGAATGATCACCCCTGTGGTTCCTTAGCTTGGAATAATATCTGCAAAATGAAGAAGCTGCTTCAATCTGGTCTGGGATGGAAGCTTGGTAGAGGCAGTTGTATTTGCTTCTGGGAAGACCCTTGGCTATTTGATTCCCCTTTGGCCAATTGTGAGTTTAAAAACCTAATGAAACCTGCGATTCGGTTCTTTGGCACGAATGTGTGTGAATACCTTCATGGTCCACTAGGTGTCAGGAGATGGAAAGACCTTGGGTTATGCTGCCCTCTTTCCCCTGACTTGAAATGTCCCCTTATTTGATGTTGAAGATGATTTCTTTTGGTCCTTGGAAAGCAAGGGCAACCTTTCTGTTAGGATGGCTTACAGTTTGTTGTCGGACAAGGGCTCTAAGAGAAGGATCTAGAAATGGGTTTGGAATAGACACTTGACTGCAAAAATAAATTTCTTCTGGTGGACGGCTTGCCATAACAGAATTCTAACCCAAATAACCTATGGAAAAGGGGCTTTCTGATCTCAAATAGGTGTATGTTATGCAAAATAAATGAAGAGTCGGTAGTTCACCTGTTTCTGCATTGTTCGTATGTTGCTGAGGTTTGGGACCTGGCTTTCCAAAAGCTGGTCACTCACTGGACCCTGAATAAGGATTTGAATTCCTTTATTGAAGGTTGGATTGGTCCCTTTCAACACCCTCTCCCCATGGAAATCTGGAGGCAAACCCCCCCCATCATCTGTTGGTGCCTTTGGAAAGAAAGGAACAATTGAATCCTCAGAGACACTGAGAAGAGCCCCAAGGAAGTCTTTGGCATTTGGTCAAGACTTATTTATGAAAGTATCTCCTTGTACAAATGGAAACCACCAGATAAAGCTCTTGTTGATTGGGAGATTAAAATGGAAAATTCTTGGAATTTTAAACTTGGGACCAACTCCTTTGATAATTCTAGGTCCCTAGCTAGGAAAAACACTATTTGGAAATCTTCGGATTTGGATGGTTTAAACTAAATTTTGACGGTGCAGCCAAGGGGAACCTTGGTCTGGCTAGCATTGGGGGTGTCATAAGGGACTGTAAGGGTAACTTGGTTGCTGGGTTTGCTGGAGGAATTGGTATTCAGTCTTTTATGACGATGTAGTCACGGGTGTTGCTCAAGGGTGTCGAGATTGCTGTCACTCTGGGTATAAAAAATTTACATATTGAAGGGGACTCAAAGACTATGATTGACTCAGTTAATCATGGTCGGTTGCTTGGTTGGAACATTAGGGATATCCTACTTGACATAAATTTTATTAGTCTCAAAATTGGAAAGGAGATACTTGACTCACACCTATAGGGAAGGCAACCAGGTGGCTGATAGTCTGGCCAACTTGGGTTCCACTTGGAGTTTGTGCAAGCGTTGGAATAGGCTCGAGGCGCTATTGGCTACTATACAAGGATTAATCCTTGCGGAGCAAAGGAATATACTACTCAATGATGGTTAACAATGCTAATTTTTATGGGTACAGGTGGCTCCACTTGACCGGTCCTTGGATGATGAGGACTTGGCTAGGTGAGGTGGCAAGTTTAAAGCGGGGTGCCGCGTGGCTATATTATTTCATTACTACGTATGGTGGGGTCCTCGGCCTTTACGAGCTGTCTTTTCAAATGTACTACACATCCTATCAAATCTCCTGGGATGTGTGTAATGTGATGTTCATCGCTAGTTTATTTAATAATTGCATGTTAAGATATCTTATTATTTGCATAAGATCTTTTGAGATGTAGTTAAAAATTTCAAATCTTCCCCCCGCAGCTAAATGGCCTAGGGAAATGTGTAACTTCAAAAAGTCCTTTGGCATAATGGATATGAATTTTCCAGTTTTAATTATCATTTGCCTTAACCTATGGTTCTTAAGTGATGATTATAGCCCTGCGTAGCTGGTGTCATTGGGAATGACTGCTAAAGCGTGTAAACGTCAAATTGCTTTTATTACGCCTTACTATCCCGGAGGGGAAATAATGATAGTTTAAAAAAGGGCAAATTCATCGACGGGCAGTCAATTTTTTGGTTTACTTTGTTTCTCTGGGCTAGTTCCTGTGTGCTGTGGGTTGTGATGGGAGGTGATAGGGTGAGGACCAAGTCGGATAATTGCAAGAGTTTCGCAGGGACCCCATAGCTTGGCATATCTATAAAGGAGGAGGTTTGGTGCCACTTTTAGAGAATCTTGTGGGCCACGATGAGAGATTGTTGGCCTAGTTTGTTGGTTCGTGGAAGGATAGGCGCGTCACCATGGGTGGCATCTCGTTCGAGGTGGATGAGGAAGTTATTGGTAAGGCGACAAGGCTCTCCTGTGATGGCAAGAAATACAAAAAACACACCAAAACACAAGACTTGGAGAGTCTCAACGCCTTCTTCAAGGGCGACGAGAAGCCGGTTTAAAAGCATTCTGGATTCGACCGTGAGGTGCTGCCAAAACCCTGGGACAAGGTGTGTCTTGCTATTATGAAATATGTTACATTAGAAGGTAGATACAAGGTGTATTACTTTTACCATTTGCCGCTATTAAACCACCTTCAGCACAAGATGATGCTTAACTTTCCTTTCTTTTTGCTGACTTCCCTGGAGAATTCAGTTAAAGACTCCCTTGATGCTGCTGCTCTCAACCTTGATGTTCCACCCCCCTTGCTGGTGCATCAGGGCCTAATCTTTAGGCTCTATCAATTTCATTTGGCCTTGTGTCCGCCCAAACCTATCTCTGCTATGTGTGTTGAGGAACTGGAACCCCTTGATGTTTCCCCCGATAATCCTTCCCCCTCCGCTTTGGAGGGCCCTAAGAGGAAAACCCCCATACCTGAAAATGAACCTAGTGCTGAGCCTAAGCCTAAACCCCCATGAAAAAAGAAGAAAAGTGCGGTCAGGTTGGCCCAGTCTAAAGCAGTGGTTGGGTTATGTGAGCTAAAAAACAAACCCATGAAGAAGTACAGCAAAACCACTGCTAAGAAGAAGGGGAAAATAGAGTCTCTGTGCCAGGTGGACTTGTTGGCCACTGACAGCGAAGGAAAAAGTGCCGAGGAAAAAGACCCCAAGGGCGACACCATGGTGGCTGCGAGCTTTGAGGTGGAGACGGAACAAACTAGTGTGAGGAGGTCCCACAAACTAGCGAAGAACAAAAAAGGGGCTCCGGTGGATGAGATTTCTAGTGATTTGGAGCAGACTGGCACTAGAGCTGAAGGCAAAAAAGGCACTGTTGAGGAGATGGAAGAAGGGTTTGTGGAGGGCCCTAGTAATTTCTCTGACATGAACCGGATGCTTAAAGATGACTCCACCCACTCCTCGGATTCCAGAGATGGCGGGGAAGAGGAGACCCAAAGCAATAAAGGCAAGGACAAGGACCTCGGTGTGTTGCAGGAGCGGGTTATTAAACTGGAACGAAAATTCAATAGTCTGGCCTGGTTCACTATTAAAACGATTCACAGATCTATCTTCACACTTTCGGATGTCATCTAGGAGGAAGTGGACAAGAATACTGTGGGTGAAGGTCCCAATTGGATTGGGGACGATGTTTTAAACCTCCTAGTTCAGAAATGGGAAAGTGTGGATAGTTAGTGTTCGGGTTTGTGTGGTGTTGGAGTTCCGTTGTCACTGTGCTATGTCTGTGTCCTGTTTCCGTTGTTTTTGTTTAAGTCTTTTTTTGATGGTTAGTTGACATGGTTCCTTTTTGGCCTTGTGGGCTTTTTTGTGTAAAGGGTACAACACCCTGTAAATGCTGCTTATATTATCAAAAACATTGAAGATTAGCCTATTAACAAGATGCTTGCTTTAATAGAAAACCCTCTCTCAAAGATTAAAATCGGTGAATTAATCAGAGGTGTTAATTATTATTATCTAGAATTATGAGTATTTAGATAAATTGAGAAATATCTAGCCATTGGGTAGTTTTCCCTTCAAGCGTCTATAAATAATAGAGGGCGGATCATGATGAATTATAGTTACTCCCACTAATCAATGGTTGTATCTTATGGGTAAAGATTATATTTTAAGATGTGTCATGCAAGAAATAGAGTATTTTTAAAGAAGCACATCATGGGGAAGCATGTGAACATGCTAATCATGAGGCAAAAACTTGGAAAATATGTCAGTCATGAGGCAAAAACTTGGAAAATATGTTAGTCATGAGGCAAAAACTTGAAAAATATGTTTAGCTGGGTTATGGTGGCCAAGAATTAATTGGGATTGTCTAGAATGGGTAAAGACTTGTGTTATCCACCAAAGAATGGCTAGATCGGCCAAAGCCAAATTCAATAATTGCAACTAGTTGAGCCACATGGATTGTTTGAACATTAGGGCTTGGATTTTTTAAGGTGTTTTAGACAATCTTCAAGGAAAGGAAAATATCACTATTTACTCACTGTGATTTGAAGCAAAATGCTTATCTAATACTTTGGTTAACAATTCAAGTTCCATGTTTGAACATAGTCCCAAGATTCATCTGCTTAATGAGCTCAATAGGTGATGGAGGCACAAATTTTTGAAAGTGATAAAAGGAGATGTTGAGTTATTATTGTTAGACTTAATAAGTCTACACCATAGTATCAAATATTTTGAAAAAGTTGTGAGTAATGGTAACTTGGAATGGTCGGTGATGTTATTTGAATCAGATCACCGAATCTTGGGGTGTGCAAAACTTGTGAAAAAAGTTCTAATTAAATTGCAAGTCAATCCTGATTTTTTTGAAAATTGTGATTCAATCCCGAATTTATCTGCAAAATCACAATTTGAAATGAAATTCAAAAAATAATGTTTTTGTCTATTTTTATGAATTTTTTAATCTCCCAGTTTTTCCCAATTAAATCCCCAATAATTGAAAAAAATGCTTATCTTTTGGTTTGCCGAGTCAATCCTGGGAAAGATTTTTGCTACAATGGTCTACACCATACTATCCTCAACAAAATGGACAGGCAGATGCCACAGATAAAACAATTCTATATACTATGCACATGACTTGAAAACTTTAAAATCAAGATTGCATAAAAATAACAGATTGCGATATGGCATATTGTACCATGTACAAAATTATAGCATGTTTTCTTCTTTTCACCTGATGTATTGGAAGGTTGCAAACTTGCAATAGTTCCCTTGGAGCTTTTGGTAGCAGGCTTTTGAATAGTGGTGAAAAGTAGAGAAGACTATACAGTAAGTTTGCAAGAAAGACAAGTACAATTGAATACCTTGGATAAGAAGAAATTCTAGCATGAAACATTTTAAGAAAGTGAGGTTAGAGAAGGGAATATTGGTTTCATAATTTACTATCAAACTGGATAAAGAGGGGCAGTCATAAAAGATGATGTGGAGTAGATGATATAAATTTTAGAAATTTATGCTGTGTTTTAGTTTGCTCATATGACCTTTTTTCCCCTGGTTTTGGTACGAATGGATAGATAGATAGATGGGATATGATAGGGCAAGATAAGAAAAGATAGATAGATAGGATAAGAAAGGGTAAGATAAGAAAAGATAAATAGATAGATAAGACAAGATAGATAGATAGATATGCTGGGTATACAATTTAATATCAAATTGGATAAATTGGTAGACTGATAAACAGAAATACATATAGATAGATAGATAGGTTGGTTTATTATCAAATGATAAGGAGGGGCAACCATACAAAGATGACGTGGACACTATAAATTGTAGCAATATATGCTGTGTTACTGGTTTGGGGTTCAGGTTTGGTGGTGACTTTTTTCCCCCAGGTTTAGTGCGACTTGGTTCTGTCATAGTACATATATACTCATAATTTGCAAAATTATTTTATAGAATTGAAAACACAATTGATAATTCACTGTCAAAGGTCAAATCAATTCAAAATTACAATTAATAATCTTATTATTAGATAGGTAGATAGATAGGTTGGTTTACTATCAAATTCAGTAAGGAGAAGCAGCCATAAAAAGATATGTGGACACTATAAATTGTACGATTATATGCTATTTAGCTGATTTGGGGTTCAAGGTTTCGATTTGTTGATGGATTTTTCCCCTGGGGTTCGGTACTACTTGGTTTTGTCATACTATATATATACATGTATTATACCCATAATTTGCAAAATTATTTTATAGAATTGAAAACACAATTGATAAGTGATTAAGATAATTGATAGTTCAATGCCAAGTGTCAAATCAAATTTAAAATTACAATCAATAATCTTAATATGGCTCTTCATCGAGAGCATCAATTTCATTACTTTCTTTGTTTGAACAACAAGCAGCCCTAATGTCACTCTCACTTGTTGCACTATGCAAGTATCGTGTAGGAGCCTCTTCATTCTCTAAAGAGATTGTAGAAAGATTTGGAACAAAAGTATCCTAGTTGGCATACTTAGGGGCTACATCTCAATTCCTCATTTCCCCTCCTTGTACTCAACTTAATTATGTGAAATGGGGTGCAAGCTGACATGCACATAGATCAACTCCTTTTCCTTTTTTTGCAGCCAAGCGTTTGTGTTTAATTGAGTGGATAAAGGAGTACATACTCCTGTTTCACCTAGATAAAGAACTCACAATTTGTTGATATTGTATAGAAAGTCAATACAGCATTTGCAATTATAATATATAATATATAGCTGCCAAAGTAAAGTAAGAAAGTTAAAATGTTAAAAATGCATATTTGTGATAGAACTTTGATTGCAAGAAATTGTAGGTAAATAGAGCCTTGTCCTTGGAGGTACTACCATGTATGCTTCATGTACTTGTTTTGAGGAGTGTTAACATTACGATTTCTTGAAGCTATTAAATTACTAAACTCACTTGCGACTGTGTCCTCCACATTTGGATCTAGGAAGAGTCTAGTGAATGTTGCCTTGTAGCCATCACCTACCTCAACATCTCTATATGGTGCCACCCTTGTGGACAAATAAAATATTTTTGCGTCAATGCAAATACTAGGAGATTCAAGTGTGGTCATTTTGTTCCACCATTCAACAATGATTCTTTGCACTGATTTGAAAAATGATTCTATGGGCTCCTCCTTAGTTGCTATTATGCGCTTTTATTTTTCTATCATGGAATTAGTGCTGTCATATATCTGGCCCAGACACGACTAATTTGTGTTTGCAAACTTGATCATACTCATAGTGGGCTCAATGAAACACAAAAAATAATCCACATGAGTCTGCCAATCATCATCTAGGATCAATGTTTTGACTTTTATGGCCCTTATTGTATTTGAATACCTCCATACACTCCAAAATTGTTGATGATTATGGTGCTCAATGCCTCTCACACCTTCACAAGTCATGTTAAGACAATTGTGTTAGATGCAAATGGATTCTAAACAATCTAATATGGTGTGAAAGCAAATAAAACAAATTTAAAAGTAGATGATATAATTCAAATTTTGTGGAAAGCTTAAAGTAATCAAATACTGAAATGTTAAAATTTCAAAAACTTACCTTAACAACTCCAACTTGAAAAATGTCTCAATGATGGTGTTGGCATTTAAATTCCCACCTCTGGAATGCGTATTTGAAACGGACAGCTATGCACAGTAAAACTGTTCTTTAAATTAGGAGGGGAAGCTCCCTCTTGCTGATGGTGTTGAAAGAAAGTAAACTAAGAACTAAGTTGCCTATCTTTTTGATCAGCTAGAGCACAAGGTTTATTAAACACAAAAGCTGCAGCTGAGATTTTCTGATTTAAGAACTTCAACTATGACTAACTTAAGCTAAAGACGTTTCTAACTTTTCAAGTAATACGCAGAGCAAGAGAAACCAGAAATGAACAAGGTTGAATCTCTGACAAAGTGCTTCAATAAACTCTTTCTCAACATACGCCTATACACTTCAATGTAAGCTGAAATTAAGATCACAAAAGCATAACACAAATAATGGAAATCTGAGACGTTATACCAAGGCAAAGGAGGCTCATGATTTTATTTCTCAAACTTCTTGAACAAAATCTACTACTAACATGCCTGGAACAAGTGCTTGCAGCTAAAGAGGCTTGCAATCTTGTTCTTACACGAAGAGAACAGCAATTACAATAACTCCTTGTTGGCTAAAACAGACTCAACAATTTGCTATCATAAAACAATTGAACAACACTTGAATAACAAATAGAAGGCACAATAGGCTCAATGTTTTGTTATCACTGGCATGGTTAAAGAAAACTAATGAGCGAAGGCTCTTATTTATAGGCAAGCAGAGGAGTAGGGAACCCTAAAATCTCCTTGCTTTCACAATCTAGGGCTTGCTCAGCAAGCAAACTTTATTTCTAAATCTAGAAAGAAGATAACATCTAACACCTAAGAAAGCAGAAAAAGCGGGAAACGCCAACTATTCCATTTATCTTCTTTCTCTTCTTCAAAGAATGGATAAGAATTGCTCCAAGAATAGAAAAAAAGCGGAAAGAAAGCTTCTAGATGAAAGCCATTTCAAATCTCAATCACATCCGCTAAAAGAAAGAAACTGTGTCCCGGTTCGGTGCATCTATCCCATCAATAGTAAAATTGCATTTTTCTAAGATATCCTCTCCATTTGCAATTTATCTCAGGAAATCTTCGACCTCATTGGCCACCTTTTCAAACTTTGCTGACATCATCGAAATATGACTCATTCTCCTGCCAACTGGATTGCTGCTATCACAGCTGCGAACAACACTCTGAAATTGAGCTTGCACTTCATCAAGCTTGACGTAGGAAGCATCTTCGAGACTGTACCGAGAAGGAATCTCTGTAACAAACTCATTAATGAAAAGAAGAGCTTCGATCACCCTTTGTCTGTAAGCAATAAACTCTTCGGATATCCTCTCGTAAGTTTTAACCTTGAAGACATGACGTTCTCTCTAGGCAAGGATCTGCCTCTTGTGTTCTTTTGAAGTCGCTGAACCATAGGCTCTATCTAAATCAGCAATGATGATTTCATGCCTTGGTTTTACTTCAACCACTGTTTGTTCAAACCCTTAGATACCTTGACGTAGCTCATGAGCGTTTTCTCTCAATTGAAACATCCGTGCCAAGATCTCCTTTCCTCTGACAATGAAACTCTCAATCCACTCTTGAGTTTCTTTCCCAGTAATGACCAGCTGCCTCAACTGATGATGATCAGCTGGTGTATCTAAAATCCGGGGCAACAACTGAGTAGCCTGTGAAGAACCTTGGACAAGGTTAGAAATATAAAGCCTAAGTTGCTGTATTTCAGCCTTGAGGGCTGCTTTGTCTTCCCCATCCTTGAGCACTCTTTCTTGAAGGTTTTCAGACACCACTCTGAACAAACTGACATCCATATGTCTGGTATTTCTACCAAGATTAGCCTTGACCATCACGAAGTCATCCATATTCACTTCATCTCTATTCTTGTCCTCTGGGGTAATGCAGTCTCCATGACTATCTCACCATCAAGATTCCTATCAAAGTGAACTTGCTTCTTTGCTTTCTTCTTAGGAGGTTCCTGATAGATGTTATCAAGGTCATCAAAATTCACCTGATATGAAGGTCTTCTTCTTACCCTTCCCAAGGAGTTCTCAAGCCAAGACACGGAAGTATCTTTACTAACTTCCTAAGGAGGTACAATTTCAATCTCTTCATCATCTTCAATATCAAGGTCAATGTGGATTGGTGAAGACCCTGTCAGTGGTATGGAGTCATGTGGTAAGGGTGCTTCTTTTGTCTCCTTCTGAGGTATAGGCTCTTTTGGAGGAGCTTCTGCTTCAACTGTTGATAGCTCCTGTATGACTATACCTGAGAAGTCTAACCTTCTTCTTACATTTTTGGTTGACCTGCTGCCCTTCACACCATCTTGAGATTGACTTACGCCTTTCCCTTTTGATTGTGCTCTAGAAGAGGAGGGAAGTGACGGCTGTACTCTTGGTGGCTCTGCTGCTGGTATGGATTTCTTCCTTTTAAGCACTAGGAAGACCTTGCTATGTTCGAGGACTTGCCTCGTCCTTTCTTCGACTGAGAGGGATTCCTTATTAGCCCAATTGACTTGAGGAAGGGGCTGATTTTCAATTTCCTTTCGGGCATACATCGGGAGTAACACATCCTCATCATCATCCGACAATCCTTCAATATCCTCTGAAAGGCAGTCTTTCATCTGGTGAAGAGTGAGCCTGTTGTAACTACGCCTTCGCACCTCGAACTCATCTGTGCAATTAGCCCAAAAATCTTCAAGGCGGATATATGAGCATAGTTTTTTCTCAAGTCGGCCAGTGTAGACGCCATGAGGGTCATAAGATCGTCTCTCGCTGTAAGGCTTGAGACCAAGTTTGTCTAACTCATCTCCCATTGTCTTAGCATCTGCTGCTGTCCTGCATGTATAGATTCCCAGTCCCAATGGAAAATTGAGGGCGGGTTTCTTTCTATTCCTCAAGAATTCGTGGAGATCGTGTGCCTGCCTTAAGAACTCCATGAAGACAACTTCGTCTGATGGGTACCTTGGTAGCATGAGCGGGGCACCTGAATAGCCATAGACTTTGAGATAGGTGAAAGTAGGAAATTGTATGAACCAATCTGCCCACTCCGCCATCCCTGCCCTGGCAACTAAAGAGATACGGACGTGCAATTCATTGTCCAAGTCCTGCACTGAGTACATTAGGAAAGCCTCATTCATCCTCTTGTAGTAATGCAGTGACTTCGTGAATTCCAACTAAGGATAGTAGTTGTAGATATGTTGTACGCTCAGTGATCCCTCGGTGTTCAACCCTTTGAATTGACCTTGATAGGCCACCAGGTAGACTAGGTAAGAAACCATATAGAACTCGTGAAACTGGAAGTATTCTGTTATCTGCTGATGAAGGTTGTCACTGATCAAGGTGGGCGAATCATAGAACTCAGTCTTCTTCATGATGTGGGGTATGGCGTAGAACATCCAAGGCTGAAACTTGGTAGCATCTTTTGATCCAGTTACCCTGTCGAGCAAGGTGATTATGATAGCAATCTCATCTTTGAACTCTCCTCGCCCGACGTTCTTAGGCAAAGTCTTATGCTTTTCCTTCATCCACCTTTGTGCAATCTTCTTACTATACTTGTCCTTGTGCATTTCCCATATCCTCTCACATTCACCCTTTGAAATAGTGACACTTTCAGGCCATGGGGGAATGGAAAAACATTTCTCGATCATATCAGGCTTCAAACTGCAAATCAATCTGCCATCAACTGATTGAATCTCCCTTGTAGCCGGATTGTAATGCTTGATGCAAGCGATTAAGAACTCGAGACTTTGAACTCAAAAAGGAATAGACGCTACTGCGAGGAGTCCAGAGTGTCCCAGGTTTCTGATTGAAGTGTTGCCTGCACTCTCTGAAGCGTGTAGATCAAACACCGGCTTAATGTGATGCAAGTCTGTCTCAACTGTTTTGATGTAATCATGATAGAGAGCTGATTCAGTCTTGAAAACATTGGGAGTGTACTCCATTTCGGAAACCTTGAAGAATGACTATAAACTTGCCTAGGTTCAGACAAGTTTTGAGCAACTTACTATTTTTAGAATGCTGATTTTTCTTCCTCCAACGGACAAATTTTTGAAAATTTATCTGAGATATGGGTTTTGCTCAGAATTTTGTTGCAAAACAACCCAGATCGTTCGTTTTTGAAAATTTTGATTTTAGACTGAAAAAGCAGCAAACCTTAATTTCTTCAATTTTTCACGAAAAAAGTTGGCACTGGGTTTTGTTCAGAATGCAATTAGAAATGAACCCAGTTGATTAGATTTGAAAAACACTGATGGTTGATCGAAAAAGCAGCCAACCCTAGAATTTGAAATTTTCTTAAAAAAAACTGTGATATAGGTTTTCTTCAGAAGACTGATTTGAGAGGACCCAGATGATTAAAAATTGAATGCACTGAGGATTTCACTGACATGCAAAGCAAAAAATAGCTGCTGCAACTTGATGAATTTCTTGAAAATTTCTTCAGAAGAATGAGATGATAAGACCCAGATGGTTGAAAATTTTAAAATCTTGGCCTTCTTCAAAAATTTGATCTTCTAGATGAAAAAGCATGAAAAAGCAAGGCCTTATGCTGCTGGTTTGAAAAATTTGATGAAGAATCAACAAACTTGAGTTATTGAATCTTTAAAAATTTCTTCAAACTTGCTGCTCCAACTTTCTCCTTTGAATGCTACCTGCAAAAATAATGAAAATTACATTGAAGAGAGGTGTTAAATAGACTTAGGGTTTGAAATAGGTCTGCTTTCTTTTGCTTTTATCTTCAAAACCCTAAAATCAGCTGTTCAATGAACTTGGACGTCCTCATCCTCTTGCAATTTTGAATTTTTTTGAAAATATTGCAAATTTCACTAAGGCATTGAAAGTTGGGCGCCCTTCTTGGCTAGAGGCGCCTACTTCATTCAGACTTAACCATTTTTCAAGTTTTTTCAACTTTTCACCATTTTGACCCCCTACATTGATCCTGATTTCCGGCTTCTAGATTGATCCGATGAACGAGCTGGATGATTCACCGCATAGCCTGACTGATTCTAAGAAGATTGTTCTCGAGGCGTCTTTGACGGAAAACTTCGTGCTGACCTTCAAATTCATGGGAGCCTATTTCCTCCAGGGGCGCCCATTTTGTCCAGAGTTGGCCATTTTTATGATTTTCAAGCTCTTCCTTTTCCCTTTGATCTTCTGATGAAATCTCTGTTCCGGGAACCACGCTGATCTGATTGACTGGTTGACAGGCTCACTGGATAGCTTGGCTGAATCTAACGAAGTGATCTTGGAGGTTGTATAGGTGAATTCCATCATTTTAGAGCCCAAAACCTTGGGCTCCCTTTCTCTCCAGGGGCGTCCAAACTCACCGGACTTAGCCATTTTATCATTTCTTCATCACTTTCTCTTCTACAGACGATCTCGTCAGTTCTGGTGCTTCAGAGCTCGGATTGGCTGATGGCTGAGCTCGTTGCGAAGTTGATAAAGTTTTTGAGAGGGGTCTTCTAGGAGTCATATCTGCAGAAAGTTGAATTTAGGCCTTCAAAAGCTTGGGCGCCCTTCTTCACTAGGGGCACCCGAAGTTCCCAAACTTAGTCAAATTTTGATGATTTTCATTCTTTCCCATTTTGACTTCTGTTTGGACCTTCCCTGTTTGATCTCGAGTCCCAGATGACTGGATGATCCAATGACTGCACCGTTGGATTTGTTGTGAAG
The DNA here is from genome assembly GCA_007258455.2 of Sequoia sempervirens. Classification (NCBI taxonomy): domain Eukaryota; kingdom Viridiplantae; phylum Streptophyta; class Pinopsida; order Cupressales; family Cupressaceae; genus Sequoia; species Sequoia sempervirens. The sequence goes on along the minus strand of VDFB02270651.1, from coordinate 170,876,598 downwards.
CTGGAAGAAAACTGAGCAACTTTGATTGGAGGCTCAAACCCTAATTTCAAAATTTAATACCCTAAAAGATGGGCGCCTATTCTCTCCTGGGGCGCCCATGACAAGCAGTGTTGGAATATTTTTCACAGTTTTCACCTTCTTTCCTCGTTCTTTGTACTTTCTCACCAACTCGCCTTCTGTTCAATGCTTGAGTGTTGAATCTGACGTTCGACAACTGACTGACCTCCATTGATGACCTCGGAGCTCTTGATATGCTTCTGAAAAAGCAGAATAGACCCACTAGGGCAAAACTGATCTTTTTGATATTCTGACTGCACCAGCCTGATATGGAAGTATTTTGAGCCAATCAAAATCAGTTTGAACTCTAACGGACCAACTTTCTATTTTTAGAAAGTTTTGCCAGTATTCGTTTCGAAAGAAACCCAGAAAAACCCTGAAAAGTTACTATTTTTAGGAAATTTCTAAAATAGCAGTTTTCCTAAAAAGTAGGGATGAAAAATTGAGATCTGAGTTTTGTAGATTAGGTCGCTCTGAGCACACCTAGATCGTCAGATTTTGAAAATTTTACGTTTTAATCCCTCATGCAAGACACGCACACCCAAATTTTGACCTTTTTGACAATTTTAACAAGACTTTTATTCATTTCTTCAAAATGTCTAAGTGTAACAAATTTTTTAATTTGGGGTACAACATTGGCTCTGTTTGGGGACCATGGCGGATACTTACGGCATAGGAGAACCATAGAATCTCTGGAGTTTGAGCTTAGACCAGTGCTTTATCCATTGGGTATCGGAGTCAGCATCATTCCTAATCACCTATTAGCAAGACTTTCCTAAGTCACCTAAAACCGGACTTCCTAGAAATCACCTAATAGTTGGACTTCCCTACAAATCACCTAAAACAGGACTCCTAATCACCTAAAACACGATAGGACTGTTACGAAAAGGGGAAACACAACATAACGATCACATCACGGAAAGGGGAAACACATCACAAAAAACAAGAAAAATTATTTACAAAGATTGTTCTTGAGAACTTACTCCACCCCCGAAGGGACGAAGTGCTTTAGGTACTGCCTGTTGTGTTGTAGAGGGAGGAGACTTCCATCCAAGCGCGAGAGAATATAGGTGTTCTCTCTTGCGAGCTCGTGAATTCTAAACGGTCCTAGCCACAAGGAATCAAATTTTCCATGCATTCCCTTGGGCTCATGTCTCTTATCCCATAGGAGGACTTGATCTCCATCCTCGAAATCTCGTTAGCGAGCTTTCTTGTCAAAAATTTTCTTCACTCTCTCCTGGTGCTGAGTGATTCTATCTACCACCTCCACCCATTCTTCTTGAAGCTTTGTTAGGTACAAGATGCACTTCTGAATAGGATCTATGAATTCTCCATCTTCTACTGTGGTCGCTAGCTGCAAAGCAGACAACTCTAGCGTGATAGGTATCATTGCTTCCGTACCATACAGGAGGATAAAGGGTGAGGTACCAATGGCTCTCTTCGGAGTAATTCTATCAGCCCAGAGAGCATCATAGAGTTTCTTGTGCCAAGTTCGTTGACTGGAATCAACCAACTTGCGGATGATTGTGACAATGTTCTTATTCGATGATTCAACTTGTCCATTACCCTGGGGGTAATAATCTGATGAATGAGATAGCATGATGTTGTGGTCGAAATAGAACTCCATTAGCTCCTCGAATGAGAAACATGTTGCATTATTTGTCACAATTTTGCGAGGCACCCCGAGGCGCGTGACAATGTTTTCCTTCAAGAACTCACACACAACCTCAAACGTAGCTCGCTTGGTGGGGATGGCCTCAACCCATTTAGTGAAATAATCAGTGGCTGTAAGGACATAAATATGCCCGTTGCTGGATTGTGGGTTGATCGGACCAATAAAATCTAAACCCCATTGTTGAAATGGAGCGTCTATAACAACTGGCCTGAGAGGAGCGGCTGCCAACTTTGCCTTGCCAACAAACTGTTGACACAACTGACATTTATGCACCCACTCATATGCATCACGAAACATAGTCGGCCAAAAGAACTGTGCCCGCAAGATTTTGAAAGTTGTCACCTTTGAGGAAAAGTGACCACCGCATGCTTGATTGTGGAAGGCTTCCAGCAAGCGTCGTTGTTGATCTTTGGTAACACACAACAAAAATGTTCCGTCAAGCCCTCGCTTGTACATAACGTTGTTGATGATCACATAATTCTGCGCTTTCAGCTTTAGCGTTCTCTTATGTTGCTTGTTCAAATGACACGGACAATCACCATATGTTAGGTAATACCTTATCTCAATAAACCATTCTCCCGAAGATTCGATCAGTACGACCATGGGAAGATCCTCTTTTTCTTCAGGTTCAATCTCAGGTATACCTTTGGCTTGAAGCTTCTTATCACCATCTTCTGCTATCAACTGACAAAGACCTCTCCCGCGGACGAGTTTGGTCGGCTTAATCTCCAAGTCATATTCTTGCACTTTCGCGACCCAATTACCTCTCTTGGAGCCCATCTCCTACTGAGTTAGCACGCTTTTCACTGCTGGATCTGTGACATACACAATGGTGTGAATATTCAAGATATAAAATCTAAAATTCTTTACAGCTCGAACCACTGCATAAGCATTCTTTTCAATCTGAGAGTATCTTGATTCACTATCCTTGAAACTGTAGCTCATGAAAGCTATTGGTGACTCAGTTTCTTCATTTAACTTTTGTGTCAGAATGGCAGACAGAGTATGCTCTGATGCATAACAATAAAGGATAAACTCCTTTTCAAAATCAGGACAGACTAGCACTGGAGCTCAGCTAATGGCTTCTTTTACTGCTGCAAACGCCTTCTTTCCTTCTTCCGTCCACTTGAAAACTGTCTTCTTCTTCATCATAGCAGATATATCTTTAGTCAACTCAGAAAAATCCGGTACAAATCTTCGTATGAAATTCACTTTACCAAAGAAAGAGTGTACCCCTGTTCTGCTTGTTGGAAGAGACAAACTTCTGATAGCTTCAACCTGGCTTGGGTCAATTCGAGTTCCCTCCTTGGAGACAATGTGGCCAAGCAACTTGCCTTCCGTCACCGCGAAGATAGACTTTTTGGGATTCAACGATATTTTGTGGTATCTGCATCTCTCAAAAACCTTCCTTAGATATGAAAAATGATCTCGTGTCTTCGAGAAAACAGTGATGTCGTCTAGATAGACAACAATTACTTTATTTCCCAAGTCTCCAAATGCCAAATCCATGGCTCTTTGAAAAGTAGCACCGATGTTGATGAGGCCAAAGGGCATTCTTTCATATGCAATGTACCCCATGGGGTTGTGAATGCCGTCTTGAATTGGTCTTCTTCAACTACTGCAATTTGATTATAACCAAAAAAACCATCCAATAAGGACAACATTTCTAAACCGGTAACCGTCTGCAAGGTGTGCTCCATGATCGGCAAAGGATAATTATCCTTGAGTGATGATTGATTTAAGTTCCTGAAATCCACACAAATTTTGATTTCTCCATTCTTCTTGCGCACAGGAACTATAGTTGACACCCAGGTGGAATGATGGATCAGAAAGATGATCTTTGCATTCACCATCTTTTGGATCTCTGCGTAGATGGTATCTTGAATCTATGGATTATAGTGTCTTTGCTTTTGCCTGAAGGGCTTTGCTTTAGGTTGAAGAGGAATTGTGTGAGACAATTCTCTTGGTGTAAAAACTTTCAAATCTTCATATGACCAAGCAAAGACATCTCGGTATTGCTTGAACAAAGAGATGAACCTCTCACTTTCCTCTGCAGTACAGCATGTACCTAGATTAACAAGTCTAGGCTTGTCAATTGTTCCAATATTGATTTGTTGATATTCAGCAGAGGTTCTTTTGCTTGAGTTTCTCTGATCTTGTATGTATCTATCGTGCCTGTCAAAAATATTCTCGAAGGAAACCAAGCCCTTGGGAGTCTTATTTCCTTTCAACTGGATAATGCTTGTATCTGGTTCTTCTGGACTTTATTTGTCTTCAACAAGCTTTGACGCATCTGGAACTTCTGTTACTGCTTCTCTGTGAGTAAATGAACTGCCCTCAAAGAACAATTCTTTGAAATTATCTCCCATGACAAGAAACTCCTTGATGTGGTCATCGTCGTTAAAGACTTGCCAATTATCACAGTTGTCAGGTACAACTGGCCTGTATATTAACTCAATGGCAAATGCATTTTGACGGAAGTCAGAATGTGGCATGAAAAGTGAAGTTGACACCGCGAGGGCATCTGCTCTGCTATTTTCCAGATGTGGAATGTACTTGATATCAAATGCTTCGAACCAATCTATTGCATTCCACACCCTATTTCTATAGTGTCGAAGATGATCTGCTTTCACTTTAATTGATCCTTGACTTGCTTCACAACCAGCTCTGCATCACCTTCGACCCTAAGATGTTTAATACCCATGTCCTTTGCATTTTTGAGACCAAGTAAAAGTGCCTCATATTCCGCCGTGTTGTTCGTACATTCAAATTGCAAGCGGTATGCAAAAGGATACAACCGTCCTTCAGGAGAAATTATCACAACTCCCGCTCTCGAACCAGTAGTAGAACAACTACCATCGAACTGCAAAGTCCACAACTTAGGATCATCTGCTGATTTGTCTGTGGTACACGGGATCTCTTGACTTTCTTCCGGTATCTCTGACAGCATGGCGTAAGTACCAAGACCTGTTTTTTGATATAGAACTTGAGCTTGAGGATCTTGAGACTTCACGACTGCAAATCGAGACTTGGGTTTTGGTTCTAGCTTGAAAGTTCCATTCTTTAATGGAATGTTTGCAGAAGACCAATTCATTTGAATCTCTCCACCGAGGTCCTTGCAAAAGCTTCTACTTAATAGCATCCCGTAACTAGCTGGAATGTCAGCTACCAGGATGGTCATCATGATTTTCTTTTCAGGACAGGCCGCTAGCCTTACTTGAGCATCTTTCAATTGTCCGACTAACGGCACTGACTTGGACTCCAGTGAGTAACATTTGTCCCTTGTCTTGGTGCATGAAAGTCCTAGAGCATTCATCACTTGTAGAGGCATGACATTGTCCAAAGCTCCGGAATCGATGATACAATTGCTCAATTTGTAACCCCCTATATACAGAGAGATATAGAAGGGCTTAGGCTTGTCTTCTGCCGGAACGGATGATTCGAGCTATGTGGGCTGCTTGACAGATCCTTTCTTCACAAATTTGAGAAGTCGGTCCACTTGCTCTGGGTGATCTTGGAGATACTCTAACTGAGAAATCTGCACTTTGTTTTTCATGAAGGAATCTACAATATCAAAATTTGCTGAGGACGGGTCTTTACGAAATCTTTTACCTTTGCCAACAAGGTGGTTTGTACCTTTCATACCCAAGACTTGTATAACTTGCAGGTGTTTGACTAATTTTTGTCACTATTTCATGTCAATATGGTAATCTCATGAGATTGGGAAGAAGTGCATTGGCATAAATGCAATGAGCAATGTGCTCATTTGCAATGTCCCTCGTCTCAATTTGAGATTTTGAAATTTCTAATGGCATGCATCTTGAGCCCTTCATTTGTAGAAAAGAAAGGGGTTTTCATCTTGTTGGGAAGAGAGTGTCAATATGGAAGGATGCGTGGCAACCATTATTGGAGTAGTGGAAGATGGACTTGAAGGTGGCTTGCACAATCCTTTCTTTGCCAAAGTATGGGATCTTGATCTCGTTCTCTAGGTTGCACTATTTTTTTCTTAATTTCTAATATAAATAATAAGTTAGAAACTGCTCCTTTGGCAACCCATGTTTGTTTGGTCCACCGCAGATTGATTCATTGGTTGGTAATTGCACACAAGTCAGCTTTCATTTGATTATAGTAGCTCTTATACTTGTTATAGCATTGGCTACAATGCCAAGATAATCCCCTCCTCTAGCAAGCTTTTGAATCATTGTGACATGTCACAAAGAGGTGATGCTTGGTTAAGTTTGAGAAGTGTATTTGTCCCTTGTCACATAGAGCCAGAACTAGCAGCCATTTGAAACCATAGCTATACCTACATGTTTTCAAATAAAAAAATATCAAGAAAATTGAAAAAAATTGTAACCCTAGGCTATGTTAACGTAGAAAAAATAAAAAAATAATATTTAACTTTAAGCATTATGTTAAAAATGAATGACAATTTGGAAAACAAACATCAAATAAAATACAAAAATAGGAAGCTAGTAAATAAATTTTGAAAAACTTGCAAAAAACATAAATTTTTAACCCGAAATGATGAAACTCCTTGACATAAGTTGTTTGATGCCCGTAGCACCTATCTAACACAGCTTCACAATTCTTCAACACTAAAAAACCAGCAAAGCTGAGCAATGACAACAATGAGTTTTGGAAATTTGGAATGATAGATTTTGGGTTTATATTGAATTAGTTAGGTTTTATTTTCAGTTTTTGGGATTTTTCACTTTTTAAAATTCAGTTTTTTTTTTGTTATCAATTTTATTATTATTAAATGTTACTTTTTAAGTTTTAGACATACTTGGGACTAGCCAAGTCTTAAACCCATATTTGTTGGGCTCATGTTGAGGGGTTTGGTCCTACATATTTAGTATCATAGTAAATCGTTCTAACATCTAGTGCAAATGAAGTGACATGCCTAGCTAAATGGAACAAATGAAAAAGGGTACCTCAAACTTGGTAATATTTTAAAAATTGAGCATTAGTTATTTCTTTGTAGATTTCTCATAGTTGTATTTGTATGGCTTTAGTGATGATAGGAAACTTGGTTGGTACTTGTCTTAGAATCTTAGGTGTTGAGAAGGTTAGACATTGTAAGATGCCCCATAGTTTGAAAGGAATGGGTGGGCATTGTAAGACACTTCCAAGTTTGAAGTGAGGTGAGGTAATGATCCATTGTGTTCAATGCCAATTTCTAGGTTTATGATTTTTCCCTTGTTATAATTTTATTGATTGATAGATGTGTTTGATGTCAATGGCTATTTCATTGAGGATTGTTCACTTATTTGGCAAGGGTAGTTGAGAACTTCTTTGTATGTTGGTCATTTAGTTGATGACACTTGGAGTTTCTAGTTTATTTTGAATTTCGGTGGTCTATTAAATTATTCTTAATTCATTTGAATTCCATTAGCTTGGTTGGTGTAGTTCAAATTTTTACTAAGTTGCCGGTTCCGGTATGGGACCGGGCATGGGTATGAGATACGGGTACGCCAGTACGACGATTTTTTTTTCCTTGGATACGACATGTTTGGGTATGGCTGTATATATATATGCAAATAATTAAAAATATGTAGAACTGTAAATACATTTGATATTATGAACTGTGATACTTCATCAATCATCAATCATCATTAAATCTAAAATCATTGATCAATGCTAGTGATAAACTATAAAGATAAATGCCAATTGATAGTTCAAATTCCAATACATTTGTCATACTCATATATCATATATGTCTCTAGTCATGATTTAAATGAAGGTCATTACAATTATTCATCAATCATCAAGAGGATCTGGATCAAATTCATCGATTGGTTAACATATCAAATTTCTTAGCAACCTAGACTATCTGCAATCTGATTAATCAGTAGAATAACTGAATTTGTTTGCCCCTCTGCAAGTTGACATTCAAAAGTTAGAATATAAAAGTGTCTAGGAGCGCCTGGGCACCCCCGAGTTCCTTGTGGGTTCGCTGGGAATGGACCCATAGAGAACCCAGGGGTGCCCAGGCACTCCCAAGGCACTCCCAGACGTGCGCCAGCAAGAACCAAAACCCAAACGCTCCTAGAGCGGGTTCTCTAGGCAAAATAGAAGAACCCGGTAACATGGAATTTTTAAAGAGCTTCATTGGTAATATTTGATTCTTAGGAGTCATTCTAAACCTCACTAGCTTTGTCAATGACAATGTATTGAATGGATGGTCTAAATTGAGCTTGAGAAAATTTACACCATGAGGTGTTAACCTCAATGGTGTTCACAAATTGAATGGAGGAGCACCTTGGATAAAACCTCAAGGGGTTTAGGCTAGCTAGGAGAACCATCAGATGTGACATGATGGAAAAAATGATTTCAAAACATGTAGAAAATATGATAAAAGAAAATCTTAATTAATAAACTAATCATAAGAGGGGTAAGATCAATGTTGGGCTCAACAAAAATGTGTTGGGCTTAAAATAGGTTTGTATGGTAGAAGACCATTTTAAATCCAATGAAATTCAAGAGTATAGGTCCACAAACGGTCCAGGTTAGATATTCCTAAGGTGCTAAGTAAGAGCTATAAAGTATAATTTTGGTAGGTGGTAAGCAAGGGCTATAGGTGATGATTATGAAGAAAATAGAAGCTAAGTGACGAGCAATACTATGCTACCTAATACATGAAGCACCAAACATTTCCAATATTAATGAAACTACCAAAAGAAAGAGATTAGGGTTACATATGCTTGCCTTTGGGTGACTCATCAGTGCATTAATGTGCCCCTTGGTTCGTGGTACTTAGTGTAACATTGTTGTAGGTGAATGTAATATGCAGCCCTGTTTTGCCTTTGTTTTTTTTTCTGTTTTGATGGATGGTTTTGCTTCTGTTTTTAATACTTTTTATAGTGTTTATAATTGCTTTTGAACAGAAATAAAGTGCAGAAAACTAAAGAACTTGCAGCAAAGGAATAATCTGAAATTTCACCTTTTTCAATATCACAACTAGCTGGAAAATTCCAGATTTTTATTACAATCAGAATATTGATATTTTCTTGATTTTGACAACAACTAGTTCATAAAATACCATCTAATATTTAAATCCAACATACCCAGAAAATGTTTGCCACTTTGATAATGTGTTGTAGTAGAAACCAGCAACTGGAAGCAAGGAAAATGACTGATAAGACTGTGATGTCCCCGTTTTAATAAGGCTTAAAAAAGATCTGATTAATTATTTAAATATTAAATTGTCTTTATTCTTTAAATGACTTTTTATTATTTAATTAATTAATTATAAAATATGCCTTTATTAAATATTAATGACTAAACTATTGCTTTTATAAAGTCATGAGTGCCATGAAATATTTGAAGAATTATAGCTTTCCAAAGTCCGGAAAAAAGAATCAGTTACGCAAACTGAATATGGCGAAGTTATATGGCTTTGAGAGCCGACAGAAGATTATCATGGAGTTTTGAATATTGAATTTGGTTGATTTCATTTTGGAACCCTGAGAACGAAAACTCTCAGTGTTTGCACGCTATTGCTTGGACGAAAACCCAGCGTGGCAGATCGTAGTTTCATTTCCGTTCCTATTGTTGGAGCCAGTATTGCTAATGAAGGAATGTTAGAGGTGACGGGAGAATTTATCATTAGAATCAAAGATACTCCATATGCTGGCCGAGACAATACACAATCCCCTGCTTGTGGATCGTGATTGGAAGAGCTTGTAGAGATGCCGGGAACTCTTCAGTGAAGGCAACCTGGTCTTGGCCACCGTCGGTGTGGGCGAATGAGCATTTAACGGGTTTGCATTCCAGGTATTTCATGTTTTGGCCGCTGCAATATCTATACATTGGAAGATACAGTTCACAATCACCGTTGATTGGCAGAGGAGATTTTTGGTGCTACCGAACGGTTCTAACTGTTGCGTGAGACATCCCGATATCGGGATTGTCATTGCCATTGCTCTTATACGCACAGTGTACCATTTTGAGCAAATACACGGTTATTGGAGCCACCTTTAATTGATTGGTATTTTTGATGGAAACCAACGCCGAGAGGTTTCAAATGGCATATGCATGATCACATTCATTATTGTTGGAGCCGTTGATTTATCGGGAGTCCTTCTGCCGCACTCACATAAAGACAAATCGATATCTTTATTCATACTGAACTGAAGGAGGAGGGGAATGAAGTAACGTCTCTTCTCATATCGAACTTTCTCATACTTGTCGGTGATTGATACGTGAAAGCCATGAAAAATCAATATTGTCGTGCTGGAGTGCTTGGAATTTGGTGGTATCCCCTATTCGTGGTGTTGCACATTGACAGAGCAAATATTATTCGATGAGGCTTCCTTACTTATACTGGAAATTCCATGCTTGAAACCTGACTTCATTTCCTAGTGTTGTGGGATCATATTTGAAGACTGCAACCAGATATATGTGTTGTTTCAAAAGGGAGAAGACTTGCCGGGTATGTTCAATGTTCCAGTATAGATTATTAAAAGTTAATTATCATCCCTAGTAATTTCTGGAACTTGTTATTCTATTTGAATGAACTGCACAGTTTGTGTAAACTGCAAACCAGATCAAGCTTGTGTAATCAAGTTTGAATGAAGTCCTCTGTACATTAATATGTGTGTATCTCTGAAACAATATTCATATTCTGAGAAAATAATCTGTGATTGGAAGAATAATTTTTGTGTAACTTGAGAATTGATGCTAAGAGACATATTTATGTCTGTAAGCAACTCTGCTCTAATATAGAAGTTGGATATAAATATAATGTTCCTCTGGTGTGCAAACTGTGGACTCATAATACCAGTTACATTTCACTATACTGTTGGCTATGATATTAAACATTTTGAGAACAATTTTTGAATCAAGCTTTTGAAGATCACTCAGTTAGTTGAGAAACATTGTCAAACCTGGGCAAAACAATAATAACCTTGGCCTTAGAGGTCGGGGTCATTACAAAGACCCTCAAACGCTGATGTCTCCGCTCTCCTCATGAATGCAAAGTGATAACCACCCTTGGGCGCCTCAATCCCAACATTGAACCAGCTCAAACCCTAGGTGTCCAAGCTAGTAGGTTCACACGCCCTCCTCAAGGTGGTACAACCAGCTCTAGAAATGGTACAGCCCAACAAAAAGGCTGATTGCAGCCAGCAATCCTCAGAACAACTCCTCCAATTCATCTCACCGAATAATCTCTGCAATAACTTGCTCTGTGACTGAAGGAAATGAAGCAATGATCTTTGATGAAGCCCAGCTGTGATCTCTGAATGAAACCACCAAGTTATTCTCCAGACTGTATCTTTCAACAGCGTAGAGAATGTTGCTTGCAAGGTACTTTGTCCTCACAAACCCTGAGAAGAAAGCTCTCCTCCAAAATTAGAACCAAATTCAATATCTTCATCCAGAATAAAGAAAGAATGAACTCCAAATGCTCTTTTATAGCCTCTCTAAAACCCATGACCTCCTCTAGGGCATTAAAATTGCTTTTTAATTTTAAATTATATCTCCCCCTTATGTCTCCCTCAGCGCCCAGTTAAGTTATAACATTTATATTTTAATTTTCACTTATGTCTCCCCACGACCCCCTTTTAATAAAATCATTTTATACAATAACATAAGTTAAATATTTTAATTTAGCTTTAATAACATTATGTTTTTTTAAATAATTGCACTGAGCCATAAAAACACTGAAATATTGATGCCAATTGCACCCACCGATACTGCCAAAAATAGCAAGATTGATAACTGGCCTCTCCGACGCCTAAAACTAACTTACTAAAAATAGTATGGGAGAAACACCAAAAATACACCAGAAAAGGCCGAAATGCAACTCTCCACCACACCATGTTGGATAAACGTTCACCCAAGTTCCGTAACCACATTTTGTTAGCCTACGGGAATGATTGAATAGGCTAACTCTGACAATCTCATGAAAAGGCTAGGAAGGGGACATTACAGTCCGCCCTTCCCAAGATTGCTTGTCCTCAAGCAATCTCAACTTTGGATGCTGCAAAATCTGCTTATTTTCCCACGTCGCATCCTCCACTAGTAAGTTCTTCTGCTTGACCAAATACTCCTTAATTATCCTCCTCTGAAGGGTCTGCTCTCTAGAATCTATAATGGCCTTTGGAATTAGAATCAACTTGCCCTCCTCATCCAAGGGTGGCAACTTAGATGAAGGAATCACATTGAGCCTGGATACATGAAAAACATTGTGAACCTTGTTGCTAGCTGGCAACTCAAGCTCATAGGCAACCTCTCCTATCTTTCTGGACACTCTGAAAGGACCATAAAACCTTGGCTTAAGCTTCTCTGCTCCACTCCTTTTGAGAGTAGACTGTCTATACGGCTGAAGCCTCAAATACACCATGTCCACAATTTCAAAACTGCACTCTGTACAGTGCTGATCAGCATAAAGCTTCTGCTGATTTTGTGCCTGTTGTAGATTTTCCTTCAAGGATTTCATCACATCTTAGCTCTCCTGCAATAAATCTCTTGCCTTAGGCAATTTGCTATCTCCAAATAACAAATCCAAGAAGTTAGGTGCCTTGTACCCATACAAAGCCATAAACGGAGACATCCTGATGGACATGTGGTAAGTAGTATCATAACAATACTCACCAAGGTGCAACCATTTGATCCAAGCCCTTTGTTGTCCTGAAACATAATTTCTAAGATACCCCTCCACCCATTTGTTTACTATCTCTGTCTATCCATCTGTCTGTGGGTGGTAGCTAGTGCTAGGAGTGAGCTCAGTCCCACTCAATCTAAAGAGCTCCTGCCAAAAGAGACTGAGGAACTTGCTGTTCTGATCATTGACTATGCTCTTGGGCATCCCATGTAACCTGAATACCTCTCTAAAGAACAGATCAGCCACTTGGGCTGCAGTATATGTCACTAAAATAGCATAGAAATTAGCAAATTTGGTCAATTTGTCAACCACAACATATATACAGTCCTTGCCCTGCACCTTGGGTAACCCAGTGATGAAGTCCATAGAGATACATTCCCATTTCTGATTAGGAACGAGTAAGGGCTGAAGTAAACCAGTTGGATAGGTATGTTTGTTCTTATTCTGTTGGCAAGTAGGGCACTCCCTAACATACTTGAGGACTTCATCCTTAAGTCCTTTCCAAGTAAACCTCTCCCGAATTTGCTTGTATGTCTTGAAAAGCCCTGGGTGACCAGCCATAGGTGCGTCATGAAATGTCCTCATTAACTTCACCTTAAGCTGAGAAGAAGGCACCAAGTAAATTCTATCCTTATAAATAATCAACTCATTACACACTGTATACTTGTCATCATGTATTGTGCCCTCAACAATCTCTGCTGCCCAAGAATCTTTGGCTTACGCTGTTGCAATATATTCTCTCCAATCAACAGAAATCTCCACTAGAGAATATAAGTGAGGCCTCCTAGAAAGTGCATCAACAACTACATTTTTTTTTCCCTTGATATATACAATGTCAAAATCACTATTGTTGTCTGTTTTAATGATAAATTTACCCCCAACTAGGTATGGTCTAAACTTGGCCAAAGCATGCATGATGGCCAACATCTCTCTGTCATAAACATAATAGCTTTTCTCCATACCTCTCAATTTTCTGCTCTCGAATTTAATGGGGTGCTTCTCCTGCATCAAAACCGCACCAATTCCTTCTCCTGATGCATCACATTCCACCTTAAAAGGTTTGGAGAAATTAGGTATAGCTAACTTTGGATATGATGACATCACTTGCTTGAAGTGCTCAAAACACCTCTGCACTGAATCTGACCACTTGCATGCTCCCTTCTTAGCTAAATCTGTAAGTGGGGCTGCAGTCTGAGAGAAACCCCCAACAAACCTTCTATAGAATCCACACAAACCAAAGAACCCCTTAAGCTGAGTGAGGTTCGTCGGTGGAGGCCAGTCAACAATCGCCTTTATATTCTTTGATCAACTCTCACCCCCTCTGCATTGATGATGTGACCAAGGTATAGGAGCTTTGTCATACCGAAGTCACATTTTGACTCTTTTGCATTGAGAGACTCACTCTCCAAGATGCTCAAAACCTCCTCAAGATGTTGCAAGTTCTCCTCCCAAGTTTTGCTAAAAATCAAGATATCATTAAAGAATATCAAAACAAACTTTCTCAACTGATTCCTGAACACCCGATTCATGCAACTCTGAAAAGTGGCTGGGGCATTCGTCAAACCAAAGGGCATCACTAGGAACTTGGAATGCCCAAAATGGCACCTAAAAGCCGTCTTCTCTATGTCCTGTTTCCTCATCTGAATCTGATGGTACCTTGACCTCAAATCTATCTTGGAGAAATATCGAGCACCATGTAACTCATCAATTAGCTCATCTATTTTGGGAATGGGATATCTATTTTTTATGGTCTTATTAAGGGCTCTGTAATCAATGCACATTCGCATAGTCCCATCTTTTTTCTTTACCAAAACAATTGCTCATGCGAATGGACTTTTGCTAGGCCTTATGTGCCTCATCTCTAACAACTCCTTAATTGCTTTTTCTATTCCATCTTTGTGTCTCTTAGGATGTCGTTAAGGAGTAATCATCATTGCTTTAGTACCTTCCTCCAACTCTATGATGTGCTCTATCCCTCTATCTGGCGGCACCCTAGGAGGAATGCTCCCAAATATCATACTATGTTGCGATATTAACTTCTGGATGTTTGGATGGTAATTATTCTTTTGTTGATTTGCAACTGTAGTCATGATGAGACACTCGGCTTCCCACTCAACTTGCTCATGTCTCATTAGCCACTCCATCCTTTTGAAGGACATCACTCTAGCCCCCATTTGATAGGCCTCTAAGTATGTCTTCTTCCCATTGGCCTCGAACTTCATTTCCATCTTCTGCAGGTTGAATGAGAACTCCTCAAGAGACTTCATCCAATGCATTCCCAATGCCATATCAGTGTCCCCTATATTAACCACATAGAAATCATCTATCAATTCGTATTCACCTAATTGAATTTTCAGATTTGAAACCTTTCGAGTACAAGCAAGTTTGTACCCATCAGCTACCATCACCTAAAACCCATCATGCTCTTTTGTATTTAGACCTCTCCTAGCCACAAACTTCTAATCAATGAAGTTATGTGTGGCATCTGTGTCAATTAGAGCTATGATTCTCTGCCCCTGTAAAACACCTCACACCTTGAAAGTTACTGCTCTCTGGACATTGGAGAGTTGGGCAATGTTTCCATCACTAGTTTGCTCCTCATTTGAAGAGCTTTCCCCATTACGACTCTCTGGATCTGTTTGCTGATCTGAATTTTCTGATGTAGATTCTTCAGCAGAAAAGTACTCTAATTGCTTAGCTTTAGCCTTCACACTGCACTTATGAGATTGGTCCCAAGGTTCCTTGCAATGGAAGCGCAATTTCTTCCTCCGAAGTTCATTGAGCTGATCATTATCAAGTCTTTTTGAGTCTTGTTTGGGCTGATGAGAATTGCGTTGGAAGTGCTTCTTGTCCTTATCTTTTTTATGCATAAATCCCTTAGAATGGAATTTACTTTTTGAAGTAGAAGACTCCATATCCCTAGCCCGCTTGATGGCTTCCTGCAAAGTAGCTTGATTGAGTCCCTTAACCCAACCACGTAATGGATCCGAAATCCCATCAATAAAAAGAACCACCAATCTCCTTTCTGATATATCTATAACAAGCATCGAGAGTCTTTGGAAATCTGCAACATAATGGTCCACAATACTCCACTGTTTGAGTTGAGCCAACTCCTTAAAATGCAATTAAGGGTCTTTCATAGTAAATCTATCTATCAACCTTTCTGTGAACTTTGCATATGTATCAATCTGATCATGCCCCATGGTAATCATCCCGTGATACCACCACTCATGAGCAATCCCATCCAAGTGAAGAGCGGCATATTTGATGGCCTCATCTTCTGGCATCGAATTAACCTAAAAATAAGTGTCTAACTTCTGCACCCAAGCCCTTGCAGTAGTCTTCCTTGTGCCATCATATAACTGAATCACGAGCTTCCCAACCTTCCTCGGTAAATCATTATTATGTGCTCTTCCACCCCTGTGAGGTCTGTGCTTCATTCTAAGGTCACAATAGTCTCTGAAAGACATCTCTGCACGGATCTCCGGATCTGAATCCCTCCAATCTTGTAAGAACTCATCCGTAAATCATTGAAGGTGGGCTCATTTCCAACTTGTGGTTGGACTCTAGGTGGAAAGATAGGCATAAGAGGCCTAGAAGAAGCTGTCCTATTATGCCAACCAACAGGTCCATTGTTCACAGTATGTCCATTATTCCCATTATTGTTGCCATTGTTGCCATTGTTGTTGTTTCCCCCATTGTTGCCATCATTGTTATTGCTGTTCCCTGCCATATGTTGTGTCAATAGGGCTGTCATTTGTGCCAAGGTCTGCTGTAACCCTTGTTGAAACTCACGCTGCCCTCTCATCATATCATTAAGCATATCACGAGTACTTGGTTCCTCATTACCCATGTTATCCCTATCTCTGTCACCAATACTTATTTCAATTATTTCTTCTCCAGAAAAGAGAGTCTCTTCAATATTAGGATTTGACCTGTTTCTCCTCAGATAATACTGGTGTTGGCTATGCATTACTCATAGACTGCTGTTCTTTGTCAAATAACCCTTCAGGATGGTAGTATACACTGCTTTGATACCATTGTAATATGCAGCCCTGTTTTTTGTTTTGATGGATGGTTTTGCTTGTGTTTTGATAGTGTTTATAATTGCTTTTGAACAGAAATAAAGTGCAGAAAACTAAGGAACTTGCAGCAAAGGAATAATCTGAAATTTCATTTTTTTTCAATATCACAACTAGCTGGAAAATTCCAGATTTTTATTACAATCAGAATATTGATATTTTCTTGATTTTGACAACAACCGAGTTCATAAAATACCATCTAATATTTAAAGCCAACATACTCAGAAAATCTTTGCCACTTTGATAATGGAAGCAACGAAAATGACTGATAAGACCCTCAAACATTGATGTCTCTGCTCCCCTTGTGAATGCAAAGTGATAACCAAAAAACGGTCACCACAGTTCTCTAACCACATGCCGTTAGCCTACAGGAACGGTTGAATAGGCTAACTCTGACAATCTCATGAAAAGGCTAGGAAGGGGACATTACAGTGAAGTCAAGATGAATAGAAGAAGAGCTAGGTGAATCATAGTTGGGGACTCCAAAGAGTTGGTTAACCTTGTGGACACAACTATTTTTGAAATCTTCAATATTATCTCGTCTTCCTTGTTGTAAGCAATTCTAACCCTAAATTCTCTTTTTCTTAATGCAGATGCATTTGTGCAAGTAGAGTGGATAATGTGTACTTGTTATTAGAGATGGCAAAGGATAAGCTTATAAATATGGATCTAAACCATAAAGCCATACCTAAGTTATAGCTGACTTCATTAGTTTGATTGACGGTGTTAGCTAAAACTAGTGTACCTTTTGGTCATATCCCTAGGGGGATTTAATGATGTAACCCTATTTGGGATGTCTAGGAA
Source organism: Sequoia sempervirens (assembly GCA_007258455.2). Lineage (NCBI taxonomy): Eukaryota > Viridiplantae > Streptophyta > Pinopsida > Cupressales > Cupressaceae > Sequoia > Sequoia sempervirens. The sequence goes on along the minus strand of VDFB02270651.1, from coordinate 170,859,368 downwards.
AGGGGATTGGGGAAAAATATCCCCTCATTGTTCCCATTCTTTGCAATTTTGGGGGTATGTCTCCCTAATTTGTGGGATGTTTCTTGGAATGCCCCTTTTGTCACCCATAAATTTGGGAAATGGCCTGCTATTCTTAACATCTCTCAGTTGTCACACTTATAAAAGAATTAACTAAAGGACAAATAAACCCTAAACCCTCTAAACCCTAAATGGGCTCCACAAGGCTCCCAGACCTAAACATTTGTTGTTTAATACCCAAAAATGACTTGTGCCATAAAGGTCCTAGTGACCTTGAAGACCCCTTGACCTTGTTGGGTGTTATTGTCCGCAAACCCTTGCTTTACTTTTTAAAAAAAAAAAAAAACCAAAAAGTTTGTGGTGGGTTGAATGGACATACAATGCTTTTTTCCCAAATTTTTGGCAATTAAATTATGTCTAACTTTATTCTATCTACTATTTTTGTTTACCATGTCAATCTTGATTTCGAGTAGTACTACTATGATATAAACCATTGTGATTTGTCTTTAACATTTATGATTTGACAATTGACATTGAATTATCAATTATCAGCAATGTTCTCAATTCTGTATTTAATTTTGTACAAATGATCAAATTATGGTTATATATGTGGATCATTGGATCTCTTATTTTCACTTGCTTTCAGCTATTTTTAATCTTAAATTCTAAATTTTAAAATTGAAATATTATTATATTGGCTATACCCTTGCTGTTGCCAATATCTGTGAATTTCTTTGTCTGTGGAGCCTTGTCGCTGCATCACCCTGTCCTGGAAACTTGGAGAAACACTGGCTAAAACTAAGATTCTTCAAAACATCATTGGCTTGGCTGATGATGTTGGCTACATGCAAATGTAAGATAAAGAGAGTTAGAGGGAGAATCAAGGAATCGGAAGAAAAATCTGTGAATATGAAAGTAATATGAAGGTGATATGATAGATGACTCATTTCTCACAAGGTATTGAAAGCTGCTCCAGCCTAATCCCATAATATGCATGAACATATGTCTAGGGAGTTTAATGCGTTGAAAATTCTTGCATTAAAAAAGTGTGAATAGAGAAAAATTAAGATCTATACAAAATGCACGGATCTTATCATGTGGATAAAATTGATGACACCCATGTTTGAGGAGCTCAAGGAGATTATGGACCCATTTCCACATAATGCAATGGCAGCCCTCCTTCATCATGCGGTTCTCAAATTTGCCATAAAACTGCTTAGATTTGGCCATCAAAGAATTAGATTGTGCAATTCATGATGGATTGAGTGTTTTGTGTTAAATTAGGGGTTAAATTGGTTAATTATTGAGGAAGATTTCTTGCAGTTAGATTTTGACTGTTGAAATTGGCTGATAATCTGGGTAGGTTTGGAATGTAGTCTTTAATAATTTGACATTTTTCCTTGTAATTTTCAGAGCAGAGTATTGTTTTGGGGCCCAAGTGGCTTTGTGGAATTTTTTTAGCACAAGAAGATCACAGAGAGGCATATCATTTATCTTTTGTGGAAAGTATGAAAATGTTGAAGAAGATCTAACTCAGCAAGATGGCTTCTAGATTGGTGTGTTGATACCATGAAGCACAAACTAGCACTAATGAATAGTCAGTAAAGCTACAAAATTTGGTCAATTACTAAGCTATTACTTGCTTAATGAGCAATAACTTGTGTTTATTTTCATTGAAGTTGCATTAGGGTCTGTGCTTTTTGTTCTTCAGTCTAAATTTTTCGTGCCAAACGCTGTTGACAGGACCAAAATTGTGGCTAACCAGCTACATTACAGGGTTGTATATGAATTATGATTCTAGAGTTTTTGACTATGATCGTCAGCAAGTTTTGATGGCAAATTTAGGGATGATTATTGAAACTAAAAAGGAATTCTTTGTGCATTGTTGTCATGGGTGCTAGTTTTGTAGGCAACCACTTGGTTGACAAGCTTATGATGAGAGGTGACAAGGTTATTGTTGTTGATAATTTTCAATATCAGAAGGAAGCAAAATGTGATGCATCATTTTGGCAATTTGAGATTCCAGATGATAAGACATGACGTTATGGAGCTGCTGATGTGGAATGTCAATCAGATCTGCCATTTCTTGCTCTACTTCTTTTATTCTTTACATGTTTAACCCTATTAAGACTATGAAGATCAATGTGGTGGGAACCTTGGTCATAGCAGGTTTGGCAAAGCAAGCTTGGCTGAGGTTTTTACTTATTAGTACGGGTGAGGTTTACAGAGATCCTCTTCAACACTTGCTTGTTGAAACATACTAGGGCGATGCCAATCCTATTGGAGTACATAGTTGCTATGATGATGGCTGTGACAACAAAGACCTTGGCAACAGAATACCACTGGGGGACAAATGTTGAGTTTCAGATTGTTCAAATGTCCAATACATATGTACCATAGATGTGTATTAATGATGCCAGGATTATAAGCAATTTTGTTGCTTAGGCTTTGTGAATGGATACTTTGACTGTGTATGGAGATGGGAAAAAACTAGGAGATTCCAATGTCTTTGATCAGTTGAAGGGTTTTATGAGACTTATGGAGTGTAAGCATGTTGGTTCATTCAATCTTTGGAATCATGGGGAGTTTACAATGGATATAACTGGTCAAGTTTAGGTCAAGGAGAAATGTGAGTACTCCAAGGGCAAGGTGCATTAGATGAAGTATTCAAGTGGCCAAGGCAAGTAGGCAACTTCAATGATAGGAGGATTGAAGGGGTCTTTGAAGTAGCAAATAAATACTTCTTTCAAACATTAGTCAAGCATAGTCTAGATGCAGGTGCATCATTTATATGAGTTTTTTTTTTCTTTTTTTCTTTTTTTTAATGTATTGTCACAGTTTTTAGATATTTCTAGGCTCATACACGCAGGTAGGAATTTGGTTGTTACAACCTTTTAATAATAGTTGTAATGAGCCAACGAATAAAACTAAACCTATTTGTTTTTAGCTTGTGTCTAGGAGGTTAGAGTCAGTTTAGGAGTGGTTTTGGATTTTCTAAATAAGCCTTCTAATAATAGGTCTAATGAGCCAATGAATAAAACTAAACCTATTTGTTTTTAGCTTGTATCTAGGAGGTTAGAGTCAGTTTAGGAGTGGTTTTGATTTTTCTAAATAAAAGAAGATTTGGAGAGTCTATCTTGGGCTCAAATCATCTTCCTTTTGATGTATAAAAGCAAGCCTTGTAGTGAGCATTAGAATAAGGAGAGTTACTCGCTTGAAATAAAAAAAATCAGTTTCAGTAAAATGTTCATAACTTTCTCATTTCTCAACGAAATCGAGAGATTCAAAATGTCCTGGAAAGTTTGAGACGAGTAGAATAAAACCCAAAAATCATTCTGGAAAATTTGTTTTGATGAGCTTGTTGTAATATGCAGAAAGGTGATGGGTTTTGTAGAGCATGATACATAATATTTCAAGACTTCTATTGTAACTATGAATTAAAATTGATGTCGGTAAGTTTTATGAATTGAGATTTAATATAGTTTGCATATCTAAGGACCTATTTTTGCAGATAATCCATTGATCACGGTAAAGAAGAATCAATTTGTTCTTATTGGTAATTAAAATTTTCATATGAGTGGAAAATTGTTCCTTAGCCCTATATCACTAATGGGGCTCCAGGATGAGTATAGTCTAGTGGAATATAGTAAAGGATGTAGACCTCATACATGTTTGAGAAAGGAGAAAGGACACATGTAAGAGGCACCTGAGCAAAGTGTTGTTGTCAGGTCATTGGTGATGGGAATTGCATCACAAGGATGTATTTAAAGGGATGGAGTGTGTTGTAGAGAAAATGGGAGAACTATACGGGAGGGGCATTCCCATTTGACAAAGAGGTTGTGAAAGTGCACCACCAAGCATTTGAGCACAATTGTGGTGTGTTGTTGTGCCATTCATTGAGTGGATGCCCTAAAAGACTTAAAGGTTGCATGGAGATTCTCTTGAAACAATTCAAAGGTAGCAAGAGTGTCATTGGACACTAGGTGTTAATTGATGGGTGTTAGAAGATTGACAAAACAATATTCTTGGAGGCTCGAAAATGACATTATATTATTATTTAGTCTTTGGAGTTACTATCAATCAATTAAATTGAGCCTAGCTAACTCAATACCACAATGTAGTTTGTGTTAGAATTCGTTGCTTTAACAATAAATGGTTGAAGAATGAAAAACACAAAACAGATCAATACATATTACATGTAGAGTCATAGCAAATTGAACCAAGTTTTCAACACCATTTCTAGTTTATCTATTAGTATAACAACTTCTTACCCATGCATACTAGTAAGATGGAATGGGGACCGCAGATACGCTTGAAGACAATTGTTGCATTTGCGGCAAAGATTGCACTTTGATTAAGATCAATTTTGGACTTATTATTTCTTTGAGCCTCATATACCATGGCTTCTAGTTCTACATAGAATCAAACTGCTAACCCAATGACTAAATCATTTATTATGTATTTGATTTATTATAGTAACGAGACTCGGACTCAGTTCGGACTCGGCGAGGGTGACTCGACTCAGGACTCGGACTCGACGCAAACTCGGCAAAATGAAAAAAAGTTGAAAAAACCCTAGAAATTTAGAGATTTTTAAGGATTTAAAACTTGTTTCAAGCACCCTTTATTGAATACAACACAAATAAAAGCAAATTTGATCACATACACAAGTATACAATGATCACATAAGTATAAAGTACACAAATTGTAGTTGCGCTACTGAAGGAAATAGCATACTTAGATATATAAAATTAGTCAAATTTATACAAAACTCATGGAATATGAAATCCATGACATCAAATGTTCCATACAAATATGAATTATCAAAAGTAAAACAATAGCTATAAGTCTATGACTCTATGGCATAGTGGAGCCAGCATCCTTCCTACGAAGGCGTCTAAGGGTCTTGGATGATGTTGCAGTTGCAGCCATAGTCTCTGCCTGTGTCTAACTCTCCATGCCACTCTCACCAACAACATCTATGTCTCCTTGTGCTCTAGCCTCCTCCTCAACCATGGCTACAACCTTGGCCTCTCTCTCTGCTTGGTCCACCCAATCAAGGTCCTCGTCACTAAAGACTGCATCTGTAGCCTCAGTGATCCACTCAGACTGTGGATCAACCTCCTCTAGACTGATCGGGGTTTTGTCGTGGTCAAAAAGCTTCTTGTATCTGAGCCGAAGGTTGTAATGAACATATACCAAGTCATTCATCCTCTCCACTGTCAATCTATTGCGCTTCTTGGAGTGTATGTGCTCAAACATACTCCAATTGCGCTCACAATTAGATGAACTGCATGCCTGGCTCAATATACGAATGGCAATATTTTGTAGGATCGGTGTATCAGAACCAAACGTATGCCACCATCTATCTGAGATGAGAAAAAGAAACAAAATCAATCTCATTTCAAGTTTCAAGTTCAAGTTCAACATTTAATAATAAATTATAATATAAAAAGATGAAAATTATGCCCTTAAATATATTTTTACCTGGCAATAATGTTGTCCTACTATCTTTGCACATTTGACGTGCAAAGAAGTCTCCTTGTGCCTTAGTGAAGGCATCTATCTCCTGCATCGTCTATGTAGTAACAGCGGGCAACATCCGCTCTATCGTCAAGTAGAGCCCACTAAGAATTTCTCTATCTGCACGGAAATCACGGCGGAATTGGAAGGCCGGATTTAGGAAACATGCGGCTGCATGGATGGGCCTATGAAGTTGGTTTTTCCATCTCCTATCAATGATATCCCAATGGGACGATACTTCTCCTCAACTCCACCATAGACTGATCTAATGGCCTCTTTGGCCCTATCCATGCCCTCATATATGTAGCCCATTGCGGGGTTCTCCCCATCTGCAACTCGTAGGAGAACTAGCAAGGGCTCAATAAATTGCAAAGTGCAAATATGTTTCACAAATAAGTGTGAACAAAAATAAACAAATAAAAATAAGATATGATTAAAAATTAAAAAATAATAAAGAATTAAATTTTACCTTCACAATCTCGTCCATTGGTGTCCAAAACCCTTGCTCATCAAAAATGCAATCAGCCACAACAATCCCTTCAGTGCTTGTAGAAAAGGATGAGGAAGACCACTCCTCACTAGTAAACATGCGCCTTAAAGCTGCCTTTGACCGAATCAAGGATTGCATCGTGATAAAATTTGGTGCAAACCTAGTGATGCCAGGACGAGACAACTCCCTCAACCCCGTGTATTGCCTCATAAGGTTAAGCACCCATGTGTGATTGTATACAAATTTGCATATGTTTTTTGCTGCATCCACACATGTTTTGATCCATGGGAGCTTGCCAAGATCCTCCAACATGAGGTCAATGCAATGGGCGGCACATGGAGTCCAAAATATAGTAGGGTGCCTCTCCATCAATAATCTACCAGCAGCAACATAATTTGCTGCATTATCTGTCACCACTTGCACTACATTCTCTTCCCCCACATCAGCTATCACCTCCTCTATAGCCTCACACAAGTATGTGGCATTTTTGAATTGGGCGAAGCATCAATGGACTTCATGAAGACGGTGTCACCTGAAAAAATAAGCAAAACCAATTATTCAATAAATTAAAAACATAAATCAGCCATATTAAATTATTAATCACTAAATCAAATTCAAATTTCAATGCATTGAGGGAAGTACAATTACCTCCGAGGAAACTAGGAAATTAAGCAGCGTCCTATTTCTCCTATCGGTCCAACCATCAGTCATGATGGTGCAACCAATCATCCTCCATTGCTTGCGCTGCTCCTCTAATTGTGCTTTCACATCTGCCACCTTTTGAGTCAAAAGTGGGCCCTTTAGTTCATCTTCACTAGGGGCTTTGAACCCCACCCCACATATGGTTATGGCATTGACCATGTTTTGCCAAAAAGGTGACCTAAAACATGTCATAAATAAATTAATAAGTTCCATAAGTATTGTAAAATGAAAAGTTTTAAGTTTTTAACTTTAAATTTGAATTTGATAATGAGATACATCTAGATTCTAAAATTTAAATATAAATTTTAAAACAATTAAACGAAAAAGAATTACCTGGCTACATGGAAGGGAATGGTGCAGTAGTACCAAAAGTCTGCAATTGTCTTTTTTGTTGCATCATGTACGTCCTTGTTCCAACCCATGCTCTCAAGCGACGGTTGGGAACAAGGAGTAGTGTGTGGTACAAAATGTGAGTCCACCCTAGATTTACGAACTCTAGGGCCAATGCTAATACTGCCACTACCACTAGTAGTAGCAGCGCCACCAGCACTAGGAGTACACATAGGCATAGTTGATGCAGAAGCAGAGGCACTAGCACAAGCACTAGCACTAGGACGGTATGGAGGCATGGAAGAAGCATCTCCAACAACACCAAGTCCCTGTCCAACTCCAACACTCGCCAACTCCTGCCTCTGTTTCTTTTTCATTTCTTTTTGCATTTCAAAAGTTTCTAATTGCACCTGCACTTCACGAACAACCTCAGGAGGTGCTACAGTGCAACCCACTGCATCATGGACAGGTATGTGTGCAAGATGGTATTTTAATCTGTTTATGCCTCCATGATATATTGTTTTGCAGTAGTTACATTTTGCGTCTCCTTTTTTCATTTCGGGAAAGATTTCAGCATGTTTCCAAGTAGGGTCTTTTCTGACTGGGGTTTGAGACATTGTGAAAATAATAATATGGTTTGATTTGCAAATGAATGTGGCTGCAATAACAAGTAGGGTTTCTAAAATTATTTAAGTTGCAAGTAGGGTTTGTAAAAAAAATATGCAAACTCAAAAAAATAATGATTTTACAAATTACAATGAATTATTTGTTAAAAAAACACAAAAAAAATCAATTAAAATCAAACTTACCTCTTAGATTTGGCTTGCAATGTAATGCAAACTCCTCCCAATCACTGGTAATGAGCTCTCAATGCACCTCCTTGTTGGTATGAAGCTCCCCAAATGATATATGACCCTGGATTTGTCTTCAATAGCTTGCTGGTTGCCCTCTCTTCTCCTCCTATTTTTCTTCACAACTCTCTTTTCTCCTCCTATTTTGCCAAATGAATGAAATGAGGTTGCTTTTAGGGTTGGGGAGATAATATAGGACAAAAAAAAAACACACTTAAACTTTAATTTTATGTTTTTTTAATGCCTTTTTCACTTGCTGCCGCCGGCCACGTCCAGGGATCGGGACTCTCCTGGACGCAGCGTGTCCGGCGAGTCCGGCCTAGACGTGGCTGCCTCTGCGCCCGCACTCCCAGGACTCGGCCAGGGGTGCTCGGCGCGCGACTCGCCGAGTCCGGGCGAGTCCTGTAACTATGATTTATTTAGTAATGGGGATACTAGAGATTCACAAATAGTATTAGATATTATTTTGCAAAACTTGTTAGAACATTGCACTAGAAATGCAACAAACAAGTTACATACTAAATGATTTAGTCATTGGGTTAGTAGTTTGATTCTATGTAGAACTAGATGTCTTTTATGCTTTTTACCTGGGTATATATATAGGCATCAAGAAGAGAAACTCATCAAGAAGGAAGGTATGTTGTGCTCCTACACACCATGTAACATCATTTAGTATTATTATGATTATACTAACTTCTCTCTCTCTCTCTCTCTCTCTCTCTCTCTCTCTACACATACACACACACACACATGCCCCTATCATATAGCTAATCTCATAGAACCATAAATCAGGGAAAATCGCGAAATGGAAAAATTCACGATTTTTTCTCTATAAAGTACAATATTTATGAAAAAACATTGATTGTTGATTTTGACTGGTTTTCCCTGATTTCTATCAATTTCTTCTAGTATAATCGGGATTTTTCTGGAGTTCAAAACTCCAGATTTAACCTACTCGTGTAATGGCATTGGTAGGGTTTTTACTTGCAATTTTCACTTTTTTTTTTTGTTTTTCTTCTTCAGTCATGGCGTGAAAATGTTTTTGACTTCCAGGGTGCAATTGCAGTGTGATTTTATTTCCAGTCTATGCCCTAGGGTTTGCTGTGACTTATTTGTTTGTTATTGTGATTAGTTGGTCAATTTTGTTATTGTAAATTGGGTTGCTATACAATTCTCGTAGACATATCATTAGAATTTTAGCTTGAATGTTATATTTTTTGTTGATTTATGCTTTTAGTTTTAGCTTTTCTATTGATGGTATTTTTAAATTTATAACTATTTGTTGTTGCAACCCGTTGGTCTTTAAACATTTTCTAATTCAACATGTCTTTCAACTGTTTAAACATTTTCTAACATTTTCTAATATTCAATCAAGTTAGAAAATTTTAATGAGAAAATTTCTTTAAACTTTTAAATTGAAAATGCCTTCAAACTGTTTAAACACAGGCACAAAGAATGAATAGATATGTAACATTTAAATGCTACATTCTAGTTTTCATAGAAAATAAAAATATATTTAATCAATCTCATAGACATTAGAAAATTATTACAGGAAAAAAATCAAATTTTAAAAATATTTTTATAAACAAAAAAGTGTCAAATACCTAATTTTACCCTTAAGCGATAAAATTGTGAAAATTATGTGTGTCATAAAGGTTTGTGTGGCTTCAAAGGTCTTAGTTTGGGCTTGGTGGTGGGGACTCTGCCCCTTGACCTCACCTTGTGTCATAGGAATATGCGAGGGGCACTGCCCCTAGGCCCCCAAGAGGAGTGCTGCCCCTCGACTCAGCTGGGGGTGTTGCAACTAAACCCCACGAGGGTCATTGCCCCTCAACGTCGTGTCTTCACTCCTTGACCTCCACTAGTTATTGGGATCTCTTGTCACATAAAAAACTTGATCACAATGAGGGGTTGACAAGGAATCGGGATCTAACTCTTGAGTGTGCTGACTTAGATGTTATTGTTGCACAACTTGCTAGAAATCTCATTAGATGAGGCAGCTTCTACATATGACATGGCTAGTTGAAGTGGCACTGAAACTCATTATGGTTCAAATGAAACTGAACCAAATGTTGACTTTGATGCTATATGAAGATTATTGAATATTGATTTAATTTTCATTGTGTATTGACATTTGACAAGTCACTGAATATGAATTTACGAGTCTATTCTATTTTGCAAATTATGAGGTATTTAAATATTTTGTTTATAGACAGTTGTGAGTATCACTGTTTTTAATACATATCCACACACACACACAAACCAGAACTCAGACAATAAAATAATGCTGCAGCCTTGAACCTGTGCTCATCACCAGACCAGGACTGGCAACTTAGAATAATAGTATTTTTAATCAAGCTCACTGAAATAATGCATTAGAAATATCACATAACAGAAATGCAGAGTCCAATGAAGAGATGTACATTTATGGAGGCTCATAACCAGTATATCTATATACACATTGTGTATTGATTGTAATTTTCATTGTGTATTGACATTTGACAAGTCACTGAATATGAATTTACGAGTCTATTCTATTTTGCAAATTATGAGGTATTTAAATATTTTGTTTATAGACAGTTGTGAGTATCACTGTTTTTAATACACACACACACACACACACACACACACACACACACACACAAACCAGAACTCAGACAATACAATAATGCTGCAGCCTTGAACCTGTGCTCATCACCAGACCAGGACTGGCAACTTAGAATAATAATATTTTTAATCAAGCTCACTGAAATAATGCATTAGAAATATCACATAACAGAAATGCAGAGTCCAATGAAGAGATGTACATTTATGGAGGCTCATAACCAGTATACATAAACAGAGATTGAAAAACAACAAATGCCTCAGTATCACAACAATACTGCACATAACATGCGTGTTTGGATTAACTTTTCTAAATTATGTATAGAAAAATTAAGTTTCAGAAAATTTTCATTGAAAAGATGGATCATACCCTGGGCTTAGATGGAGTGGCAAGAGTTGATATGAACATAAACAACAATTATATATTCCACAATTCATGGATTAAACTCACAATTTTATTTGCTTTCTATATCTCTATGCTATTGATATGCTTTTAAACTTCAGAAACAACACGCTTTTGTCTCTTTTTCTACATTTTTTTGCATTTTTTTTAATCCAATTTTTTCCCATTTAAATCCTGATTTAAAAAGAAATCTTATACTTCTGGTTTGCTCTTTTTTCCCCAAAATATTTTTGCTGCTATGGCTAATCTAATCATATGTTGTCACATATCTTATCTCTTATTTATTCTTATCCTAGGAGGACTGTGCTTTGTGGAGTATTTTATCTGTAGCAGACTTCTCCCAACTTCAATATCTGCATTGCGTCTTTTCTTATTTGCCGTGATTCCTTAGTTATTCTACTTTTATGTGATTAAAGCCATCACAAGTATATCTAATTCTAGTCTTTGCATAGAAGTGTTGACTACTTGTTGAATCATGAAAATCTAGGGGGAGGAAAAGGGATTTCAGAACTTCTGGGTTCAATCCATTGGTGATAGTTCTGCTTATATAAGACCAAAAAGCTATTTCAGATATTTTGGGTTCAATCTATTGATTTAGCATGCTTATATAACTCTAGAAGGTTCATAACTGCTTATCCATTTATTCTAGAAAAGGTGCTTCTGGAGTTCTCTGAGTGACCTTATGTGGAAGATCTGACTGCTTTGTTTCGTCTCTACTTGCTTCGAATGTTAGTAATTGCTGTGAGCTGATCGTATTGTTCCATAATTTGTACAAGTATATGAACATGAGTTCCGGTTCCTTGTACAAGCTACTTTTTAAAATGTATTTAAATTTTATCTTCTGTGATTTGGCTTTGAGGGTTTATGCATTAATTGCATTTTATCTATTGCTAAGTTGTTGGGATATCCTTGTATGTTTGTAAGCATTAGTTAAAATCCTTGTGGTCTGGAAGAGACGAGTTGGGATGCCATGGACTTTGGCTTTTCTTATGGTGTCTGTCAAAAACTTTGTATATCTACCTGAGTGACTTTTGACTTACCTGAATGCAATGAAATAATTCAAATGAAAAGATATGGCTTATAGCCTTATACAATTAAAAAAAGGTCATACAGCCAATTCAAGCAATACAATAGATAGCTGATCCGTCTTATAATTCTTGTGCAGTTATGCAATTGTTCGTGATATGACTGCTGCGGGCCTTGGTTTGAATAAGTTCTGCTATGCTGGCCTTATAACTGCATTTAAGAACAGACAACCTGTAACAGAAGAGGCTACCTCTAAGGTTGTAACTCTTCTGAGTTTTCAGAGTGAAGGTTTTCTTGTTTGTTCTCTTCTCATCTAACAATATTTTGTACATTGTCCTGATTTTCTATTATGTTTTATCTTTGCATTTTTTAAGATTATTGAATTAGTCAAGCAGTCAAAAGGGTGGTCGTCTGTAGAAGCTTCAAGTGGAACTGGAGATTCTGGAATGCTTAGTGTAACTGAGGAAGAACTTTACAATATTCCTACTGCTGAATTTCTACAGCGGCGTAGCTTGATTAACAGGCAATTAACTGTTTATCATACTGCTCTACACGCTTGTGCTGATCTGGGAAGTAAAGAGGTATGCCATCCTTGCTAAAATACAGAAATAATCTATTAACTTTTTTCTTTAAGCTTGTCAGCTGTTTTATAAAACCCTTGGTAAAATGGAAAAATAATCCTGGAAGCTTCTGGTTGAAGGTTTTATCTGAGGTATAACTGTTTTTATTTGAATCTGAATTATAGAAAATTAAAAATGATGTATTTGATGTATCATATCATTAGCACAAGAACAAAAACATTATAAATTTGTTACAAGCATGGGTGCAAATATCCTATGCTACATTAAGTTTCAAGTGTGAGAAGACCAGAAGGGGAGTGCTTTCCAGGGGATGGCAGAGTGAACAGTGATAAGAAAAGTATATTTATAATATTCAACATTATAATTGGCTTCCCAATATTGAACTGAATACCAATATTAAATTAAACATATTCTTGGAATTTCCAAAGGTTGTGTTGGTGTATGTTTTATCATCCACCGAACACACAGAATAAAATGTCCAAAGACACTCTATCCTCTCTTGAAAAACCACTGCGTATGCTAAGATTGCGAGAAGATCATATGGCGATTCCAAGGTTTCTTTTGTCAGGTCTTGACGTGTGGATAAGCTCAATGGTCGTTGTGATTTGCTGGTAATAAACAAGGGGACTTACGTTAAAGAACTTTTCACAAGTTTGGGACTTAGGCGGATTTATCATTTAAAGGTTCTCTTCAATTAGGACTTCAATTTGGACCTCAAAAAATAGCAAAAGGATAAAGGTTTAGGGGGATCTATTCTACGCCTAAGAATTTAAGAGACAGTAAGGATTCGGTGAAAGGGATAACCACACTTTGTTTCGCCTCTTGTTGGACAACATACGCAAAGTGGGTGCAATCTTCAAGGGGTGTGATAATGATTTTCAAGCCTCGAAGGAGACTGAAGTTAAGCTTCCACAACTATAAGCTCAGGCTAACTTTACGCATCGAATGCAAATCATCCATTCGAAGAAAGTATGAGCAATATTTCACCATTGAATCTATACGATCAATCTCTCATTCACTTAACCAATACTCAAAAGTAAATTCTACTTAATCTAATGCTAACTTTAATCTATGGCGGAAGAAGATATGCAACCTCGCTTACTATTTGACAATAAAAGTTATTCAAAGCAAATCATGCATAAGAGCTTTTATTATTCGAAATAGTCTCAATGCAACAATCTCATATACTGTCTCCACACAAATGAAAGTGAGAGATCACCAGTTTAAATAGAGTTTCAAAAATCAAATGAAGGGCCGAGATTAAAACAATATCAACGGCCAAGATTATTACAACTCAACCCTAATTAGGGTTGCCCAAAATAACATGAGTTATCAATCAGTAAACAGGTAGTAAAGTGGTAGTGAAGTGGCAGTTGAAGCTATTATCAAGGAGAGGCATCCCTATCTGCTTGGTCAGCATTGCACTCGACGAACCTGGACACGACCGCGACAACCTCCTCCATCGTGACGGGCGGCAACATGCTAATCCGGAATTCCAATCCATCCAAGTCCTCAGCACATTTGGTGAATGTGCTTGCCCAATCCGCCTCCTGCTTCACAAAATCATTCCGGATGGTCAAGAGACTCGCCACTTTCGCGAAGTCTCGTCTCAGAATTGGTCCAGTAGTCGAGAAGAAAACCTCCTGAACCTTACGTTTCAACCTCTCCAGCTGCATGTCATTCTCCCGGACAATCCCACGGTCAAACACCTCTGCAGCTGTGATATAAATTTTCTCCTGGATCTCTTTGACTTGCTCTTCAACTTTGAGCCCATCTGCCTTCGCCTTCTCCAGAATTTCTCTCCGTATAGTCACTGTTAAAAACCAATGGTGAAAATCATACGCCGCTCTTGCAGCAATCACCCTTCTTTCAACCAACTCCTCTCTTGGAGTGCCCTTCAGGACCCTAAGGCTTGGAATAAGCCTCTCCTGCATATCTGGAATACATTCCCATGTCTCTGCCATATCAACAAGTCTGGAAAGAAAAGAAGAGGTTTTCCCATAGGCAAGTGCCAGTTTCTCCATGAACGAGGCCGCCTCAGTGCCTTCGCTTGTCATCCATTCCTGAGCCTCCTTGGCTGTGACCATCCCTTGCTCTACATCCTTGGCTATTTCCTGTGAGGGATTAAGGAGAGGAGGAGCTGCCGAATCACCCTGATTAAGTGGCTGGGTCAGATGCCGTATGTATTCCTTCAGGCGTTCAACTTCCCTTTTATACTCCTTTTTCGCCACTTCTTTCTCCAGTCTCGCTTTGACAGTTGAGACAGAATTGTCTAGTTCCTCCACTTCCTGACCTTTTGTGGTTGGGCCACGATCTATGGTGGTTATGGCGTACTCTTAAGGAGTGATCTCATCCTGTGGCTTGTCCACTATCGGTACTGCGATGTGTATGGAACGATTGCCTGCCTCGTCTCACTGAATAGTCGAAAATTTCTTGGCCGGCTTCTTAATTGCAACCTGTTCCAACCTTGCCAAGAAATCTGCAGTATCATCTTCCTCTTGGGCTTCCTCTGGTGCTTGGATCTTCATCCTTTCTATCAGCCAATCCGGGATGGTAGGCTGCTCGATTCCATCTTCTACCTGAACATCCTCCTCATTTGGAACATCCACTACTTCTCTGAGAGCGGAAATCATTCCCTCTTCGAAGTCATTATGTCGGACTTCCATCTCATTATCTGAACCTAGTATTTCTGTGCCCGTAGGTGATGAGGGCTCCTCGTCGTCCAGTTGAATAGGCTCATTGTTCTCTTCTTGAACTGTAGGAGGTACGATCATTTCAACCAAGGATTCATCAATGGTGGCCACCAGCTCGTCAATATTCCGGGACGCTGCAGAACGAGATGGTTTTCCCTTCTGTCTTTTTTGAACAGGCTCTACACTTGGAACTACTTCCTTCCTTTTCTCTCCAATCTCAGCCAAATCCTGATGGGCTGCGCCAGCATTGGAGGAATACGATTCTGTCTCGCTCAGTAAATCATACGTGAGCGTTATTCTCTTTTGTCTCATCTCCTGGACATGATGGTCAACCCACCACTGAGAGTATTTGGTCACTGGTCTCATCAAGGTTGCCAAGTCTGAGTGCTTAGGCTCTGACCACCTTACGGGAGGAAGAGGTCGGCTTTCCTCGAAGCGTGGCTGGATGTAGTTCCCATCGTCCTGCAACTGATCAGGCACCCGACGAAGCTCAATTGCCCTCATGAAGTCAACTGGCATTTTGGACCATAATCTCCTTCTAACCTCATATTCATCAGGAACGTTCGCCCAGAAGTCCTCCAGTTCCACCCTGTGCTTGTACCTTCTCCCATCCACTGTCCGGATGTGATGATGTGGGTCAAAATTGGCCTTGGACTTGTAGGCTGCGAACGGGTACCACTGGATTTCCAATTTGGCGCTCTCAGCTGCCTGCGCTGATGGACAAGATTCTAACATATTCCTGATGAAAAATGGGAATGTAACAGATGCCTTCTTGGTCGGCCTTTGGATGTTTTGATATTCTTCTAGCTGCCTCAGGACCTCGAGCAGAATCATCCGATTTGTCGGATAAATGGGCAACTTATAGGGATTTCCAGTAAATCCCTGGATCTTGACATATGTAAATTTTGGAAACTGGATGAACCAGGATCCGTATTTACTGATCAAACTTTTCGCCTCATGACTCAGCCTTTGATGCACTCCTCCTTGAAGTGCTCTGGTAATGTGCATTAAGAAGGCATTGTGCACCCTTTTGAAATGGGACTTCTCCTTCAGCTGGAGTTGTGGGTAGCAATCATAAGGTCTGAGTTCGTTTTCTCCGCTGCCAACTTTGCCCTTGCAAACTAGTCCTGGATATTTATATGACCTGGCTAATAAGTAGACAATATATGAGCTCATGTGAAAAGACTTAGTCTCTTCCAAATTGACCAATTGCTCGTGAAGATTGTTACTTATCATTCGAGACCAATTGAACATTTTTACGCCAGAAGTGATCTCATCTATGAAGTAGTACATCCAGCTCTCGAAAAATGCACCTTGAGGGTTGCCAACTATTCTGTTCAACATCAAAATGATGTCCCCATAATCTTCTTTGAAGTCCATCCGACGTGGCCTTTTAGGCATCTTCTTTATTGATGGTTTAGGTTTATCCAGCCATGCCTTGTTAACATTTGTGGCGCATAAATCTGGCTGACTGTCATACAAATGCTTAGCCTCCTCCTTAGTCTTATAGACAGTCCGAGAATGTACTGGGATGCCGAAAGTTTCTTGAATTGCCACCTCGCTCAAGTGTGCCAAAATTCTGTCGTCAAGTGCAATGATCTGCCTCTTCTGAGCATCATAGTTGATAGCACATTCTACCATCAATTCTGCACAATCCATCGCAGGCGGGAATCCAGCTGCCTGAAATATTCCATTTCTCACCATTCTTCTGGCAATTGGTGTTGGAAGTCCATTATGTCCATACATTCTTTTCTTGAACTCTTCGAAGTCGACATGTCCTAGATCGCTGTCTGCGACATTTTTCCATTTTAAATTAATTTTAGACTCTCGCTGGGCACCTTTGCTGGCAAACTTCATTGCTGCTTTCTTGGATGATTCGCCCACCGTGGTCATCAACCTGCAGTCAAAATATTAACATTAATACGGAGACTTTTTAAATATTTTACTTTCATGCCTTGGGTTCAAAAATTTTACTTTCAGCTTATTAAATAATTAAATTTCTGCGAAAAAGCAAGCTGAAAGTAAATGGGTGAAGTTGAAATTTTAGCCAGAACTTTTGCTAAGATGAAAAAGACAGAAGAAGAATGGCGAATCTATTCAACTGAACATCAAACCTCAGTAAAAGACTTCCGGCTGCAAATCAGATTTAAACTCTGATAATTTACTCAAAAAGCAAGTGATGAAGTGCGCCCCTCTTGCACAGAAGAATTCGACTTTCACCAAATATATCTTTTTCCTTTCTCGAAAAAAATTCTCCTTCAGCATAAAACTTCTTCCTCTGAGAAACTTGATCTTGCCTATTGAATAATTGACTGCCTTAGAATTTCGAGCGAGATTAAATTTCTCTTCAGCTGTGTGTGAAAAATGAGTTGCTGAGGAAGAGCTTGATTTGTTTTAGCAACTGCCTTCTTTTCTCTTGATCTCGATTTGTTTTCTCTTGTTCAAACAGGCAAGTTTCCTTTAATTTTCGAAAGGAATCCATGTCGAGCTTATCCAGGCAAATCTCTTGGATTTTCAAAAATTCAATTTTTGCTTAGATGTTTATCTTTATTTTCAAACTTTGAAAAAAAACACATCAAATATTCAATTAAATTCAATTTTTCCAACTTTAAATCACGGGCGAATTTAATTTTTCCCATTGGATTTTATCTTTGCCTGGCGCAATTTATTTTCCTTTGATACCCGTCTGGCGAATTTAATTTTGTCCAAGACTTTTAAATTTCCGAGTAGTTGAAAATAAATTATTAAAATATTAAAATATTTTAATTTATTCCAACCCATTCACTTTGGACCCATGGCTATTTCAACTTTCTCTTCATTTTCTTTGGCTAAAAGTTTATTTTCCAATTTTATTCCCAATTTTGTCTAGCCAAGTCAAAATTTTAGCCATTTCGTCGGTAAATGTTATGCCAGATTGAAATATGCTAACCAATTTTTTCGAAGGAATAACACAAAATAACCAGCAATAGATGATTGGATTAGCGTTAGCCTCAAATTAAAATCTGAACTTGAATGGAGAATACTGAACTTGAACTGAAGAAACTGAACTTGAATAGAAGAACTACTCAACGTCAAGAATGTGCACTCAAGATCCCACTGAGGGCGAGGTGCTAACATATGACGGAGTCTAAGAAATTGAAATTATGAACTATTAGGCGGATAACCAGCCATGAGAAAACAATTCCACGCTACCACCAAACAGTGGGGGGAAAAGATTACAAATAAAGCAATTCATCCGCTGCGGCGGGCATCCACAATGCTGTGGGGATTCACCACTATGAGTGGGTATGAGATATTACAATCAAATTAACCTCACTGGCGGTAAACCATCCAGGGGACTTATGTGAGAAGAAACAGAAAGAAATTGCAGCAAATTAAACTGGAACAGTACTACTGTTTACAGTTTGTACAATGTGGAATAAGCTGCAAATTACATAGGAAATATAGAATTCTTCATACACAGATTAAGAGATGATTTTCAATGATATTTTAACCCTCTAACAGCTGCTAATAAATCAGAAATCAGAACTTCAACAATCTGATGTAAAAACAGTAAACTGGAAATTTCAATCTGCAACTGTGAGAATCAATGAAATTATCATAACTCACTCAATTCTTCTCCGAATGACGTGAAACGAGTTGCAAATGCACCTTACAAGTCTGGCGCCCAAGTTAGAATCCAGAAACAGCCACCAGAGACTCTAGTTTATTTGGCACGAGTCCCAAGACATCATCAAATGGTACGGCCCTTGAAGAAAATCGATTTTGCAATATAAAATTGAATACTTGGAAATAAATTCCCAAATTTTGTGAAAGGTGGCGCCTTCAGTTAACTAATGCATGGCCAAAGTACCCAGAACAAAATAAAATTCACTTCAGAAGTTATGAACAAAACTCAGCTTCAGCTGTGTAAAAACCAGGAACTTCAAAACTGTAGAATTCACCAAAATTCTCAACCTTTATTGCTCAATCTGCTAGTCTGATGTGAGAAGCAGCAATGTTCCAACTAGGTGTTGTATTTCAAACACGAAATTGGGAAGGGGCTAGGAGGTAGCATCCTCGAAGCAATAGCAAAATGTCCATAGTCATTTTGACAGCATAACAGTAAGGTAATTGATGGATGATAATGCTGGAGCCAAGACCTTCAATAAATAAGAACTCAACAAGACTCTTCAAACGCCTGAGAAGCAGCTCAAAAGACACAAGAGACTCCTCCAATTCTCAAGACCAATCAACTTCTCAAGTGGCGTCCCAAAAGGCCTTCACAAATTGCACTTTATTCAAAATAATAAAAGTGGCGTCCACTTTCAAGATAAAGAAATATTTGAATAAAGATTAATTAAACTTTTGATGAGGGCGTACCCTTCATGGCCCCACTTTAAAACAACTTTAAGTTAACTCCTTAGGCCAAGGTGGGGGTCAACAGTGAAATAGAATAAAATGCCATTAATTTAATATTTTTGCCAACTGAAGACCAAACCAAAATATAACACTGCTCCAACTGCTAAGGATTAAGAATAGACAACTGCAACTGCCACAACTAGCATTTACTAAAAATAGTAAATAATATGAATGCCACAGAAAACCAAGCCCAAGAAACCCTAATTTTCACCTCATCCCAGTCTACGGGTTCCGGAATAGACTGAAGAACTGCAAAGCTGATCACTGATGAGAAGGGGACATTACAGTCCGCCCTCCTCGAAATTGCTTGTCCCCAAGCAACTGCAAAGATGGATGCAACAAAATCTGTTCACCTTCCCACGTAGCATCTTCAATAGGCAAATTCCTCCATCTAACCAAATATTCTTTGATTGTCCTTCTTCTCAAAGAACGTTCTCTAGTGTCAAGGATCTCTTCTGGAATCAACACTAAATGACCTTCCTCATCCAATGGAGGTAATTCTGATGTAGCCACCACATTGTGTCCAATTGCCTTCTTGAGGCGAGACACATGAAAAACATTATGTATTTTGCTTTCAGCTGGAAGTTCCAACTCATAAGCAACTTCACCAATCCTTTTGGTGATTTTGAAAGGACCATAAAAGCGTGGCTTCAACTTTTCTGCACCACTCTTCTTGAGAGAAGATTGTCTATATGGCTGAAGCCTCAAATAGACCATGTCCCCAACTTCAAAAGACCTTTCCACACGCTGCTGATCAGCGTATAACTTCTGCTGATTTTGAGCTTGTTGCAGATTTTCCTTAAGAGTTTTCAAGATGTCTTGGCTTTGTTGTAACATATCCAGTGCTTGTGGGGCTCTACTATCACCAAACACTAAATCAACAAAGTTAGTAGCCTCATAACCATAAAGTGCCTTAAAAGGAGACATCTTAATTGACATGTGATAAGAAGAGTTGTAACAATACTCTCCTAAATGAAGCCATTTAATCCAAGCTCGCTGCTGTCCTGAAACATAGTTCCTTAGGTAGCCCTCTAACCACTTGTTAACAATTTCTGATTGCCCATCTGTTTGTGGGTGATAACTTGTGCTTGGAGTAAGCACTGTCCCACTCAATCTGAAGATCTCCTGCCAAAAAACACTTAGGAACTTGCTGTCCCTATCACTGACAATTGTTTTAGGCAACCCATGCAAACGGAACACCTCTCTAAAAAACAACTCAGCCACTTGAGCTGCTGTAAATGAAGTGGTAACAGCAAAGAAATGAGCAAATTTCGTTAGTCTATCAACCACAACAAATATACAATCACGTCCTTGCACCTTGGGCAACCCCGTGATAAAGTCCATGGCAATACTTTCCCACTTCTGATTTGGAATGGGCAAGGGCTGAAGTAGACCAGCTGGATAAGAGTGTTCATTTTTATTTCTTTGACAAATAGGACACTCTCTAATGTAGTTCAAGACTTCATCTTTCAAACCTTTCCAAGTGAATCTTTCACGAATCTGCTTATAAGTCTTGAAAATCCCTTGATGACCAGCAAGGGGAACATCATGAAAAGATTGTAGAATCTTTTTCTTAAGCTTAGATTCTTGCACTAAAAAGATTCTATCTTTGTAATAAATTAATCCATCAACCAACTTATACCTTTCATCAACCAAATGACCTTCTAACAAGCTGGTTGCAAACTGATTTTTAACATAATCAGCAGCAATTAATTCTTTCCAATCAGCTGATAACTCACAAATTGACTGCAAATGAGGCCTTCTAGAAAGAGCATCAGCAACTATATTATTTTTTCCTTTGACATATTCAATGTCAAAGTCATATGCTTGGAGTTTACTTACCCATTTTTGCTGCCTTTCATTCAATTCCTTTTGGCGCATAAAATGTTTAAGACTGTTGTGATCAGTCTTAACAACAAATTTACTTCCCACCAAGTATTGACGGAATTTAGACAAAGCATGCATGATAGCAAGCATCTCTTTGTCATAAATAGAGTAAGTTTTTTCTGCCCCTCTCAACTTTCTGCTCTCGAAGACAATAGGATGTTTGTCTTGCATTAGGACAGCTCCAACTCCTTCTCCTGAAGCATCACATTGTAATTCAAAAGGTTTTGAAAAATCCGGAAGTGCCAACACAGGACACGAACTCATGATTTGTTTAAACTTATCAAAAACCTCTTGTGCTTGCTTAGTCCAAAGAAAAGCCCCTTTCTTTGTAAGATCTGTCAAAGGTGCTGCTTGATGAGAATAACCTTTTACAAATCTTCTATAGAATCCACATAACCCTAAAAACCCTCTCAAATGAGAAATATTCTTTGGAGTTGGCCAATCAAGAATGGCCCTTATCTTTTCTGGATCCACTTTCACCCCATTTGAACTGATAATGTGGCCAAGGTATAAAAGTTCTTCCATCCCAAACTCACACTTTGATTCTTTGGCGAATAAACATTCCGCCTCTAAAATGTTAAGCACTTCTTCCAAATGCTTAAGGTGCTCTTCCCATGACTTGCTGAATATGAGAATATCGTCGAAGAAGATGAGCACAAACTTCCTCAACTGCTGTCTAAAAATCTTGTTCATACAAGATTGGAATGTGGCTGGTGCATTTGTCAAACCAAAAGGCATGACAAGAAATTCAAAATGCCCAAAGTGGCATCTAAACGCTGTCTTTTCTATATCCTCCTCCCTCATTCTGATTTGGTGATAGCCCGAACGAAGATCAATCTTTGAGAAGAACATTGCCCCATGGAGCTCATCAATAAGCTCATCAATCCTAGGGATAGGATATCTATTCTTGATGGTTTTCTGATTTAATGCGCGATAGTCAACACACATACGCATTGTACCATCTTTCTTTTTGACCAGCACTACTGCTGAAGCAAATGGACTCTTGCTTGGTCTAATAAAACCACTTTCCAACAGCTCCTTGATGGCTTTTTCAATTTCATCTTTCTGCCTCTTTGGATAGCGGTAAGGTGTAGTAATACTGGTTTTGCTCCCTCTTCTAACTCAATCACATGCTCAGAACCTCTTTCAGGAGGTCTTCCAGGAGGTAAGCTTCCAAAGACTTTACTTTTCTTTGAAAGTAAGGCTTGAATATCAGGATGATATTGCCTTTTTTCCTCAACCGGATCAGCTGGTAAAACCATACATTCAGCAGCCCATTCAACCTGATCATGGCGGATCAGCCTTTCCATCCTTTTCAAAGAAACAATTCGAGGGCCTCCATTTGACATCCCTCTTAAAACAACCTTCCTTCCATTAGACTGAAATTTCAGCTCCATGGTTTGCAAATTCAATGTGATCTCACCAAGAGATCGCAGCCATTGTATGCCCAACACAACATCAGTGTCTCCTATACCCACCACATAAAAATCATCCTTAATTTCATGATTCCCTAATTGCAAAGATAGATTAGGAATTCTCCTTGTGCAAGACATAGTGAAACCATCAGCAACCATTACTTTGAAACCATCAAAATCTTCAGTCTTCAAACCTTTTCTAGCAACTAGCCCTTCATCAATAAAATTGTGAGTTGCTCCGGTATCAATTAGAGCAACTATCCTTTGTGAATTTACAACTCCATGAACCCTAAAAGATTCATTCTTTTGAAAACTAGATAGTTGTGCAAAAGCACTACCATCTCCAACCTCTTCGGACGTGTCTTCTTGAACTTCTTCACCTTCACTACTTGCTGATTCGTATTGCTGATCAGACGAATCAGATTCTGATCCATAATCAGAATAGCCCTCCATTTGAACTACTTTGCCTCTTCCATAGCAACGGTGGCCTTTCACCCAAGGCTCACGACAAGTGAAGCAAACTCCATCCTTTCTAAGCTGTTCTTTGAGCTCTTCGGACAGCCTTGGTGGAAACTTCTTGGGCAGATTTGAAGAAGGCTTTTTATCTTTCTTATGGCTGAATGGTTTTGAGTGAAATTTAGGCCTTGGGGCTGCCAACTCCATGCTCCTAGCTTTCTTGATAGCTTCATCTAGTGTTGGAGGATCAAATGCTTTGACCCAACCCTTCAAAGGCTCCATTAAACCTTCAGCAAAAAGAACTACAAGTCTTCTTTCAGTAATGTTTGGCACCATTACTGACAACCTCTGAAAATCAGCCACATAACTTTCTAAAGATCCTTGCTGTTTCAACTGTGCCAATTCTCTAAATTTCAATTCCGGATCTTTGGTGTCAAATCTCTCAATCAGCTTATTGGTAAACTCTCCATATGTGCGAATAAGGTTATGGCCAAGAGTGACCAAACCGTGAGTCCACCATTCATGAGCTATGCCATCTAAGTGCAAGGTAGCAAATTTGATAGCATCTTCTTCCGGCATAGGTCTAAGAGAGAGGTAGTTATCTAACTTTTGCACCCATGACCTGGCTGTACACTTGTTACCACCATCAAAATGTTCCATAGTGATCTTTCCCAATGCTTGGTAAAAATCATTTCTAGGGCCTGCAGGAGGACGTTGATCATTCCTACCACCATTTCTCCGACTCCTTTGATTCATGAATTGATCAAAGGTCCATGCTCCTCTCAAGTCAAGAGGTAAAGAAACATACTCCATATAAGCTTGACGAGCATCATCAGCAAAGTTTGGAGTAGCCTCAACTGGTTGTTGCTCTTCCCTTGGTGTGAAAACAGGAAAGAGGGGTCTAGAGGATGACCCACTATGAATTGTAGTATGCTGACCTACAATTCTGTCTCTAGTATTCACCTCAGGACTGCCACTATTATTATTTCCATTTACTCCACTACTTTCTCCAGCTGAGTTATTTTGGGGCTGAATAATACTCTGAGCTGCTTGCTGATCCAACTTGGATAATAAACGGGACATCATGTCTATCATCCCGTCAAACTTCTTCTCCACTCTATCCCTCTCTTCATTATCTCTTCTTACTGAATCTGACATTATTACAGTTGTGTGATCAACCACTTCCACTGAATTATCTGAACCTTCCACTGTTTTACCAAGGTCTCTTAGAACTTCTGAGAAGGTATCTGCCTCTGGAACGGGCGGAAACTGATGCTGATTTCTGGCCTGACTTCTGGTGTATGGCCTAGTGTCTTTTTCACTCATCAGTTAACTACTGCAATTTGCCACAGGATGGCAGGGTCTTCTGCTCTGATACCACTGAAATATGCTAACCAATTTTTTCGAAGGAATAACACAAAATAACCAGCAATAGATGATTGGATTAGCGTTAGCCTCAAATTAAAATCTGAACTTGAATGGAAGATACTGAACTTGAACTGAAGAAACTGAACTTGAATAGAAGAACTACTCAACGTCAAGAATGTGCACTCAAGATCCCACTGAGGGCGAGGTGCTAACATATGACGGAGTCTAAGAAATTGAAATTATGAACTATTAGGCGGATAACCAGCCATGAGAAAACAATTCCACGCTACCACCAAACAGTGGGGGGAAAAGATTACAAATAAAGCAATTCATCCGCTGCGGCGGGCATCCACAATGCTGTGGGAATTCACCACTATGAGTGGGTATGAGATATTACAATCAAATTAACCTCACTGGCGGTAAACCATCCAGGGGACTTATGTGAGAAGAAACAGAAAGAAATTGCAGCAAATTAAACTGGAACAGTACTACTGTTTACAGTTTGTACAATGTGGAATAAGCTGCAAATTACATAGGAAATATAGAATTCTTCATACACAAGATTAAGAGATGATTTTCAATGATATTTTAACCCTCTAACAGCTGCTAATAAATCAGAAATCAGAACTTCAACAATCTGATGTAAAAACAGTAAACTGGAAATTTCAATCTGCAACTGTGAGAATCAATGAAATTATCATAACTCACTCAATTCTTCTCCGAATGACGTGAAACGAGTTGCAAATGCACCTTACAAGTCTGGCGCCCAAGTTAGAATCCAGAAACAGCCACCAGAGACTCTAGTTTATTTGGCACGAATCCCAAGACATCATCAAATGGTACGGCCCTTGAAGAAAATCGATTTTGCAATATAAAATTGAATACTTGGAAATAAATTCCCAAATTTTGTGAAAGGTGGCGCCTTCAGTTAACTAATGCATGGCCAAAGTACCCAGAACAAAATAAAATTCACTTCAGAAGTTATGAACAAAACTCAGCTTCAGCTGTGTAAAAACCAGGAACTTCAAAACTGTAGAATTCACCAAAATTCTCAACCTTTATTGCTCAATCTGCTAGTCTGATGTGAGAAGCAGCAATGTTCCAACTAGGTGTTGTATTTCAAACACGAAATTGGGAAGGGGCTAGGAGGTAGCATCCTCGAAGCAATAGCAAAATGTCCATAGTCATTTTGACAGCATAACAGTAAGGTAATTGATGGATGATAATGCTGGAGCCAAGACCTTCAATAAATAAGAACTCAACAAGACTCTTCAAACGCCTGAGAAGCAGCTCAAAAGACACAAGAGACTCCTCCAATTCTCAAGACCAATCAACTTCTCAAGTGGCGTCCCAAAAGGCCTTCACAAATTGCACTTTATTCAAAATAATAAAAGTGGCGTCCACTTTCAAGATAAAGAAATATTTGAATAAAGATTAATTAAACTTTTGATGAGGGCGTACCCTTCATGGCCCCACTTTAAAACAACTTTAAGTTAACTCCTTAGGCCAAGGTGGGGGTCAACAGTGAAATAGAATAAAATGCCATTAATTTAATATTTTTGCCAACTGAAGACCAAACCAAAATATAACACTGCTCCAACTGCTAAGGATTAAGAATAGACAACTGCAACTGCCACAACTAGCATTTACTAAAAATAGTAAATAATATGAATGCCACAGAAAACCAAGCCCAAGAAACCCTAATTTTCACCTCATCCCAGTCTACGGGTTCCGGAATAGACTGAAGAACTGCAAAGTTGATCACTGATGAGAAGGGGACATTACACAGATCCTCATTTTTCCTTGCCATGGCGAACTTTTAATTGCACTGGGCATATTTTCTTCTGCCAAAGTCAACTTTTCTCTCGCTCGGGCGAATTTAATTTAGGCCAAGTCCTAGTCTGGATGTCTTCATTAGGCGAAATTCCATGATGCTTGACAAATTTTTATCTTCCTTAGACATCCAAACCTTAGGCGAATTTTTAATCCTTCTTTCTTTCATACTAGGCGAACTTCATTTTTTCTTTGCCATGTCCCAGGCGGACTTTCCTAAGTCTTTTCCATCTTTCCTCAAGGTATGGCGAACTTTCCATAGCACTTGCCTTTCAAATTTAGCACTTTACCTCTTGAAAATGTCACAATACTTGGCCAAAATTTCGATTTTCCATCCTTTAGGCCTCTATACTTAGGCAATTTTCGGATTTTCTCTTTACTAGGCCTCAAACACTTAGCAAAATTTTAAATTTTTCTCTTTATAGGCCATGGCGGACTTCCCAAGTACTTGGCCAAGGTGTGGCGGACTTCAAAGACATCCTTCCAACTTCTTCCAAGTCAAGGCGGACTTCACAAGCATCTTGGACAAGTGAGGGCGGACTTTAGAAGGTCGTGGACATTCTCTCCTTATAGCTGGGCGGACTTTAGAAGGTCTTAGACAAGGTATGGCGGACTTTAGAAGTGTTTGGCCGAGTCCCACTTTTTAAGGGCGGACTTTAGAAACATTTTGCCATCCTTCTCTTGTTGCTGGGCGGACTTTCCTAAGTCCTTGCCATCCTTTCCTTAGTGCTGGGCGGACTTTGGATGGGTCTAGACATTTTTCTCTTCGTCCCTCTTTTCAAGGGCCAACTTATTTACCTTGACCTTGGCGAATTTTCCAGATTTGGCCAGAATTTTGACATGAATTCTATGCTCTTTGGTCCATCTTTGGCGATTTTCTCTTCAGATCTGACTGGTTTTCAATGATTTTTCCAGAATTTTGATGCTTTTAAGTTGATTTTCTCTCAGCCTTTTGACTGATTTTTCCATGCTTTTTGCTTGCTTTTCAGATTTTTCACTTGATTTTTCGATTTTCTCTTTGATTTTTCAATGATTTTTCGATTTTTAGGCTGATTTTTTGGATCTAAAGATGGAAAGTTGACTCGTTGACCAGGGTTGACTTTCTAAAAATAGAAAAAGCAAAATCCCTAAAAAATAGGGAACCCCGTTTGGTCCAAAAATGCCAAAAATGAAAAAATGAAAAAGCATAAAAGCAGATTCCCTAAAAAATAGGAAGTGT
Source organism: Sequoia sempervirens (assembly GCA_007258455.2). Classification (NCBI taxonomy): domain Eukaryota; kingdom Viridiplantae; phylum Streptophyta; class Pinopsida; order Cupressales; family Cupressaceae; genus Sequoia; species Sequoia sempervirens. The sequence goes on along the minus strand of VDFB02270651.1, from coordinate 170,831,568 downwards.
CAGAATTGGCCGAAAGCACAGGCGATCCTCGTCTCCCGTGCCTTCTAAGCACTTCCATGACGTTTATGCACTGATTCAAGCATGGATTATTGACTTGGCTCGGATGATTCTCGAAAAACTGACTTGAAACTCTCAAAGTGATGACCTCATGAAACTGTTGCAAGGAGACAAAACCCTAAAAACTAGCAGACCACTGGGGGTCCCCATTTGCGATGGGGCGATGTGTGAAAAGGTCACAACAGGTTGAACACTGAGTGCTATGTTATATATCTATATCAAAATGTTGTAATATTATGCAATTTACATTGTATTTTAAGTTCTAGTGCAGTCTAGCCTAGGGGGTTTATTTAAAACCTGCCTAAACTAGCAGCCAACTTAAATATCACACTTGACATGCAACATGGAGACTAAATTTCAAGTAGAAATATTTTTTTTTCCTTCTGTAGCTCACAATAACATGAAATTCAAGTGGTTCAAGGACTATAGGAAAACTTCCAGGTCCAAAGAAATGGCAGAATGACTGCTCAAATAACCTAATCTAGATTAAAGCTCTGGCCATGTCTCTGTTTTGTGCTAATGGTACATTCTTCTTGGTTTGCAATGGCGAGATTAGCAAGCAGGTCTGCTTCTTGATTTCCTTTGCAATAAGCAATTTGTGTCATGAATTGATCCGAAGGATCCAAACTTGATCATGGTTCCTGAAGAATATTAGCTAATCTCCAATTGGGGTGTCTCTTTTCCTTATGGCATTGACAATTATCCTTGAATTTCCTTCCACCTGCACAGACAACAAACCGTTAGTTTTGCAAATCTGGAGACCAAGCATGAATGCTTGTGCCTCTGCTTCATTGTTGGTACCATTTTGGAGCTTTCTTGTTGCTGCACAAATCATTCTCCCAACTTTGTTTTGGCTTATGCATCCTGCACCTGAACTGTCAGGGCTCCCTTTGGTGGTACCATCAATATTCATTTTGACCCATCCTCTTGGTAGGGGAGTCCAATGGCAGCAAGTGCAGAGGTTGACTTTAGTTGCAATCTTGCTTTTTCCATAGTCTGGGGAAGCCTTAAACCTTTCCAAATTTTTAGAATGTTCTTGTCTAATTATGTGAAGGTTTTTTGTTTTGTGGATTGGGATTGAATCCCTGGTTGAATCACTTTGTCAATGGCCACCACTTCTAATCTATTGGCAGAAAGGGCTTCATCCATATTTTTTCTGTGGAAAATCCTTTATTTTGTTCCTTCCAAACATCCCAAATGAGAATATCTGGGCTTTCAATCCAAGAGCATGAAAATACTAATCCTTTCTTGATTATTGGCCTGGACCTAAATAATGCCAAGATATCATTTTGAAGAGCCCCATACCACCCTAGTTTTGCAGAGTGCCATTGCTGAAGTTTCATCATAAAAGCACAGCTAACCAATAGATTATTGACTGGCTACTCTTGGCAACTGCATAAAATGCATTTTGAAGGGCCAACAAAACCAAGCTGTTTTAACTTGCAACTGATCAGTGGTTAGAATTCTTTTGTGGATTGGAGCCCAAGCAAAGGAGCCATGTTTGGGTAGGCATGCTTTGTTCCAGCACAAACTTGTGGGCCAGTCCTTTTGACATTGAAGCATTTGCCACATTATAGCCTAATTTTGTTGTGTATTGGCCAGTTTTTGTCCAGCTCCACCTAATTGAGTTTGGTATTTCCTTGATGAAAACTCTCCTTGTTGCAAAGACCCATTTCAATCCTAGAATATGGTCCACTGGGATACCCAGTCTCCTTAGATCCTTCCATTTCCATTACAACCATCGTTAGCTCATTCTTTCTTTTAAGTAATCACGGACCTTAAAGCCCTTAGTAGAAGAAAGGATTTCTCTTGCTTCAGATAACTCCTCCCTATTAGATAGCACTGCATACCAGTTCCATGAGGTCTGTGTTGAATCTCCCTTGTGATGTGATATGTAGCCAGTGATTTGCAAGACAGTAAAAAGTTTCACAAGTGTGACACTCTTTGGGGGGGGGTTATCAATTGTCAGAATTTGACTTGGATTAGAATCATTCAAATGTTTATGTTGGACAATTTTCATCCACCTCAGCTTTGGCTTAGTGTATAAAGTCCATATTAGTTCAATGCCAAGTATCTTGTTCTACAGTTAACTGCTTCTTAACCAGCCCTGTCTTCGGGAGCAGAAAGTCTCCCATGCTGTTAGCAGAAAACTTTATCTTTCTTTGTTCCCTCGCCACAAATTTTTTCTTATATCCTTTTCTTAAGAATTACAAGACAACTTTGGGATTTTTACGTAGGGCATTAAAAATATGGGGATAACTGAGATTATTAATTTAAGCATTAATATTCTTCTTGCAAAGGGGAATCATTGGGCTTTCCATGATTGCATTTTGTTCCTGCGTGTGTCTAGAAGAGGTTGTCACAGTGCTGCTTTACTACCCTCAACAAATAATGGAATACTGAGGTTTTAATTTCAGAGCGAGCCTATCTTGAATCCCTGGATTTTAGATATCAATTTTGGATTGTTGCACTAACATTGATAAAAAATATTTCTGTTTTTTCTTTGTTGATTATCTAACTTGAGGCTTTAGCATAGATGGATATGACTTCATGAACTCGAAACTCCTCTTCCTTTGTGGCATCACCAAAAATGATTGTGTTGTCTGCAAATTTGCTTCAATGCCTTTTGTGATGATGATTCCTATGCTCCACGGGGTTTTGGGGACGGGGAGTACCCGGTACGGTGGGACGAGTTTTCGGTACGGGGGTACTTTTGGGTCATTTTTTAGGGGACGGCAGGGGACAGCTGATAAAAAAATAGGGAACTTTTTTAAAATATACAGAAATTTCAAATGTTCATAGCATAACATAGATAAAGCATTCATTCTAGACATTTGTATAAGCTTAATACATATCATTAGTCTTGAATTGAGATTTCACATGAGAATCGACAAACAAATTAACAAAATTCAAATGCTTTTCATTATCAATGTGCACACATATCATATAAAAGTCTGATAATTATAACCAAAATGCCCAAAGGCTCCAAGTCTCAACTATGAAATGACATGCTAAACATAAAACTAAGAAAATATATCGCTGTCCAAGGTCCCTAATCAGCAAAAGGTAGGTCTAAATCAGCATCGCCCTCGCCATCAGAGCTCGAGTCTAAGTTAGTGTCAGTGTCCATGTCAATAGAAGGATCTGCCTCAACCAATGGAACCCCAACCAATCCCTCATGTGCATTCTCCTCAATCTGCATAGCATCTTTGGGATTAACATCCCAACGTAAGGCTGGAGTCTGACGATACTGACTAGTCTGGCGATCCTTCACTCAGCTGCTCTTCTTTTGCTCTCCTTCACTTCACAAGCCAAATGTAAAAATGAGTTGCTTTTTCTCATTTTAGGGCATATATAAGACATAAATTAGGTTAAGTGGCATGGGGCGTCCCTTGTGGGCCCGCCCATGCCTTTTTTTCATTTTAAAAAACTTTAATTTTTTATAAAAATGTGTTTTTTTTGCTGCTGGGCCGTAGGGTACTTCTAGAAGTACCCGGTACGGATGAGGGACGACTGGGAAGTTTCGGGTACTTCTAGAAATACCCTATGCCCCCTGCCTTTTGCCAAAAGTCCCCTAGAAGTACCGGGTATTTGGAGGGCAAAAGGGGATGGCTAGGGGACATTTCCTGGCCGTCCTCGCGTCCCCGTTTCGTACCCGATATGGGAAACGGCATAAAAACACAAGGGACGCATCCCCGTGGAGCATAGGATGATTCCTCTCCACACCCCATTAAGTTGTTGCCTTGTAATTACACAGCCCAAAGCTTTAGCCATTATGATGAAGAGGAAGGGGTAAATGGGATCCCCCTGTCTTAATCCTCTTGATGATTCAAAAAACCCCACAAGGTTCTTGTCGACTAGAATGGAAAAGCAAGGACTAAAAATATGTGCAGATACCCATTCTATCCATTCTTTGCAAAAGCCTATTTTTTCTTTAATCTTCATAAGAAACTCTTTAGTCAACTTTGTCGCAATCCTTGCTTATGTCTAACTTGACCAACATTCCAATGCTTTTATTTTGAGGAAAAGGAATGTATGCTTTCATGAGCTATAATCTATGTCACAAGGTTTGCTGAATTTCATTCTTGAAGTTTGAAATTTGGAGAACATTTAACAAAGGTATAAAAATCGTTGATATTTGCAAATAAATTCGTACCAAAAATGCGTGTTCATTTTTATTAAAAAATATTTTCACAAAGCACATTTTTTAGGGTTTAGGACCAATTTTCTCCCGCTCGTAGCTAGGGCACAATCTATTTCAGCGAGTTTGTTTGGACACAAGTGCGACAAAGGTCTCAGGGCGCGAGGCACGACAACAAAAAAAATAAAGCAAAGGATGAGATGATTTGTTGCAACAGATTTCATTGCGCTTGGCAGTGGTGCGACTGGCATTGATTTGTAGGTTGCATGAAGTCACGACTTGTGATGACCCTCCTCTTCCATTTCTACACGACTCCCACCCCCAAGCTCCTAGATAAGCTGTGATTTCATTTCCAATTTGTATTTTTTTAGGTTTTTCAAATCTTATAAATATATCCTCATGTTCTTAATTAGGCCTTGGAGGTTCTTGTTCTTTAATTTTTTGAGAGCTATATGTGAGCTTTGGTTCATATAAGTTTTCTAGGTATCTTAGGCTACATATGTTAATGTTTGTAGATGTTGTATGTCATAAGCTATATGTGCTTTGTTGGCATTTCAATTCGCACCTCTGGAATGCGAATTAGAAACAAATAGCTATGCATAGATAAACTGCTCTTTGAATTAGGAGGGGAAGCTCCCTCTTTGCTGATGATGCTTAAAGAAAGTAAACTAAACTATTTGCCAATCTTTTTGTTCTCAGCTAAGAGCACAAGGTTATAAAACTCTAGCGCCATAGCTGAGATTCTCTTTTTGAATTTCAACTACGACTAAGCCTACTCTAATGACGCTTTTAACAACTCAAGTAAACTCAAAGCTTGAGAGTTTAAAGTAAACAAGGAATGATCTTGACACAGATACTTAAACAAACTTTCTCTCAATGCACATCTGAAGACTCATTGTAATTTTTGATGCAAGTTGAAATAAAGATTATGTAAGCAAAACACATAAAACAAAACCCGAGAGAGTAGATCAAAGCAAATGAGGCATAAGATTTCCTTTCTCAAAATTTTGAAAACAATTACACTTCTGGGACAGCAGGATTGTAGCAATAACAGGCTTACAATTTAGCGATCAAACCAGAATACACTTGACACAAATTACACATGAACTGAACAATAACTTGCAACAAAAGGCAGGCATGCAAGCTTGCTCTTAAACTAAGTGAACAGACACTGAGCAACAACTTGCAGGCAAAAGTAGGCTCAACAACATGTTATCACAATAACGGTTAAAGAAAAATGGGCAAGGCTGCCCTTATTTATACACAAGTGAGGAGTAGGGAAACCTAAAATCTCTTTGCTTTTACAACAAGACTTGCCAACATGCAAGCTTTGTTTCTAAAACTAAAACAAGATAACTATCTAACAACCTACTAAAAGCAAAAAGCAGGGAAAGTTCCAACTATTACATCTTGATTTTTCCTCTTTCTCAAAGAATAGATAAGCATGAGACAAGAAAATCAAGAAAACTTGGAAAAGGCATCGAGTTAACTGCTGCTTTAAGTTCTATTCTTGAAAGCCTTTGCTGCCCCAAAAAGATGACTTCAAACATGCTAATTTTGGCGGCTCTGCAACTGGAGTGATGACCTTTTATAAATATATCCTCTTGCTTCAGCATATCTTTTTTACCTTGTGTGTGACCATCTTCTGCCATTCCTTTGTTTCTTTTGCAACTTTTATGCTTTTGACACTTTTCATGTATTTTCAATGGAAGAATATTGTATGATTAAAATCTTGAATTTTGACTGTGAACATGCCTATGTCCGGAAAAGTTTTGTGCAAACTGCTAAAAACAAGTTGCTGAATTTTCTTGAAAAAGCAAATTCCCGAAAAAAAAACTGAGGTCTGGGTTTTGTAGAGAATGTCGTTCTAAAGAGACCCAGCTTGATGAAAACTAGAAAAACTGATTTTTTCAAGAACATGCAAGATGTTCAATTTTTGGCCGAAAAAAAGTTGGAAAACTAAGATATGGGTTTTGAAGATAACTATATTCTGAAGCAACCCATATTGTTAGTTTTTTGAAAACGTTGATCTTTCCTCAACATTTAGAACGTCGAAAAATTGTTGAAAAACTAGGATCTGGGTTTTGTAAAGAATTTCATACTGAATAGACCCAAATTATTAGATTTTGAGAAAACTAAGGTTTTCTCGAAAAAGCGTGGAAAAAGAAGATCCTTAAAAATATAAAATTTTCCAAACTTGAATAGGATGAAAAACCAAGCGGACCCAGATTGATGGAATTTGAAAAAGATGACCCTCTTCTTTTGAAATGTGATGCCTTGGAAAAATAAAGCATGAAAAAGCGAGCCTCTGTGCAACTTGATCTCAAAACCATGAAGAACATTGAAAAAGCACCACGTTTTGGCCTCCAAATCTTGATGTAAAGAAAATTGTACGTTTGGTCCTTTGGATGCTAACCTGCAAAAAGTGAATAATGAATGCCAAAAGCCTTCTTAAATAGGTTTTGAGGATGAAAACGCTTTATTCTTTAACTTTAAATCTTTGAAGCCAATCTTGAGCCAGAAACATCAAACGTAGACGCTGTTTTGAATGATGCTTGACGAAATTTGGAATTTTCACTAAGGCATTGAATTTTGGCGCCTTTACTTGGCAGACTTTAGCCATTTTTTCTGAAATTTTCAACTTTTTGTTTGATAAAATGCATCCCTTTGATCTTCAATTCCGAACACTAGATGAATCCTGTGAACTGGCTGATTGATCCTTTGCGAAGCTTGATCAAATTCGAGATGATTGTTCTGGAGGTAGCATCTGCTAAAAACATCATCTGAACCCTCAAAATCTTGGGCGCCCCTGGCTAGCCAGGGCGCCCAAGTCCTCCAGGCAGATTTTTTTTGTGATGTTCTTCAATTTTTAGTGTTTTATGATCTGCAGATGAATTCGCAATTTTGACTGCTTGAATGGCCCAATGAACTGGACGTTGGATTCGTTGCATAGCTTGACGAATTTTGAGGATAATGTTCTGGAGGTTGCATATCCTGAAAACTGATTCTAGGGGGTCAAAAGCTTGGGTGCCCCTGGCTAGTTGGGGTGCCCAACTCCTCTAGAGTTAGATATTTTTTCTTTTTTTTTTTAATCTTCTCTTTTGACTTTTTCATTTTGCACAAGTTTATCCCTCCGTTCAATCCGCAATATTTGGTGCTTGACAAATCTAATGAACTCACTGGTGGATTTGTTGAAAAGGCCGTTCAAATTTGAAGGAAAGTTCTGAAGACTGCTAACTCTAAATCCTCCTTCTGTGCCCTCAAAAAATTGGGTGCCTTTGGCTAGTTGGGGTGCCCAAACTCTCCAAACTTAGAATATTTTCCATAGTTGCCACGAGACTAGTACTGGTACTGGTACGGGAGATTGATACCGGTACCTGTACGACATTTTTTTGAAAATAGGAGACAGGGGGTAGTTGGAGACGCCAATTTTTTTTTACTATAAAAATTAATAATATATATAAAATCTGAAAATATAATGACATTGAACTTTCAAAACAATAGCAGGAGTAAAGTTTAAGAATGAACATTAACTTTAAATACACGAAATTCAAATCGAAATGTCATTGTCACATTGTGTCAAAGAGTCAAAGTGAAAGAGTTCAATGGTTCATACTTCAAATTCCATAATCATAGTTTTAACTTCTAAGTTCACATTTGACATTACATATTTGATTACATATTGAAAATAAAAAATATTGATAGTTCGATTGGCTGATATGCAAACAAAAAACAAAAATTAGAAATCTATCTGATATCTCATATCATCTACACAACATCAATATCATCCATGTCAAGGTCCTTAGTTATGAGGCTCTCCAAATACTCATCACTCTCTAACTCAGGTTCCTCTGCTGGTAGTAGAATTGGGGGTAAATCAATAAGGCCATTTGGTTCAACCACTTCATCCACTATGGCTGCAACATCTTCATCAGGTGAAATTTGGTCCCATTTTGCTGAAGGACCCTCATTGTATGCAGGATCTACACGAGAGAGAAGGCGAAGTGAGCTATGAATGTACACTAGGTTCTCTGCTTTCTCTGACCCCAATTGGTTCCTCTTTAGTGAATGAATAAAACCATAAGTACTCCAATTTCTCTCACAAGATGAAGAGCTAGCTACTTGTGAGAGTAATCTTGTAGCAAATGATTGCAATTCAGGTGTTTCACCTCCATGGCTCCACCACCACTCTATAGGGTCTTTCTTTGCTCGCATATCATATAAAGCTTCCACAAAAGAAAAGTCACCATGCCCACGTGAATATTAAAATAATGTTATTTATTTATTTATTAATGCTCAATATTGTAAAATATTGTAAGATAGAGATAAGATCGTCTCCGATCTTATCTGGAGTTTCTTTTTAGAAACTTTCCAGTTTTGTAAATCTTGTAATCTATTTATTGAGCATCTTGCTCATTGTTAATACATCAATTAATTTACCAATTACTTGCGTAATATGGTATCAGAGCGTGGTTAAAATTTTTTGAAATTTTTTATCATTCTAAAAATTTCGAGCAGATTTTTAGTGGAAATTTTTCAGAGATTTTTCGTGTGATCAAACCTGGTGCTTCGTGTAATTCGAAATTTGAGTTTTTTTGATTATTAATTTCGTGCAATCTCCAAGCACGATCTGGAACGCGTTTTCCGCGTTTTTTCTGTTCAGGCGATCTTCTCTGTTGACCGCGGCATCTGAAACGCATTTTTTTGGGCCGTGATTTTCCGACTTTGGCTGTGCGCACGTTTTTTCTTTCTGGCGTACTTCTGAACGCGATTTTTGAGCATTTTCAGGCCACGTTTTTTGGGGCTCCCTCTAGTTCGCATTTGTCTCTTTTCAGGACGTGTTTTTTCTGTAATTAGAGCCGAGTTTTTTAGCCCTGCATGGTTGCGTTTTTTGCTGCGGATTTAGTCGCGCGATTCCCAATCTTCGTTTGCCATCATTGAAGTTTTTGGTGCGCGATCTGTACACTTTTGTGTTTGCAATCTGTGTGCTACAGTTTTAGACGCGTTTCAGAAAATTTTCTGCAAATTTTCAAGCTTCAATGGCGGCTAGGGCATTCTGAAAGTTTGTCTAGGGTTTTGGCCCGGATTTTCAAGTCAGAATTTTTTTTTTGATCAAAGATTCCTGGTGGGTTTTTCGAGAGCTCAACTGGGTTGGTCTCCGAATTTTCTGGGTACATCGATTTCCGTGCCTCGAATTTTGTGCCATACGTACACTGTACTTTCTGCAATCTGTATCTGAATCTGCCTTTGTTTTTTACATTGGAATTCGTGCCTCGAGTTTCGTGCATCAGCCTCTTCTCAATACCTCGTTTTTTGTGCCTCGAAAAGCGTGAAGATGGCCAGTTTAAGCAATTTAATGCTGGAGGGCAGTCAGAGATTTAATGGCAAAAATTACAACACCTGGAAGCAGCGGATGCTAACAATTTTTGAATACCGCTGCCTTGATCAGATGATCCTCGGCAAAGCTACTCGTCCTGAAGCGGCGGGTAAAGATCAGGAGAAGTTTGATGAGCAGAATCGTGAAGCGGTAATGCTTATTAAGCTTTCCGTTATTGATGATCAGCTCCCTCAGATTCCACTTGGCAAATCAGCTACGGAGATCTGGGATCACTTGAAGGGTTTGCATGAAACTTCCGACAAGAGCCGTGCGTTTTTCCTGAAAAATATGCTGTTTTCTATCATGATGGATGAGAAGACAACTCTGCAAGCGCACCTGAATAAAATCCAGGAGATCAGAGATCAGTTGGAGGCAATTGGTCGGAAAATGGAGGAGGAAGACATGGTCGTGATCACTCTGAAGAGCCTACCGAAGTCCTATGAACATTTCATAGAGACTCTCAACATTACGTCTGCTAATGTTGACCTCAAGTTTCCGAATTTGTGTACTATCCTGTTGCAGCAGGATCGCTGGAGACAATAGTTCGGTAGCAGTGAATCATCATCCTCCACTGAGCAGGCTTTTGCAGCTAAAACCCATCCGAAGCATCAAGGAAAAGGTCAGCCTTCACAGCAGAAAGGCTCCAGTCAGACCAGTCCAAAGAAGAAAAATGTTCAGTGTAACTACTGTCATAAATTTGGCCACATCAAGAAGGATTTCCGTGCTCGTTTGGCTTCTGAGCAAAAGAAGCAGGGAGGGTTTCAGCAGAAAGCGAATGTCGCCGAGCACTCTGAGCAGAAGGAATCTGCCTTTTATGCACTCATGGCAAAACCCATGAGACCATCCTCTGCTTGGTACATAGATTACGGTGCCTCGCATTTTCTCACATAGTGGTGGTTCCGCAGACTTTCCCTTACATTATTTCGGTAATTTTTGGAGGAGGTGAGGAATACCACGGTTGGCCGACACGAGGCCTTTGTTGAGGGGTTTCCAATCTGGCGGGAGGGATCTCATATTCCTCAGCGTGTATTATGTACGATGCCGACCGATCTTCTCTCGGTGGTCAGTTATGCGGCATTCTCTCGGATGGATGTAATTATTTCGCATAGATGTTGATTGTTGATCGAAACTCGCTGCGGTGGCGGATTGGGATAGAGGATCATAGCCTTTCTGAGGCTTGTGGACGGTGATTCTCGGAGTTAGCCTTGGCGACCCGGACATTCGGTTATGGCTTGATCTTTTGGCACCAGCGGTACGGGCACTTGAACGTGCACTATCTCTCTCAGCTTGCTCGGGAGGGACTTGTAGATGGCTTACCTGACATTCAGACTCAGCATCAAGGCGTTTATGGTGCTTGTCAGGCTGGGAAGGAGCATCGCACACCGTTCAAGGATGGCGACTCTTGGCGGGCTTCTAAGGTACTTCAATTAGTTCATGCTGATATTTGTGGCCCTATGTCTATTTCTTCTGTAACTGGTTGCAAGTACTTTCTACTTTTTGTTGATGACTATAGTAGGAAAATGTGGGTGTACTTTCTTAAACAGAAATCAGAGGTTTTTAATGTATTTCAGAAGTTTAAGGCCTTAGTTGAAAAAGAGTCCAGTTCTTGTATTATAACTCTTAGGTTAGATAATGGGGGGGAATTCTGTTCTAGTGCATTCTCCAACTTCTGTGATACTCATGGGATAAAACGTCAGTTAACCACACCCTACACTCCTCAGCAAAACGGTGTTGTAGAGCGACGCAATCGTACGATTGTTGAGATGTCTCGCTCCATGTTGCAACACAGGAGTGTTCCTACTAAGTTTTGGGCAGAAGCCGTCAATACATCGGTCTATCTCCTTAATAGGTCACCTACTCATGCTGTTAAGGGGAAGACTCCTGAGGAAGTTTGGTCTGGTCGCAAACCTAGGATCAGTCATTTGAAAGTTTTTGGCTCCCTTGTGTATGTTTGGATTCCAGAGACCAAGCGCACTAAGCTGGACTCCAAGAGCCAGAAACTCATGTTCCGCGAGAATGCGGTGACAACCACAAGGCATATAAGGGTGATTGATATAGACGATGTTGTCTTTGATGAGAACGAGGTCCATTTCACTCTTCCTCACCTGTTCAGCATTCAGAGGATCAGCCTCTACAGGGTCCTGATATGAGTGTCCGACTTCCATTAGGTCCACCTGATGGGGGGATGACGAAGACCTAGTCTAGTCTTTGATGTTGCTCAACCTGAGTTTCCTCCAGATGATAATGAACATCCCCCTGCTGAACCTGTTCCAGATCCACAACCAGATCCAGCTCCTCCTGTTACATCTGATGTTGGCCCCTCTACTCTCCGGCCAAAATGGTGGGCTAAGACTATCAGTGATCTTCGTGCTGATGAGCTCATCGAGGGTAGATCATCCAGAAACAAGAGCAAACAACAGTCTACAGTGAATTTTGCTCTCATGGCCAACATTCACAGTGTTTATGAGCCTCAGACATATTCAGAGGCAAAAGGGATACCTGAGTGGGAAAAGGCATGGAATCAGAATACCAGAGTCTTCAGAAGAATCACACTTGGGTCCTTTCCAATCTTCCTCCAGGGAAGAAGCCCAACTACAAATGGGTGTACAAGGTGAAGTACAAAGCTGACGGAACCCTTGACAAGTATAAAGCTCGTCTGGTTGCACGGGGGTTCTCACAGAAAGAAGGCATTGACTATGAGGAGACCTTTGCTCCTACAGCCAAAATGAGTACCATACGGCTCGTCCTTGCCTTAGCAGCCCAATTTGGTTGGAAGGTCCATTAGATGGATGTGAAGAGTGCTTTCCTCAACGGTGAGTTGAAAGAGGAAGTATACATGACGCAGCCTCCAGGTTTCAAAGTTGCTGGTCAAGAACAAAAGGTGTGCAGATTGGTCAAAGCACTCTATGGCCTGAAACAGGCTCCTCGGGCTTGGTATATAAAAATTGACACGTACCTCACAGATCATGGCTTTCAGAGGAGTCCATCTGACTCGAACCTGTATGTCAAGAATACTGGTAATGAGATCTTGCTTGTTGTTGTCTACGTGGATGACTTGATCATTACTAGCAGTTCGGCACATTTGATCACTGAGATCAAACAGGACTTGTGCAAAACTTTTGACATGACAGACTTGGGCCTCGTGCATTATTGTTTAGGTGTTGAGGTTTGGCAGATAGAGAGCAGCATTTTCATCTCCCAGTCCAAGTATGCTCGAAGTCTTCTGGATAAGTTCCGCATGCAGGATTGCAAACCTGCCTCTACACCCATGGAAAAAGGACTTAAGATGTCAGCTAAGTCCGATTCACCTGTGGTAGATGAAACATTGTTCAGGCAACTAGTAGGCAGCCTCATCTATCTTGCTGCTACTAGACCTGATTTGAGTTTTGCAGTGAGCTACATATCACGCTTCATGACAGCCCCCAAGGCTGATCATTGGGTAGCAGCGAAGCGTGTGCTGCGTTATGTGAAGGGCACTCCTGATTTTGGACTCTTGTACACTCGGAGTCACGATCCTAAACTCAGTGGGTTCACAGATTCAGATTGGGCAGGTTCAGTTGATAGGAAATCAACATCTGGGTATGTGTTCAGTTTGGGATCCGGTGCAGTCACATGGACTAGTAAGAAGCAGCAGGCAGTGGCTCTCTCCTCGACAGAAGCAGAGTATCGGGGAGCAGTAAAAGCAGCATGTGAGGCAGTTTGGCTTCGCCGGATGCTTGCCGATATGCAAATATCTCAAGCAGGTCCGACTCCCTTGTTCTGTGATAATCAGGGAGTTCTCAAACTTGCCAAGAATCCGGTCTTCCATGAGCGAACCAAGCATGTGGAAACTCACTGTCATTTCATTCGGAAGTTGGTTGAAGACGGATCAATTCAGTTGCTGTATGTTCCGACAGAGGATCAGACAGCAGACATCCTCACCAAGTCGCTCAGTACAGATAAGTTTGTAAAATTCAGGGGGCATCTTGGTGTAGTAGATAGATTGAGCATTAAGGGAGGGTATTAAAATAATGTTATTTATTTATTTATTAATGCTCAATATTGTAAAATATTGTAAGATAGAGATAAGATCGTCTCCGATCTTATCTGGAGTTTCTTTTTAGAAACTTTCCAGTTTTGTAAATCTTGTAATCTATTTATTGAGCGTCTTGCTCATTGTTAATACATCAATTAATTTACCAATTACTTGCGTAATAGTGAAAACTTATTCCATTGACTCCTTATAACTGATGCTTCCTCACCTCGGCCATATATCTTTTTTATTGCAGCCCAAAACCCCTTCATTACCTCTCTATCCTCATATGGAGCCCTCTTATTGGTCTCTTGTATATTATGCCATTTAGGATTTAAGGCATAGGCAGCACAATGAAGAGGTGTGTTAAATTTGTTCCATCTTCCATGTAACTTTTCTTCTATCAAAGGATATAGTGAAGGATCTTTTGCATTTGTTATTTTCTTAATTCTTTCACACATGGAATCTATTTCTTCATAAATTTCCCCCAAACATGGCTTGTCTGAATCTGCAAATTTGATCACCTCACATATGGGCTGAATAAAGTCCACAACAAATTTAACATCAGCCCAAAAACGGTCATCAAGGATCGTACCTCTCGCCTCAACTGCATCATTTGATGTAGATTGCCTCCAAGCTGCCCATGCATCACTAACAACCGTGGAACACAAAGCACCTTTCACCTCACAAAGATGGTGAAGAAGAATAAAATAAGAAGCAAACCTTGTATCAGCTGGTTTGAGAAGCTCCACCTTGGCAAATTTTCGATAAATAGCTTGTTTGGTGATGGTTGCATATAAACTTTTGAATTTTTCTGCCCTTTTCTATGAGAGCTGAAACCCACTCAAACTTGCCAATATCTTTGAGTGCATTATTCAACGAATGCACACAACATGGTGTCCAAAATAAATGCTTGTATTTCTTTTGCACCAACATGCCTGTTGCTTTACAAACAGGGGTAGCATCTGTAACAATTTGGACTACATGTGATGCCCCTACCTCCTCAATGCCATCACATAGCTGGTTAAAAAGATACTCTGCATTTTTTTCTTGCCCCGAACAATCTAATGCCTTCAAAAAATAAGGCCTTTTGCTGCATGTTACCATGATATTAAGTAGTGGACGGTTTCTAGTATCCGTCCACCCATCCATCACAATGCTGCATCCTTATGAAGCCCACACTCTTTTCAATGGTGCAGTTTGTTGCTATAATCGAATTTTTTCTTTATCAATTAGAGTAGTGCGAAGCTTTTCATACATAGGTGGTCTATATCCAGCTGGTACATTGCTGATTGCTTGGACCATCTCTATATAGAAAGGTGATCGAGCAACATTAAATGGTATTCCATTGGCATAAAAGAAGCATGCAATTGCTGCATCAACTGCTTCTCGACCTTGCACATCAAATAATCTGCCAATGGGGTTTGAGCTACCAATGTGTGGCCTCTTGTAAGACTGAGAACTTTCTCCTGCTACGTCTTTTGAAGACACATCCACCTCTGCCTCTCTAATTTGAGTTCAATTTGCAGCAGTTTCCCCTATTGCCCTTGTTGTTGAAGCGTGAGAGCTCATATTAGAAACTTTACCATCAGCCCTTTCTTGATCCGTCACAACCTCGTATCGTTCCACCTCATTTATACAAGGATCAACACCTTTTCCAGGTATGTGAAGGAAATGAGCCCTCACCCTCGTGTAAGTACCTTGCCATGACATTGGGCATAATTTGCATGAGATCGTGGCTGTTCCACCTGAACCCTTCGGCCCCTTAACACGATCAACATATTTCAACAACGGATACAAGCCTTGTTTGTTTCCCCCACTTGACATTCTTGATTCAATGATTCAAATTCTACACAAAAAAAAAGAAAAAAACAAGACATTATGATTAGAAATCAAATGACTGTAGCTAAAGTTATGAAAAAGGAAACAAAAAATAAAAATAAAAATTTGAAATGGCTGTAGCTTAAGTTATGAAAAAATAAAAATAAAAAAAGAAACAAAAAATCTGAAAAGACATGTCTTTGAGGAAATTATTTAAATGAATCATATTAAACTACAACATTTTGAATTTGATTTCAACATGAGACTCTGTTTTTGAAGTACTGAATATTTATTTGTCGTTGTATTCTTTAATATTAATTGCATTGACATTTTTCTACTATCTCATATCTAGGGTTCCTGGAAAATTGATGTTCACTGTATCTATATTCAACATGAGACTTTGTTTTGGACCTCATGAGCTACTTGTAAGTTGTATTTGTATTCAACATGAGTATTTGTATGCCGCACTTGTGTATAATATTAAATAAAAAAAAAACTTATTACAAATACTTGTAATCTAAATTTTCTTTCTAAATAACTACATTTAAAAAATTGGTTAAATATATTAATTTTAAAGGATAATAGGACCAATCTGATTTAGCTTATAGATTCACCTATGTATGTTATGTTTCAAATCATCAGAAAAAGGAGACTGAAGGATTAGTCTGTTTCCATGGTTGTTTACATCCTAGGTTGAGAACTGTTTTTAATTTATATTTTCCTTCTCTACGCATTTGAAGGAGACGAATTATTTCACATCTGTGACTGTGGCATTCAAGCATACCAGTAATCTGTTTTCATGTTCTATAGTCTCAACTTTCCAGTAATGATACAGTATGCACACAAACACATCTGACAAACTTGTTTCTTTAAAGTTAATTAAAAATTTACATACCTGATGAGTGATGGTTGATACGGGATATGGTCCAGACTTCAAATTTTCGATGCCTCACACTTTTGAACTTTTCTTTGTCGTCGCCCAAGATCCGTCGCCCTCTTCAGTCGCGTGCGGCAGCTAAAAGCATATGAAGTATGTTTAAAAATTATTTTTTTTGACTTTTTGCCTTTAAAACGCGGGAGACTTCGCGGGAGATGCAATTTTAGGGTTTCAGAGACGTGGGAGACGGCGAGAGACGTCGTAGAAGTTTCCAAGTTAGAAATGCAGTCTCCGGGTACTGGTGCAGTGTCGGAGACATGTCTTCGTCTCTGAGACGCCTCTCAGAGGGGGGGAGATGCATCTCCCGGCTACTATGATATTCTCTGATGAATTTTAACTTTCAACTTTGACCTTCCATGACTTGTCCTCCATTTGATTTGAAACTGCGGGTGACTGAAGAATTAGATGAACTAGCTGAGACATTCATCGGATAGCCTGAAGAATCCTTAAGAAGATGGGCATCTTGTCAAACCCTAGCAGTTGGATTAGGCCTCTCAAAACCCTAGGCGCCCTTAGCTAGCTGGGGCACCAAGAATCCCAAAGATAGATATTTTTAACGATTTTCATGATTTACAGTTTGCTACTTTGATGAAACCTCTCTGATTGATCCGAGATTCCATTTGACTGATTGATTCGATGGACTTGCCGATAGATTCACTACGAAGATGGAAGAATTTTGAGCAAAAATGTCTTGGAAGTAGAAACCCTAATTTTATCTTCTGAGGCCTTGAAATGATGGACGCCCCTGGCTACCAGGGGCGCCTTTACTGGCCAAAGTTTTTTATTTTCCATTTTTCAACTTTCAACTTTCCTCCTCGTGTTCTCTATTCTGTGCTCTTCGTTGTTTGATCTGTGCAGTTTTTGGGACCTTGAATTTGACACCTGGCAGTTCAACAACCTCCATTGATGACCTTGGAACTCCTGATTTAGCTTATGAAAAAGCAGAATAGACCCACCAGGGAAAAACTGACCTTCTGAGGATTCTGACTGGACCAACCTGATGAAGAAGTACTTTAAACCAATGAAAATCAGTTTGAATCCTTGGAGTATTTTTAGAAAATTTTGCCAGCATCCATTTGACAAGAAACCCAGAAAAAGTCTATTTTTAGAAACTTTCTAGTTTTAGAAAATTTCCTAAAATTTTAGGCCGAAAAACTGAAATCTGGGTTTTGTAGAAAAAGTCGCTCTGAGCAAGACCCAGATCGTCAGATTTTGAAAATTTTGAGTTTTTGACCAACATGCGTGACATGCAAATTTTCATTTTTTGACCTTTTTTGACAATTGTTACAAGACTTTTACCCCTTTTTCTCAAAATGCCTTAATGAAGCAAATTTTTTAGTTTGGGGTACAACATGCTTCTAATGCTTGTGGTTACAGGTTGGTAGCCTTAAAAGGATAAGATAGGGAGGGAACCTAATTTGTGAGTTATATACTGAATAATGTTCATTTGATATCAGAGTCCCCACTCCCCAGCCCCGTGTCACCATCCCGATTGCCATCCCAGGTATATGGGGATGGCAGGGATGTCCCCTTGCAATCCCGTCTTATAGGGAAATCGGGGAGCCCCCTTTTTTAATCTGAAAAAAAAGGTCAGTTTTTCTTCAAAAAAGTATTCATTAACAATCATTTTTGCAACTATGGAAAGAAAAATTACAGTTGTTGAATGACCACATACAACTATGGAATGAAAATATTTCCCTGTTGAATGGCAACATACAGTTATTACACTTCTTCAATGGGCAATTGTATGACTGCATACAGCTGTAGGAGAGCAGACAATCATAAAATGGGAGAATACAGGTGTGGAGTGAGCAAAAACATGATTGCATAGAGTTGTGAAGTGAAATCATTGTCAAATGACGGCATACAGTTGTAATAATTTAAGAAATGCATGTTTTTATTACACCTTTATTTATGATTTTATATCTTCAGGCCTTTTGTCGTAAGGAAAACATTGAGCAATGGAATTGAAACTATCTATTTTTTTATTGTTGCTATACTCAAATCAATGAACATGTTACATTGAATTTCTAATTTCAATGTTTATATATTAAATAAATTTCTTAAACTTGAATTTTGATGTCATGTATAGTGTGTGTGTGTGTTCCATCACTGAAAAATGTTCCACTGTCCCCTGCTGTCTCAGCCCTGAAACATTGGATAACTAAGCAGATCTTGGAATATTCATACAATAATGGTTCATATTTTCTTTTGTGGTGATTAAGTAGTTTTTCATACATACTAGGTGCCCATGATTTATTTAAATAATTTTTGTATGCTTTTATGACTGGATTTTCTTCACTACTTATACACATTATTTTGTTAGACAAGTCCTTTCATGATGTTTGTTGCCTCAACTGCATAAAACTAAAAGCATATATTGTTAATTTGAAGAGCACAAAATACTGAGAGGAGGGGGGCAGGGGCGGTGGATCAGTATTTTAAAACTTTTAAACTTAAATCATTAGAATCAACAATAGAAACAGTAAGAGTAACCATCAACATGAAAAACACCAAATTTCACGTGGAAAACCCTTTTGGTTAAAAAACCACGGCAGAACACTTCTTTTATTAACTTCAAAGAGCACCAACCGAGGAGACACCAATCTCCAGATTACAAAAGTGAGCACCAACTCACTGGAAACACCAACTTCGAACTGCTGAAGCACCAACTCCAGTGTGAGCACCAACTCACTGAAGATTAACACAACTGTGCATACTTGACTTCGAACACAATCTGCCCAACAACTGAGACACAATATTTGCAAATAATATCGCTGATCAAACACTGATATTCTTTTGTTCAGAAACTCAAATTCATCTGCAACATACCTCAAGTCTTCTTTCATTTTCAATTTTTATAGCTTGTAAATACTCTATAAAAAG
The DNA here is from genome assembly GCA_007258455.2 of Sequoia sempervirens. NCBI lineage: Eukaryota > Viridiplantae > Streptophyta > Pinopsida > Cupressales > Cupressaceae > Sequoia > Sequoia sempervirens. The sequence goes on along the minus strand of VDFB02270651.1, from coordinate 170,812,337 downwards.
CAGAATCAGACTTCTTCATAGCATACGTAGCACTTCAAAATCTGAATGAATACCATGCAAGAATAACGCAGCTCCCCCCGTTTGACATCCTGTTGTGATTCTGAGACTCCAGCAGTGTTCTGAAATGGTAGCAGCAATTTATGAAGTCCTGTTGCTGCCTACGAATGCACTCAGCAGCAAAGATAATGCCCAGGAGCTCCCACGTGTAGCAGCTGTTCATGTACAGCAGTACTCAGAACTGATCGAATGGCACTTTTCACAATCCTAAACTCAGTGTCCAAGCTTTCAAGGTACCACGACTCCCTACACAAACCTTCTGAAGCTTCACGTCCTCTAGACAAATCTCACACCACCACAGAAGTAAATAATATGCTCAGAGATTAATGATTTCAGTTCTGAAGACTCACGTCCTTGCTAGGATTACTCACATGGCTTCACCCATTATACAGCCCACCTCCAAAATCAATTGACTCAGAAGTGAATGCATGGGATAACTTAGAACAGCAACTATCATACGTTCACATTTCAAACACACTGCAAACTAAGAAATACCATACCAAAAATAATGCCTTGCGTCTTCTCCACCATCGACTCCACCAATCTCAATCAGAAATAAATAGCTTAATGGAACAGCACCATTACATGACTCTTTTCAAAAGGCACGAAATTGATTTTCGTTACAGCTCTTCACATAGCCTGAACCAACCCACACAGAAAAATAAATCGCATTTATGTCAAAAGCCATTCTTCGAACCACACGAAAACTCCTCACAAAAATGTCTAAAAAGGAATATCCGTAGAAAACTAAATGACACGATAGCCTCCAAACAGCACGACGACACCATCTGGGAAAGGGTCCGCAAAGATTAAAGAGGCCACGAAGGCCAGATTTGAATTTCCACTACAACACACACCAATACGACTTGAACAAATTCAATGAAAAAAGGCATCCATGAAGAGAACAATAAACTCGTCATAATGCTTAGCCGCCCGATATCAGAAGCCGACTCTAACAATAGAGATATCAGAGATATTAGAATATCAAGCTGCCTCATGAAATTAGACAGAAGCCGTCACACTTAACGAGCGTTACAAATTAAATTGTCGGCAGCAGAAGGAAGACGTGGAAATATTTGAATGTGTTGACCACAAACAAACAAAAAACAAGGCGTTACAATCTGACTTGGCACATGACTCGACTCCTTTAAATACATAAGCTGATGTGGCACTACAGCTGACGAGGACTCCAGCGAACCTTTGACATCGATGACAATCCGTCCAACATAATTTACTGTGATTTCTCCTGCCAAATCTTTTATTTCTGCCTTTGTTGATCATGCAAAAAATTCATGAGAAATTGAATTTATCAGGTCAATATGTTTCTGCTGGTTTATTGCTCGATTTACTGCCCATAAAACAGGATTTGAAAAAACACTACTTTTTTGGGAGTAATCAGAATTTTTTGTGCTTAAATTGGAAATTTTCAGTCAAAAAAAATCTAGGGTTAGGTTTTAACAAAAAAATTGCAGCAATTTTTTTTCTGATTTTTTCCATAGCCAAGCCTAACATTTTTGTTGTTTTGTCCTGATTTTTTACTGATAAATTGAAAATATCTTTATCTTTTGGTTCGCTGAGCAACTCCCAAAAAATATATTTTCTTTTATGGTCTCAAGTTCTGAATTGGGATGTTTGTATAGAGCAAATTCTCTTTGGTGGTATGAGTGGTGAGATAGTCCTCTACTTTATTATAGTTGGTCAAGAATCAAGATATTGAGTTCTATTTAGTTATCTTTGTAAGTTGTAACGGTTCTTTCTTTCATTATTACATTTGTAGTTTGATTGGGCATTGATTTGAGGGCCATTTTAAATGTTTGGTGGGCAAGTCTCTTTGGGTGTTATGCACACTCAAGAAGAAGATTCTTAGATGTGATGTAAGTGACATGACCTAACATCACAACATAAATACCCTAGGTGATTTGTCGACCAATGAATCATATTTATAAAATGTTTAATACAATTATTATGAATCAATGTTATAGAACTCGTACTTGTTGAGTCACAAGACCCTTTAGAGATTTGGCAACTCTTGAGGAAAGCAAGTGAGAATGAGGCCCAGGGACTGGTGACCTGGGTACATGGTGAGTCTTGTTGCTAAGGCTTGTCTAAAATCAAGTTTGAAAATCAGAAAAACAAGAATAAAAAATTGAAAACATTCAAACCTAAAAGTGTGAGAGTCAAGCATTTTTTGAAGGGTTTGGAGGACTCTTGGAGGTTGGTTAAAAGTGATAAAATTATGAAAAGAGCATGTGCCATGAAGGTCTATGTGGTCTCAAAGGCTTTAGTTTGGCATTACCTTTGGATCTTGTGAAGGATTTTGCCCCTTGACTCCACTAGGAGCTTTGCAACCAGACCCTTGCAAGGGTTGCTGCCCCCCAACTCCACTAGGAGCTTTGCAACCAGACCCCTGCAAGGGGTGCTGCCCCTTGATTCCATCAGGGGCTGCCACCCCCATGACTTTGCTTTAGTTTTAAAAAGGTAAAAAATAAAAATAATTTTTTGCCATGCTGGATGGAAAAGCAACATTTTTTTATTCTTTCAATTTCTTCTGAATTAAATCCCAAGTAATTGAATTAATTCTGGTTTGCTAAATCGATTCTTATCCTAAGTAATGCTCCTATGGCTGTAGCAACATTTACAGACTTGTCTGAGATACAAGCCGATGACTCCACGTAGAGCTAGCAATACTAGGCTTAGTAATACAAGCTCCTTTTAACTATAGTTATGGTTCCATATTGTGTTTTTTGTTTTTGATGCCATGGATATCATAATCCACAAGTTTTGTCCACCTAAAACACTTGACAATATTTATATATTTAAAAATGTTGTTTGCTTCAGCTAAAATCCACTTTTGTAGTCAGGTCATCGATGTATACTTGTGTATGTGATCAAAGTAGTTTCTGTTCGATTAGTTTATTGTTTCTTTAAAATATATTTATTGAAGGTTGCATGGTAAAAGCATTAAATCTGTTGTACCCAAAACCAAAATTTTTGCTTCACTAAGGCATTTTGCTTAATTGAGTCTTAATCTTGTTAAAGTGATGTTAGAAGGTCATTTTTGGACTTTTTAAATATGGAGTTGGTGTCAGTGTCATGTTAGTTGGTTACTGAAGAAATTTAAGAAAAGTGAAAATTTGAAGGGAAATCATCAAAATTTTCTCTGTGGAGAGGGGAGCACATTTTCAAAAAGGCGCCCTATCTTTTAGGGGCTCAAATCCTGTTTTTAGGGTTTGTCACCTCCAGCAGACATTTGTCCGGCATCATGCTAGCTTCGCAATGAACTATTAGGCTTATCAAACGGACCTGTTTCGTGCAAGTTACGGAAGATATAGCGCAAAACGAGAGGAGAGCGAGAATTGGCTAACACTGGGAAAAAGAGCAGCTTTTGAGAAAGGCGCCCATCTTTTTGAGGTGTCAAATGAAGGTTTTTGGCTAAATGTCACCCAGGATGTTTGTCTCACATTTGTTCAAGCTTCGCGATGCATCCGTTAGTGGGTGAATCTGAGTTGCAGAAGTGCCTGAACCAGAGGTCAAACGTAGGGTCGAATCTTAGTTAGAATATCAAGGAAATGAGCAAAAGAGCACTTTTTCAGAAAGGCGCTTGAGCTTTTCAAGCCTTTAATGCCTTCTTTTTGATGATCTCGGATATTCAATTTGTCCGTGTTACGTTCAGCTTTCCGTTGCCTGTCTCCGTCAGATCAGAAGATGTCTCAGCAGCTTGTAGTCAGAGTTTTTATGATATTTTGGTCAGTTCCAGAAATGGCCAAGTCTGGAGGAAAAAGAGCAACTTTTGAAAAAGGCGCCCTTGATTTTCACCCCTTAGATGATGTTTTCTGGAGAAATGTTCCTTTGCAGCTGTCATGTAGAATGAGGTTAGCTCTGTAGTGAACCTGTGATCCAGTCCTGAAACTTCGTCAATCAAAAGTTATGAAGGATTTTGTTTTTTTACCTTCGTACGAGATGGAGATGAGAAAATTTGACTAAGTCTGAGAAAAAGCGCAGCTTTTGAAAAAGGCGCTTGGATTTTTGACCCTTCAGATCTTAGTTTTATGATTTTTAGTCTCAAGGTACCTTTTGATCAGTTTTTGTCCTGCTTTGCGATGCACCTGTCAGCCAGCCAATCGGTGGAGTCAGTCAGCCAGTGTCAAGGGATGAACAGAGGTCTCGAAAGAGGTTTAAATCCAAATTTTCATCAAATTTGGCTAAGTCTAGAAAACGCCTAAAGAGGTCAAAGTTGAGTTTTCGAAAGAAGTTGACTGGTGCGCCCTAACTTGAGTTTTGACTTCAGTTAGACTGAACGATTTCTGGGTTGTCATCTCCAGTTCATATATTGGCATGTTGAGTGATCTTTCAGTTCGCATGTCGAGTTAACTAGTTTGCATGTCCAGTTAACAACTTTGCATGTTGAGTTAACTTGTTTGCATGTTCACTTAACTGAAGTTTATACTTGAAAATCAACTTGAGTTTTCATGCATGGCGCAATTAGTTGAAATTGTGAAGACTTTGTGAAGTTGGCGCTTCATTTTTGTCAACTGGAGTGTTAACTTCAGTCTTAAAAGGGATGCCATATTTAAATTAAAGCAAGAATAGTGAAGTATGGCGGATTTACTCTTGATTGTCAACTGAAGTCTTAAAAGGGACGCCATATTTAGAATTTTTAAAGATTTAAAGCATGAGTGTGAAGTTGGCGAATTCATTTCTGATTGTCAACTGGAGTTCTGAAAAGGGACGCTTTAATTCTTAATTGTGAATTTTAAAGCAAGTGAAGATGGCGAATTCAATAAGGATTGTCAACTTAAGTCAAATTCGCATGGTGCTTTAAATGGTGTTGTCAACTGAAGACTAAGAAGGGACGATTAAAGCATGATGCTTTATTTAGTTTATTTTAGTTTCAGTTAACTAAAATTGGGGTCCAATCATAAGCCAAGCGCATTTTTCAAGGTTTCATTCTTTTGTGCGAATTTCAGTGATGAAAATCTATTTATTCAAGCATTGGCGTCCGTTATTTCTTCATCACAAGCTTTGAAGTATACATTCTTCTTGAGCGAGCAGCAACTTAAAGGTGCTACAGGTGTCAGAATTCAGCGTTCTTCATAGCAACGGATTCAGATTGTTCAGAGGAAGAAGATTCAAGACTTTATTTTCACTTTGCATGCAGGTGTCATCAAATTCCAAAAAGAGATAGGCGAATTCTACAGAAGCAGAGCAAACAAAACTTTCTATCTTCTGTCTTATTTCTTCTATTTCTCATTGTTGTACCCAAAACCAAAATTTTTGCTTCACTAAGGCATTTTGCTTAATTGAGTCTTAACCTTGTTAAAGTGATGTTAGAAGGTCATTTTTGGGCTTTTTAAATATGGAGTTGGTGTCCGTGTCATGTCAGTCTGTTACTGAAGAAATTCAAGAAAAATGAAGATCTGAAGGAAAATTGTCAAAATTTTCTATCTCTGGAGAGGGGAGCACATTTTGAAAAGGGCGCCCTATCTTTTAAGGGCTTAGATCCTGTTTTTAGGGTTTGTCACCTCCAGCAGATATTTGTCCGGCATCACATCAACTTCGTAGCGAGCTATTAAGCTTGTCAAACGGACCTGTTTCGTGCAAGTTACGGGAGGTATAGTGCAAAACGAGAGGAGATCGAGAATTGGCCAACACTGAAGAAAATTGGCTAACGTTTTCTGGGTTGTCATCTCCAGTTCATATATTGGCATGTTGAGTGATCTTTCAGTTTGCATGTTGAGTTCACTAGTTTGCATGTCCAGTTAATAGCTTTGCATGTTGAGTTAACTTGATTGCATGTTGAGTTAACTGAAGTTTGTACTTGAAAATCAACTTGAGTTCACATGCATGGCGAATTTAGTTGAAGTTGAGAAGACTTTGTGAAGTAGGCGCCTCATTTTTGTCAACTGGAGTCTTAATTTCAGTCTTGAAAAGGGACGCCATATTTAGATTAAATTATGAATCATCAATTTTGTGAAGTATGGCGAATGCATTCATTGTCAACTGAAGTTCTAAAAGGGACGCCATATTTGATTAAATTGGATACCATGAATTATGTGAAGTTGGCGCATTTGCCTTGGAATGTCCACTCAAGTTCCAAAAGGGACGTTATTTTTAGAATTAAAGCATGTGAAGTTGGCGCATTCACTTCTTGAATGCCAACTGAAGTCTTGAAAGGGACGTTATTTTTAGAATTGAAGCATAAGCATGAAGTTGGCGGATTCAAACTCAATCAAGATTGTCAACTTGAGTTCTCAAAAGGGACGCTTCAGTTCTTAATTGTTAATTTAATAAATTTTGAAGATGGCGAATTCAATGAAGATGGTCAACTGAAGTCTAAATCACATAGTTTTGTCAACTGAAGATTGAAAAGGGAAAACCCTAATGCATGGCGCTTTATTTAGCATATTCTAGTTTCAGTTAACTAAGATGGGGTCCAATCACAAGCCAAGCGCCATTTTTCAATGATTCTTGCCTTTGTACGAATTTCATAGATGAAAGTCTATTTAATCAAGCATTGGCATCCATTATTTCTTCATCTTGAGCTCTGAAGTATTCATTCTTCTTGAGCGACCAGCAAGTTAAGGGTGCTATAGGTGTCAGAATTCAGCGTTCTTCATATCAACGGATTCAGATTGATCAAAGGAAGAAGACTCCAGACTTTATTTCCACTTTGCATGCAGGTTTCATCAAGTTCCATTGAAGAGGTTGGCGAATTTTTCAGAAGCAGAACAAACAAAACTTTCTATCTTCTGTCTTATTTTTTCTATTTCTCATCTTAGGTACTTTCTTCGCATGTCAAAGAAATTCAGCGTATATTCAGAATCTGATCATCTGGGTTCGCATACTTCAGTATTTGCAGCAAAACCCATGTCTTAGATTTTTTCGAGAAAATCGCCCCGTAGTCTTCATTCTGAAGTTCTGTGCTTTTTTCCGAGAATTTCTTTGCATGTGGGCCTAAAACACATCTTTTTGAGAATCAAGCTATTTGGGTTGTCTTAGAATTCGATTCTGCACAAAACCCACGATTCAGAAAAATTTTGAAAATTTCTTTCGTCATAGGCTATTTTTGGCCTTGCCCAGAGATTTTCAGTTTTTCAGAAAGTGTTCAAGTACATTCGACTTTACAGTCGAAAGTCGCCATTTTTAAAATGCAATTCAATCTCATTGATTATAAGGCCAAATCGGCTCTTATGCATAATTTTGTCAAAACTTCAGATATGGACCTAAATCATGTTTATCCAGTGGTTAATCTGAGCAGTCTGGAGGGTGTTAGCAGCAATTCGTTGAGAAATCTTGAGCGTTCCGGGTTGCTGGCAGCAACATCTATTTCTGTTACCACTTTTGATCTCGAGTTCGTTCTTGCTTGCATCAAGCATTATGACTCATCTTCACGTCAAATCAGATCAGCAGATGGGAGGGTTGTCTGCAGTCTCAAACCGAAAGACATAGAGAAATGCTTTGCTATTCCTCCTCATTCAGATAACTTTATTGTGGTTCTTGAGGCCTGTGAGAAGATATGGGATGGTGATCAACAACGTTCGCAGAGGAAGGTTGCTCAGAAATGGCTGAAAGTTCAGAAGACTAACATGCCTAAAAAGGTTGGTCGTGGTGAATTCAAAGACGAAGTTGCTGTTTTGATAACTTTGCTCAATTGAGTTACAGGTCAACAGGATGCTAGCACTTTCTACTCATGGATGTTTTACCTAATTACCATAATTCTTGATGGTACAGAGCATTTTGACTAGGCTATGTTGATTAGTGATTGCTTACATCAGCAAATTACTAATTTCCTCAAGTATCATGAGTTTCGTATGATATCATACTTGGTCTACTTGGTTGCATTCCAAGGCAGCTACAAGTATCTAAAGACTAATGGCACTCTTGGTGTTCAACGTGTTCATGAGTATTATCCTCAGTTGGAGTTCTCTCAATTCGAGCAAGACTTCCGAGTAGTGAATGATCACTTTTCTATGAGGATAGTTAGAGATCTTGACAACGAAATGCACATTCGTATTTCTGCCGAGGCAAAATCAGCGATGGACACTTGGGCGGATTGGTTTATCCAGTTCCCTACTTTCACATACATCCGGGTTTATGGATATGTTGGAGAGCCCCCGATGTTACCGAGGTATCCTTCAGACAAGATCATCTTCACGGAGTTTCTCAGACAGATGCAACATGTTCATTTCTTTCTTCGCAATCGTCGTAAGACTGCAGCTAATTTTCCATTTACATTGGGAATTTTCACATGCAATGCGGCAACAGATGCCAAGCTTATGTCAACCGAGATAGAGAGGTTCAAACTCAAGACTCATACTGAGAGGCGTTCCTATGATCCTCTCGGTCATTATGCAGACAGGTTAGAGCGAGGGATTGCACATAAGCCAGCACTTGAGGATTTCTGGGCAAATTGTGAAGATGAATTCGAGGATCGTCGTCGTCACTATTGTAGACTCACTATTGGTCAGCTCTCTGATTACTTATTAGAAGATGTTGATGGTCTATCAGATGATGATGGAGAAGTTCTTCTCAATTCATATGCTAGAGATCAAGTTGCTCGGCAGCCACTTCGCTCACCTAATTGGTATGCTAAGGAGAATACTTCTATTGAGGAGGTTTCTAGATCAGTTATCAAGACTAGCAAGCTGTTCTTGGAAAGTAAACGGAAGCGGAAGTCAGTTCCTATAGCAGAGCCGCCAAAGGATTTTTCTTCATTGCCTTCTACTTCTAGGTCAAGACCTCGAGTCAAGGCTATTGTGATACCTCCTGAAGGGGTTAGACTCAGTGGAAATACGGGGAAGAGAGCTACTCGTAAGAGGAAGCAGAAGCAAGTTGAGAATGTTCCTGAGGTTCCGGTAGAGACAGTTATTCAAGCTGAACCTCACATTGAACCTCCTAGTTCGCCTCATATGCAACCTATTGACATAGATTCTGAGCCTGAGACACCAATTCAAGTAGGATCAGAGACAACTGAACCACCATAGGTTGATACATCAGGGACAGTCTCTCCTCGAATTGAAAATATTGTTCAGTCTTGTTGGCTCGAAAGGTCTTTGGGGAGACAGAGGCGAGAACCTTCATACAACCTTGATTTATCTGAGTTCGGTGAACCTTATCAGAGAAGGTCGAACAAGAAGATCAAGAAACAGGTGCATATTGAGAAGACTCCAGAATCAGAAATTGTTATAGAAGTTGCCATTCCTCCAGAGGGTAAGAGCATAGATGAAGTCGAAGTTGGTGACTTTACTTTTACTAAGGCAAATCTTGGCAGGACCACTCGGGAGACAGATGTGACTCTTCTCAAGATCGTCACTAATAATCTTGAGGAACGAATCACAAAAGATGGAGAAGATACGGCCTTGCTCAAGGCTGAAAACAGTCAACTTCGCAAGTATATTTCTGATCTTGTTCATGGAAATTCAAGTAGAGCGCCTGTTCTTCCTCAGAATACACCTGCAGAACAACGAAAACTGGATCAGTTAGTCAGTCATGGCAGACTTTTGGATAGCTGGATTGAAAGTGTAGTTGCTGCAGGTCAACGTCTTCTTGCAGATTTGTATCAGTTGAGGAATGATGCACATAAACTCCGTCAAGGTATTCAGTTGCTTGAAGTTTCGATTGCAGAGAATTTAGCCAAGGATCGTGTTCTTGTATCTCAGTTGTCGGTTGCATACGATGCCTTGGAGATTGATGAGGATCAAGAGAAAGTTTTCACTTGGAGAGAGCAACACCTTCTCAAAATGGAGATATGTGAGAAGATCTCTACCAAGTTATTTTCACTGAAAGATGATGTAGTTGGAGTGCTTGTGCTTGTCAGTGGTTTTGTTGTTTAGATTCTGTGTCATTATCTTCTTGAAGATGGCACGTATGTTGAGTTGAACAAAGTACAGGCTGAGTTCGAGAAGCTGATTCGTGATAGCCTTGAAGGAGAGCCTATGGCGCCTAAGTCAGAGAATATTTTAGTGATTTCAGCTAGTCTCAGAAAGGCAACTGAAGATTGTAAAGATGGCGTGCATACTGTCAAAGAAGGCGACAAAGAACTGAAGAAACAGACTGTTGTTTTGAACAGCATCAAAGTGCCAGATGACAGAGAGATTGATGAGTTATGGGTCGAAGTGTTAGACCAAGATGACATGGAATGATCTGCCAGTTGGAGCCTGCAGTTAATTTCGAGGGTTGAGTCATGAGCGGCAGTTAACTCGACTTTCAGTCTTGAGTTTACTTGCTGACTTAACACATGCTTATCTTGTCCTTGGAATTATCATCATAGGAGTTAGGGTTAGGGTTTCCAGTTAACTGAAGGTAGTGTCCAGTTAATTTTTCTTTAAATAAGGACGTGCATGCTTGCACATTGTCCATTTAGGTTAAATGTATCGGTTAACTGATGGTAGTTTTCCAGTTAACTGTATAGTTTACTTTATTAGGGTTTAATAATTAGTCTTGCATGCATTGCAAGACTGTAGTTGACTCAAGGTGATTTTAGGGTTCCCTACACCTTGATGTATATAAATAAGAGCTTTTGCTCATTTGTAAATAACTTTTGCACGAGAGAGAAATATATGCTGCGCCTACCTTGCCTTCAATATTGCTCTTTTGGTATTTGTTCATGTGTCTTTGCTGTTATAATGAATTGTTATGCCACATAGGGTTTCATGCAATTGTAATGGCGAATTCTTTCCATAGTTAGATCAAATCTGTTTCGTATTTAATAAGCTTGTTCAGATTGAGATGATAGTTGTGCCTACCTTGCCTTCAAGTAAAGAATCTGCACTAGTTTATCGTATGTTGTTGTGAATAATAAACTTATTCGGATTGAGCTGATAGTCGTGCCACCTTGCCTTCAAGTTGAGAATCCGTATTCAGTTTATCGTGTGATGTTGTTACCAATAAACTTGTTTAGATTGAGCTGATAGATGTGCCACCTTGCCTTCAAGCTGAGAATCTATACTCGTTTATCGTCTGATAGTCAAAACCTTGCTCCGTTTCCTCATGCTCTGTTTTCTTGAGGAGATGGATAGAATTTAAGTAATTAAGTTTAGTTGTAGTTAGTGAATCTGCGAAACCAGAAAATTCTCATGCAACGTATATAGTTTTCGAGAAAGCCTTGTACCTCTACAGCTGAAGCAAAAAGACAGGATATAGTTTAGTTTATTTCCATTTGCAAGTACTTTTGTCAAGCACAACGAGGGAGCTTCCCCTCCTAATTTGAAGAGCACTCATTGCGTAGTGTGCATAGCTGTCCGTACCAACTCTTACTCTAGAGGTGCTAGTTATTACGCCAACACTCATCTTAGGTACTTTCTTTGCATGTCAAAGAAATTCAGCATATTTTTCAGAGTTTGATCGTCTGGGTTTGCATACTTCAGTATTTGCAGCAAAACCCATGTCTTAGATTTTTTCGAGAAAATCGCCCTGTAGTCTTCATTCTAAAGCTCTGTGCTTTTTTTCGAGAATTTCTTTGCATGTGGGCCTAAAACACATTTTTTCGAGAATCAAGCTATCTGGGTTGTCTTAGAATTTGATTCACAAAACCCACGTTTCAGAAAAATTTCAAAAATTTCTTTCGTCATAGGCTATTTTTAGCCTTGTCCAGAGATTTTCAGTTTTTCAGAAAGTTGTTCAAGTACATTCGACTTTACAGTCAAAAGTCTTCATTTTCAAAATGCAGTTCAATCTCATTGATTATAAGGTCAAATCAGCGCTTATGCATAATTTTGTCAAAACTTCAGATGCAAACCTAAACCATGTTTATCCAGTGGTTAATCTGAGCAGTCTGGAGGGTGTTAGCAGCAATTCATTGAGAAATCTTGAGCGTTCCGGATTGCTGGCATCGGCATCTATTCCTGTTACCACTTTTGATCTCGAGTTCGTTCTTGCTTGCATCAAGCATTATGACTCATCTTCATGACAAATCAGATCAATTGACGGGAGAGTTGTTTGCAGTCTCTAACCGAAGGACATAGAGAAATGTTTTGCTATTCCTCCTCGTTCAGATAACTTTACTGTGGTTATTGAGGCCTGTGAGAAGATATGGGATGGAGATCAACAACGTTCACAGAGAAAGGTGGCTCAAAAATGGCTGAAAGTTCAAAAGACTAACATGCCTAAAAAGGTTGGTCGTGGTGAATTCAAGGACGAGGTTGCTGTTTTGATAACTTTGCTCAATCGAGTTACAGGTCAACAGGATGCTAGCACTTTCTGCTCATGGATGTTTTACCTTATTTTCAGAATTCTTGATGGCACAAAACATTTTGACTGGGCTATGTTGATTAGTGATTGCTTACATCAGCAGATTACTAATTTTCTCAAGTTTCATGAGTTTCATATGATATCTTACTTGGTATACTTAGTTGCATTCCAAGGCAGCTACAAGCATCTAAAAACTAATGGCACTCTTGGTGTTCAACGTGTTCACGAGTATTATCCTCAGTTGGAGTTCTCTAAGTCCGAGCAAGACTTCCGAGTAGTAAATGATCACTTTTCTATGAGGACAGTTAGAGATCTTGACAACGAGATGCACATTCGTATTTCTGCCGAGGCAAAATCAGCAATGGAGACTTGGGCGGATTGGTTTATCCAATTCCCTACATTCACATACATCCGGGTTTATGGATATGTTGGAGAGCCTTTGATGTTATCGAGGTATCCTTCAGACAAGATCATCTTCATGGAGTTTCTCAGGCAGATGCAACATGTTCATTTCTTTCTTCGCAGTCGTCATAAGACTGCAGCTAATTTTCCATTTACATTGGGAATTTTCACATGCAATGCGGCAACAGATGCCAGGCTTATGTCAACTGAGATAGAAAGATTTAGGCTTAAAACTCATGCTGAGAGGCGTTCCTATGATCCTGGTCATTATGCAGAAAGTTAGAGAGGGATTGCACATAAGCCGACTTGAAGATTTCGGCTAATTGTGAAGATGAATTCGAGGTTCGTTGTCGGCCACCATTGTAGACTCACTATTGGTCACTCGATTACCTATCGAAGATGTTGATGGTCTATCGATGATGATGGAGAAGTTCTTCTCAATTCATATGTCGAGATCAAATTGCTCGGCAAGCCACTTCGCTCACCAGATTGGTATGCTAAGGAGAATACTTCTATTGAGGAGGTTTCTAGATCGGTTATCAAGACTAGCAAGCTGTTCTTGGAGAGTAAACGGAAGCGAAAGTCAGTTCCTGTGACAGAGCCGCCAAAGGATTTTTCTTCATTGCCTTCTACTTCTAGGTCAAGACCTCGGGTCAAGGCTATTGTGATACCTCAAGGAGTTAAACTGGAAACACGGAAAGAGAGCTACCGGTAAGAGGAAGCGAGAAGTTGAACGAGACTCCGTGGAGAAATGTTGTGACGCCACACATCGCCCCATTGCAAATGGGGACCCCCTAATTTTGGCTTTGCTTTTGGTTTGGTTGTTTGTTTGTTGTCTCTCTCTTTCTGTCTATCTTTCCGGGATGGGCCCGCCATTGAACCATAACGTGAAATTTGGCCAAGTTTGGAATTAGGGTTTTGAGTCTTCGTCAATCCGTTGAAAATTGAAAAAGAGCTTAACATTGTTGTCGGTGTGCTTCCAGCGTTCTCAGCAAATTTTATCTAATTCGAGTACTTACTATTTTAGTAAGTGTGCAATTGCAGTAATTCGCTAGCATTTTGAGATTCCGACAATCACATTGTATTCGATGCGATCATGCAAAATTTGGAGAAAACTAACTTTTTTTAGCGCCCGACAAATTTCGTGGCTCGATGCGAAGTTTTTCTTTGCATGTCCGCGATTCCTTCCGGTTTTCGAGACCTTCGCAATAGGTATAACATGCAAAACGAGGCGACAACTTTCAGAATTCAGTCTTCCGAGGCTATTTTTAGGGTTTGCATGTCAGGGTTTCTTTTGCATGTCGGATGATTCCTGATGGGTTTTTCGAGAGCTTCGCGATGGTGTGACATGCAAATAGAGATAACCACTCAGTAAGGAACTTACTATTTTTAGCAGCTGCGTCCCGGCAGCCGCTTCCCAGCAGTTCAGAATCATGAGCTGAGCGCAATGTAGCAGAAATGAAGGTAAACAGAGATCATTTGATACGCATGTAGAGCAAATTAGGGTTTCCAACTTCGGGATCTGAAAAGAAGGATAAAAAGTCAGAATTTTCGAAAACCGGTGTAAACCACTGCGATCAGCATCCTTCAGGCTATCTGCTGGTAAAATTTCAAGTCAAACGGAGCACTTACTATTTATAGTAAGTCATTTTGGAAACAGGCTAAAAATAGCAAGTCAGTTGCATGCGCCGATATCAGCAATAAGGCCACATGGTGAGGAGCGCCTCATTCAAATTTCAAGTTAATCGGAGCAGTGGAGCTATCAGAAACGAGCATTTACTATTTATAGCAAACCACCTTCAGAAATGGGCTAAAAATAGCAGGCCAACCCGAAATAGCATTATCAACAGGTTGATGAAGTCGTGAAGATCCAGCGTTCAAAATTTCAAATCATTCTGAGCTTCCGGAGTATGAAAATCAAGAGACTTACTATAAATAGCAGGATGTTGTGAAGTTGGCAGAAGTCAGGAAAAATGACTAAGTCTGGGCTTCGTCCTTCACCACCTTCAGAATGCGCCCACCTTAGCTGAAGTTGAGAAGTTTCTAAGGCACAAACTTCATCCACCTGCCTAGGGAAAATGCGCCCACCCTCAAGGATAAAGTTTTAAAATTTTTTTAAGTGTTAAGTTCCATCCTGCTCAGGGGGTAGAATGCGCCCAAATGAAAGAAAGTCAAAGGAGTCAATGATCTTCATCCTGCAGCCATGGCAAAATGCGCCCAAGTTGATGAAGAGGTGACAAAAAAAATTCTAAGTATAAAAAAAAAATCCACCTCCTATGCCAAAATGCGCCCATCTTGGCCTTGAAGCATGAAAAAATTTCCAAGTTAGAAATATCCTCCTCCACTAGTAAAATGCGCCCACTTTTGAGAGAAAGTTTAAAAAAATTCTAAGGCATGGACTAATCCTCCACCACCCTCCATTTGTGCCCATCCTTCATCAAGTAGCAAATGCGCCCAACAAGCAAGTCAAAGGAATCAAAGAGTTTTATGCACCACACATAGCTAAATGCGCCCCCAAGATGGATGACTTCAAAGAAAATTTCTAAGTATAAATATCCTCCTCTATGTGTCATTTGCGCCCATGCAAGGAGAGGGTCAAAGATTTAAAGAAGAAGTCAAGGGCGTTAGAATCTCATCCACCTCACCATGCTATTTGCGCCCATGTTTAGAAGTCAACAAGTCAAGGCTGGCCGTTGGAAATGTATTTTCTCCTCTACATGTGATATGCGCCCAAATAAGAAAGGTGGTGAGTGGAAAGTGAAGTATGCTAGGCGTTTGAAAAATATTCACCTTCAAGTGTGATGTGCGCCATGCAAGGTGTGAAGATGGTGAAATAAAATTGATGGGAGAAAATATTGCTAAGTGGTGAATAAAGATGTTAGGCGTGGATTCAAAATATATCCTTCATGATAAATAAATATGCCCAAGGTGATGGAAGTGAAGTAAAATGTGCTAGGCGCCTTCATGAAAATTTTCCAAGTCAAGTTTCCACCACTGGCAAATGAGCGTGGATGAAACAAAACAGGCAAGGAGAACAGAGTTGAGTAAAATTTCCTAAGGCAAAATTTTCAAGGTGATCCAAAATTTTTCTAAGGCAAATATTTTCTTCCTTAGAATATACGCCTAGACCCAAGGTGGTGAAATTTTTCTTAAAGCACAGATGAGTTGCCAGTGATGAAGTCAGGATGCTAGCATTGCAGGATGGATTGATTAAAAAAAAATTTCAAGTCAGAACAACAAGAAATGTTCACATATATGAAGAACGGAATCAAATTTGTTAAGAAAATTATTTTTCCAAGGTTCAAAATTCAAGAAAATTAAATGAACCCGTTCATTGTGCACCCATGAGTTCGACGCATTTTGAAGAAAATTTTCTTCTGGGTATCGAAGATTATCGATGAGGAGTTGATTTTGAAGTCTTCCATGCTTCGCTGCAGCTTTCAGGATAAAGATTTTTGGTGGGCACTAGGTTGATGAATTTTCCTAAGGGAAATTTGAAAAATTTCTAAGGAAAAATGAAGAAAATGTGTTTTCAAGGTGAAATTCTCCAGACGATGAATTTGAAAGGAACTACGTAGGTGAAATTGCCCAAGCTCTTCGTGAAGATAGTTTTCTTGAGCCAAAGATGAATAAAATCAAGATTTTCAGAGCTCCAGCAGGTGAAATGAATTTCTTGAAGATGCAGTTGAAGTTAATTGTATGATACGCCCTTGAGGAGGATTAAGTTTGCTAGTGAGGGCGATGAACGCTTGGAAGTCGAAACATGAAAATCAGGTAAGTAAGTTAAGATCATATTATGAAGTGTTCTAATTCTCTTCTCCTTGCTTGTTTTGCAGGAGAAATGTCGAGGCCAGAGCACGATAACTTGAAGTAGGTGAAGCACGATGATATTACAACCTTCGGAGGAAGATAAAGTTATAAGTTTCACATAAAGGAAGAAAAAGTTGCAAGAAATTGGCTAAGTGTTGAGGCTCAAGTAACGAAGAAGAAACGTTTTTCAAAATTCAAGATGGAAAAAAAATAATGGAAGCTCGAGCAAAGTTGAGGAACAACGTCAAGAAGAAGATCAAGGGCAGTGTGAACGCGTTTCAAAATTGGAATCTTCTAGAAGGATGGTGGACATTAATGCCGCATTTATTACCCCACTCTCCTTTGTGGCAGTTTTTAGGGAAAATCTTGTTTAGGGCTGAGGTGGCACAATCTGGGCCATCCAGCCGATTGTAATCTGAGCCGTCCGTTGGACTTGGCCAACTATAAAAGGGGGAGTCCCCCTCATTTGTAATTCAGTAGACAGTAGAGAAGATTAGAGTAGAAGTCGGAGTAGAGAGACAACTAGGTGATAGCTTAGAGTAACTTAGTATAGATTGATAGTGTAGTTTGAAGAAGAGGGAAAGTTTTCCCTTTGAAAACTTTGTAAGAAATTGTTGTGAACACTCTCTCAATAAAAGAGTTTTTCATTGATGGTGAATTTCGTCTTTGTTGTGAGTAGCTAGCAAGGTTTCTTCGTCCTTCCGATTCAAATGGTAGCATAAATAGTTCTAAGTAGTATAATTTTCATTCCATGCAAGTAGATGTTAGTTGTGGAATGTGGTGTTTGATCTAAGCAACTTCGTCTATCCATACCACTAGTGTATTTGCTGATGGTGAATGCGCCTTGTGTGGTCAACTGGAATATCATGTACTTAACTTCGATCATGATTTGTATGTCTATATGCGTCGTTGTGATGGTATTTTCATGCTAAGTTATGATCTGAACACCTTGAACTACTCCTCTGAAGATTGCACCGACTCCGTGGAAGCTGTCCGAGGCGAGGCAAAGCGAAGTTTGGTTGAAGTTTGCTGAAGTTGAGCTCCATATCCCACGCCTTGGAATAGATTTAGCCTTCTTAACCCTTACACCATTTCAATTCAGTATTTTTTGGTTAGAATAGGAAACCCGCGCTTCATAGACAAACCTTTCGAGCATTTGAATTCCTTTCTCCGCTGCCGAACAATTCCGTAAGTCCCCTTGAAATACCAGCAAATCACATCGAGCCAACTGAGCCTATTCGCACTGAAAGAACCTTGGAGTTGAACGCATGAACTTTCTTGCAATCTTAGCATGCAGAATACTTTGATCAAGAAAGAATAGGGTAGCCGTTGGCGACTTTATTCTGCGTTGGTGCAGTCACGAAAAACACATCAACAAGACAGTTATTCAGGCTGAACCTCACGTTGAGCCTCCTAGTTCACCTCATGTGCAACCTATTGACATAGATTCAGAGCCTGAGATACCAATTCAAGTAGGATCGGAGACAACTGAACCACCACAGGTTGATACATCAGGGACAGTCTCTCCTCGAATTGATAATATTGTTCAGTCTTGTTGGCTCGAGAGGTCTTTGGGGAGATAGAGGCGTGAACCTTCATATAACCTTGATTTATCTGAGTTTGGTGAACCTTATCGGAGAAGGTCGAACAGGAAGATTAAGAAACAGGTGCATATTGAAAAGACTCCAGAATCAGAGATTGTTATAGAGGTTGCTATTCCTCTAGAGGGTAAGAGCCTAGATGAAGTCGAAGTTGGTGACTTTACTTTTACTAAGGCAAATCTTGGCAGGACCACTCGAGAGACAGACGTGAGCCTTCTCAAGATTGTCACCAATAATCTTGAAGAATGCATCACGAAGGATGGAGAGGATAAGGCATTGCTTAAGGCTGAAAATAGTCAACTTCGTCAATATATCTCTGATCTTGTTCACGGAAATTCAAGTAGAGCGCTTGTTCTTCCTCAGAATACACCTGCAGAACAACAAAAGCTGGATCAGTTAGTCAGTCATGGCAGACTTTTAGATAACTGGATTGAAGGATTAGTTGCTACAAGTCAACGTCTTCTTGCAGATTTGTATCAGTTGAGGAGTAACGCACATAGACTTCGTCAAGGTATTCAGTTGCTCGAGGTTTCAGTTGCAGAGAGTTTAGCCAAGGATCATGTTCTTGTGTCTCAGTTGTCTGTTGCATATGATGCTTTGGAGATTGATGAAGATCAAGAGAAAGTTTTTACTTGGAAAGAGCACCACCTTCTCAAAATGGAGATATGTGAAAAGATCTCTACCAAGTTGTTTTCACTAAAAGATGATGTACTTGGAGCGCTTGCACTTGTTAGTGGTTTTGTTGTTCAGATTCCGTGTCATTATCTTCTTGAAGACGACACGTATATTGAATTGGACAAAGTACAAGCTGAGTTCGAAAAGCTGATTCGTGATAACCTTGAGGGGGAGCCTATGGCGGCTAAGCTGGAGAATGTTTCAGTTATTTCAGCTAGTTTCAAAAAGGCGACTGAAGATGCTAGAGAATGCATGCATACAGTCAAGGAAGGCGACAGAGAACTGAAGAGACAGATTATCGCTTTAGACAGTATCAAAGTGCCAGATGACAAAGAGATTGATGAGTTCTTGGTCGAAGTGTTAGACCAAGATGACATGGAGTGATCTGCCAGTTGGAACCTGTAGTTAATTTCGAGGGTTGAGTCATGGGCAGCAGTTAACTCGACTTTCAGTCTTGAGTTCACTCGCTGATTTCACACATGCTTATCTCTTCCTCGGGATTATTGTCACAGGAGTTAGGGTTAGGGTTTCCAGTTAACTGAAGGTAGTGTCCAGTTAACTTTGCTTTCAATAAGGACGTGCATGCTTGCACATGGTCCATTTAGGTTAAATGCATCGGTTAACTGATGGTAGTTTTCCAGTTAACTGTATAGTTTGCTTTATTAGGGTTTAGTAATAAATCTTGCATGCATTGCAAGACTGTAGTTGACTCGAGGTGATTTTAGGGTTCCCTACACCTTTCGATGTCTATAAATAAGAGCTTTTGCTCATTTGTACAAAACTTTTGCACGAGAGAGAAATATATGCTACGCCTACCTTGCCCTCAATATTGCTCTTTTGGTATTTGTTCATGCGTCTTTACTATTATGATGAATTGTTATGCCACATAGGGTTTCATGCAATTATAATGGTGAATTCTTTCCATAGTTAGATCAAATCTGTTTTGTGTTCAATAAACTTGTTCAGATTGAGATGATAGTTGTGCCTACCTTGCCTTCAAGTAGAGAATTTGCACTTGGTTATCGTGTATTGTTGTGAACAATAAACTTATTCGGATTGAGCTGATAGTCGTGCCACCTTGCCTTCAAGTTGAGAATCCGTATTTAGTTTATCGTGTGATGTTTTGTGTTCAAATAAACTTGTTTAGATTGAGCTGATAGATGTGCCACCTTGCCTTCAAGCTGAGAATCTATACTTGTTTATTGTCGGATAGTCAAACCTTGCTCCGTTTCCTCATGCTCTGTTTTCTTGAGGAGACTGGATAGAATTTAAGTAATTAAGTTTAGTTGTAGTTAGTAATACTGCGAAACCAGAAAATACTCAGCTGCAACGTATATAGTTTTCGAGAAAGCCTTGTACCTCTACAGCTGAAACAAAAAGACAGGATATAGTTTAGTTTATTTCCTTTGCAAGTACTTTTGTCAAGCACAACGAGGGAGCTTCCCCTCCTAATTTGAAGAGCACTCATTGCGTAGTGTGCATAGCTGTCCGTACCAACTCTTACTCTAGAGGTGCTAGTTGTTACGCCAACAAAATCCTTGAAAATCTTTATATTTCAGTGTTTTTCCAATTTACTGAGTCTTTACTAAGTATGGGTGCCGAGTTCAAGTCTAAGTCAATAATCAACTTGCTAAGTTTGTGCCGAGTCCGAGTCTTGTAACACTATGATAAGTAGTATGGTATTGATGGAATATGGCACCTGTTAGTGTTTTAATTCACATCTTTTCATTTGACACAAAACTGAACAATGTGTATACTAAAGAGCTCTTCAAATTATAAGGGGAAGCTACACTAAAGTGCTCTTCAATCTAGATTTAACAACAAAGTGCACTTGTAACTTCCAGTTGAGTACAAAGATTGAAAATCACAAGTTTGAATAGGATTGGAATTGCAAGAACATAAATATAATGACCATGAAGAATGTGTGAAAGATTGTGTACAAAGTTCCTCCAATAACACCCACAATGCAAAGTTTGTTTAGTTATTAGATTCACTTAACAAATAAATTCAAAGACAATGACTTAATGAACAACAATTTTAGTAATTGGTGGGCTTGAAAATCACTAGTTCAGAACTAAGTGCAAAATGACACTTTTTTACAAAGTTTTCAAAACATTGCATGGAAATAAATTAAAGAAAATAGTTGTTTTTCAACTCTAACTATTGGTTTGATTGCTCTATTAAAAAATCTTATCCACTAAAACTAAATAAGAACTTAAACAATCTTTAGCTAGACTGTTGCTAGAAATAATTACAAACTTCCAGTTAGAATTTACATCTCTCAAATGACAGGAGATCTAAAGATAGATGGTCTAACTATGAATGACTCCTCAAAATGCTCATTGCACTAAAATTAGAGACTGCTAAAAGTAGTGCAGGCTATAGATAGCTTTGGCTACACATTGCGAATCTTAGAATATGCCCTCCCCTTTGAAAAGGGTTACAGAATAAAATAGACTTTTGGATAGCAGCTTTGGATGATTCTGATGAAGCTTTTCTCTGTTTTGATCATGATGGATCCTCTGACGAAGTTTTGAAGCTTTTACAATTTCTTTCTGTGAATTCCATCATCTTTTGCAAATTTTTTCAAACACAAAACTTCTAAAGCAATTTCCTATGATGAAGATCAAGTTATCAACCTTGAAATACTCTAAATGAAGAATGAAAGGAATAATTTGTCATTGTTTGTTCTCAAAACTGTCTCCTGAAGATTTATAAAACACATTGATTTCAAAACATATCAATGTAATGTGTTGACATCTGGAATCCCCTACTGTATTTTGGTGAATATTGTCTTAATTAATATGGTAAACATTTCTATAGGTAGCAGATGCCCAACAGTTCTGATATAAATTACTGCTGCTATGATGACTGAAAATTGCCTTCGAAACATTATGCACTCAGCCAGAAAAAACTGAAAAAAAAAGAAAAAGCATTGTTCTTTAACAGTCCAAATAGGCATTCCAATATAAACACTGCTGCACAGTCCATTGAAAGCTCAATAAAACAATTGTTATACAGTTGCCAACTGTTCACAAACTTTACTGGGATCATGATTGAAACTTGTCTTTCAAATCCTGGACATACTTAATTTTGCTGCAATAATGACTGAATTATGGACAACTTTGGAAAGGTAAATTGACCAAAGGATGGAAATTGTTTGCAATCAGGCACTTTTGAAGAAGATTATTTCAAACTGTTACTGGTAACCACTTAAAAAATTTTGGAAGTCAGGCAATTTCAATGAGGATTGATTGAAAATTTGCTGAGATACAGTCACCTTTCATGAAAAACATTGCTGATATAAAGTCTCCTTGCCGCAGTTGGGGAAATTTGATATAGAACATTTCTAAATACTGCTATTTCTGTCTCTGGTCTTTTTTGTTGTTATTTAAAAACTTATTCTTCCCCTAAATGGTCACTCTGCTATAAATAACTTATCTTTGTGTGAGAAGGCTGTGACAAGGGCGAACACTTTTAATAATTTGTACTTTTGTCTTTAGGAAATTGCACCTAAAAATACCAATTACAGCTATCTCTTTAAATCTAGTGATCCCTTTCATACACAAACCCGTTGGCCCTTCACACATGGGCATGCGACTGAATATATAAACATATTTGAATTTTCCTTCTCAAGCCTCATCGGCTTTTGTTAGGTGTGTGGCAGTAAATCCTTTAATTACCCATTCCTATCACTCTCTACAGAGGTGTGTGTCTCCACATGTGGTTTTTTTGGTTTTCATTAAACTTATATTTCTTTTATTGGGTGCACCACTGCACATGCAAAGACATTTTCCATTTTTTGACTTAGCTCTTCTCACAAGTGCGTACTTGTGTCTCACACATATGCCTTTGCTTTTTATGTATGCCTAACAATGTAGTTTTGGTTTGACATTTGAAATCACTATCCCTTTGTTGAGGTGCACACCTCAAATAGGATTTCTGACTTCAAGTTTCCTCTATATGAGCACACACCTAACTGTATTTTCGGTTTCAATATTCCTAACTCCAATCACACACCTTTGTATATGGGTTGAGACTTAGATTTTTTTGATTTCATATTTCAATTGCTAGGCATGAACCTTCAACAAATAACAATTTGATCCAGTGTTCCACGGGGACGCGTCCCCCCCCAAAAAACCCCGCGTTTCCTAGACGGGGACGTCTTGGAGACTTGGGGGCGACATCCCCCCACCAGCCCATCACTAGCGCCACCATCCCACCACCAATGTCATTGTCTCCAAGATGCCGCTAGGATTTTGAGGAGGCTGGGGTGTCCTCAAGACATCTAGGGGACTCCTAGTTGTCTCCAAGATGTATAATTCTTATACTTATACATCTTTTTATTACTATTTTTTCATGTACTATATGTATTTCAGCATCCTGCCACCCCCTCGCTATCGTCCCCCCGCCACCCCCAAACTTAGACCCCCCATCCCGGTGTCCCCGAAATGCATCCCCAGTTGTCCCCCCGTCTCCGTCCCTGAAAGCTCGTGGAACACTGATTTGATCCCCTATTTAGGCATGCCCTATTCAAGTGTTCACAACTTTAGAATTGTAATATATCTCTTTCTCAAATAGGTGCACACATCTCATGAGTATTTGAAACTTGGAATTTAAAAATACCATTCCTTCATGCTCAAACGTGCACCTCTACATATGCAATTTAGATTATATTTGAAATTTAAAATTGAAATAAATTTCCTCCTAACATAAGCGTGCCCCTTAGTGTTTTGTGATGTTGAATCCACAAAAAGACTACACTTTTGAGTGCACACTTCAATGCAACCTCTCCTTTGCCATGAAGAACGATTTGACAAGCTTGGTTCCATGATCTTGCAAAGGCATATGAAGAACAAAACAGATAGAAATAAGATGACTTGCTCTTAGGAAAATGAAAAACTTTAGTTTGAAACTTGACACAATATGAAAATTTTGTATCGATATAACCATAGTTTAACTACTTGTCAAGTACTCAAGAGTTTTTTTCCCTAGCTTTTTCCAAGAAAAACTTGTCACATTGTAGAGACAAGTTTTGGCAAGTTAATGCATAAGAGTTTTTGGTGAGAACTCGGTGATTTTGTGGGATATATTTGATCCTTGTAGAAAAAAGAGTTTGGATGCATAAAAAATGTGGAAAAATGCGGTTTTGACACTCAAAAGACATGCTTTTTTGCCTTTTAATTTTTTTGAAAATGTCATGCACCATGACATTTTGTGTGGTCTTGAAAGCCCCATGATACTTGTGAGAGGTGTTGCCCCACAACCCTACCAAGGGCGCTACCCCCAAAACCCCATCAAACTCATTTGATACATTTTTTAACTATATTTTGCATAAAATTTATACTTTTTAAGAAATATGAGTATTTTTTATGTTGCCAAGTTTTGTTAGGTTATAAATTTTTTTGTTTGCTAAATTTGAGTTGAGTCCAAGTATGTAAATTATGGGTATAATAATACCCACAAATGGTATTTGCAGTAAGGTTAAGATATTAAATTTTGATAACAAAGGATGATAGGGTTTTTTAAAACCTACTAGCAATTGTAAATCTAAGGCAATAGTGTTTACTAGCATGAATTGGCATGACACATCTCTTAATAAATTTTTATAAAAAATTCAATACAAGTACTATGAAAATGCTATTTTTGAAAGAATTTGATATCTTACATCGTGTTTGGTTTGTGGTTGTCTTCACATTGCTTGGCATGATTTGTTGTAGGATGGTTGTTTGTTAGAATGATTCACATTTAAGGGGCTTCTAGGATATTAATGTTTTCTCAAGGTTTATAGATTATAGGATGCTTGGCATGAAAGGATCCTAAGCATTGATTGAAACAAGTTGAATTGGTTGATGGCAGCAAGTGATTTCAAGATGGGGTAATAAATTGATAGATAGATGGGTAGAGTATATTTGAATTTTACCTTTTGATGCTCTAGGGATTGGTAGAAAATACATCAAAGGAGACAATTTAGGGTGTAGACTTACCATAAGGAATGGTTGTGCTTATAATTTGTTGTAGTTAATAGTTGTAATTTTGGAATGAGGGATGGAAGGAGGTAGTTTTACAAATCTGTGAATCTAGATTTTTTATGCACTGAAATTTTCCCTCATATCATGATTCATATGCATAAGTCAATTGGGGAGAATTAAATCAACTCTAGTTCCACAATATTCTTAGGCCAAGAAATGAACTATGAAAATGAATTAGAGAAGCAAACCTAAAATTGTATCCGCCAAAATGAGATGCCAAGTATATATTTATCAACAATGTATGACCTTCCAGTTCATGTCCAGGATTACTGTTCAGATTCTACAAGAAAACAAATATTTGTAATATTAATATAAACTATTACTAAAGTTATATATCAATTTGACATTGCCTCATTTCACATAATGCTGAATCAAATGGAATCAGTGTTGATGTGTTGGTTCAGTTGTGAAATACTAGATTTTTTGCCATTTTGCTTGCATAAGTGTTGTCGACCATGAGAGGTGTTGATGAAACTTGTTTTTCTTGCAAATCCTGAAGAATCTTTCTAAGCCACAATATTGTCCTTGTTGCCTTTGAATCAGCCATATTTTCTGCTTTCGTTGAAGAAAGAGCGAGCATTGACTGCTTCATTGACTTCCAAGTGATGGCTATTAATCCTAAATTCATTAGGAAACTTGAATTGGATTTCCCATCTTCAAGATCACTTACATAATTTGAATCTGAATATCCAACTAGTTTGAAATTTGTTGCCTTGGAGTTCTTTAGCCCAAAATTCTGAGTTCCTTTCAGATATTGAAGAACTCTCTTTACTGCTACCTAGTGACTTTCTCTAGGTTGCATGAATCTAGAGAGAACACTGACAACAAAATAAATGTATTGTGTAATTGGGGTTAAATAGATTAGATTTCCAAGGAGCTCTCTATGCTTAGTTGCCTCTTCAAATTCTGTAATATCATCTAATTTCAACTTCATATTTTGTTCCATGGATGTGCTGAGTGGTTTATAGGCTGTCATTCTAAATTTGCTTAGAATTTTACTAATATGCTTTCATTGTGTGTTTGTTTTCGATCATGTCAATACCCAAATAGTAATGAAGATGATCCAAATCTATGATTTCAAGACCTTTCAATAGTTATACTTTGACTTTTGCAATGTACCTACCTTTTATTAATTCGTAGTATGAGGGGATCATCCACATACACAATTGTTTTGTCAACTGTGTTGACAAAAAGAGTTGCATCGTCAAAAATAAAAACACATGAAGTTTATAATCAAGAGGTGCTTGGTGAATTTTTCATGCCAAGCTCTTGAGGTTTGTTTCAAACCATACAATGATTTTACCAACTTCACACTTTTTGTTCTTGACCTTCAATTGTAAAACTTTCTAGCCGAGTCATGTAAACAGTTTCCTTGAGATAACAAAATAGAAAAGCAGTTTTCAAGTCCACGAAATGGAATTTCTATTCGCTTTGTGCTGCCAAAGCAAACAAAATTTGAATGGTGGTCCACTTCCCTATTGATGTGAGGGTCTCCTCGTTATGCCCTCTCTTTGAGGATATCCTTTTATGGCAAGCCTTGCTTTGTTTGTCAAGCGAGTCATCTGCTTTGTATTTGTTTCATTAGATCCATTTGCAACTAATGAATTTACAATTGAATGGATGAGTAACCAACTCCCAAGTTCAGTTCTTGACCAAAGCATCAAATTCAATTTTCATTGCTTTTCTCCATGCATCAAGATTTTTAGCTTGTTTGAAGGAGGCTGGTTTTGAATCAAAAGCAATACTGATTTCTTCTTTTGGATGCCATCGAGAGGTAAGTTTTTCTACCTTATCTTGAATCTCTTCTAGCAGGTTTTGTTCTTGCTGTCTAGCTTTATATGCACTTCTAATGCATGCTTTTCCAATTTCATCAGGTCTAACATTATTCAATGATGTGGTCAATTTTGGCATTTTTTTTTTCATTTGTTTTGAAACAAGAGGTGCCTCATTTTGTGTTTCATGTGGAACAATTGGTGCTTCATTTTCTTGAGCTAAAGCTCCTTCATATTTTAGCTTTTTCTTACAAAGATCCGAAACATGTTATCATTTTCAGATGAAGTTCCAATTTCTTTCTTAGGGGAGTTCACTCTTCAATTATAGGAGGCAAAACAGATTCCAAACTATATGTCTCCCCCTTTAAGTTTGGGATCTCCTTGAAAACAACAAATTTTGCAAATTTCCTAAATTGACTCAGTTGTCAATCAATGCTAGCTGTGTCTTTTGTGGTTTCATAGAAAACATTTCTTGCAATGAGAAATTTCTTGCTTATCTCATCATATAGTCTATAGGCTTTTTGAGGATTATATACCAAAAGGATTATTTTTTGACTCTTGTGGTCCAACTTGTTCCTTTTCTCCTTGGAAATCAATGTAGAGCATGTGGATCTAAAAATCTAAAGATGCCACACTGAGGGAAGATGACACACCAAACTTGATATGTGCAATTGAAAGAGGCAGATTGAGATTTCAAATAATGCGATATATTTACAAGAAGCGAATGCTTCATTTATAGATTACAAAAGGAATGTTTCCACGATCAACGATATCAGAATGGAAACATCATGAATCACAGAAATAGAAAGAAATCAGAAATGAAAGCTAAAATACAAGAGTTACAAGACGTTACAATTTGAGCATTAATAAACACTAAATATTATTTTAATACCTTCCCTTAATGCTCAATCTATCAACTACACCAAGATGCCCCCTGAATTTTACAAACTTATCTGGACTAGACTTGGTGAGAATATCAGCAGTTTGATCCTCTATTGGAACATATTGCAATACTACTGATCCATCTTCAACAAGCTGGCGAATGAAATGACAGTGAAGTTCAACATGCTTTGTCCTTTCATGGAAGACTGGATTTTTGGCTAGTTTGAGCACCCCTTGATTGTCACAGTACAAGGGGGAAGGCCCTACTTGAGACATTTGCATGTCAGAAAGCACCCTTTGAAGCCAAACCGCCTCACAAGTTGCTTTAATAGTTCCTCGATGTTTAGCTTCAGTCGAGGAAAGAGCCATTGCCTGCTGCTTCTTGCTAGTCCATGTAATTGCACCTGTACCCAAACTGAATACATACCCTGACATAGACTTTTTGTCATCTACAAAACCTGCCCAATCTAAGTCTGTATAACCAATCAGATTACGTTCTTTGCACCTTCCATACAAAATGCTAAAGTTTGAAGTGCCTTTCACATATTACAGCACACGCTTCACTGCAACCTAATGTTTTGCTTTAGGGGCTATCATGAAGCGAGAGATGTAGCTCACTGCAAAACTGAGATCAGGTCTAGTAGTAGTGAGATAAATGAGGCTGCCTACGAGTTGCCTGAATGCGGATTCAGTTTCCATAGACGAATCTGATTTTGATGAATGTTTGAGCCCTTTCTCCATAGGTGTTGATGTAGGTTTGCAATCACTCATCCTAAACTTATCATGCAAACTGTGAGCATACTTAGACTGAGAAATGAAGATGCTGTCAGCTGTTTGCCAAACCTCAACACCGAGACAATAATGAAGAAGTCCCAAATCTATCATGTCAAATGATTGATTGAGATTGTGTTTTATCTCCTCAATCAAATGTTTTGAGCTGCCAGTAATGATAAGTTCATCAACATAGACAACTAGTACAAGAATATTATCACCAAAACGTTTGAGATACAAATTTGAATCAGAAGGGCTCCTCTGGTAACCATGATCAGTAAGGTACTTATCAATTTTCATGTACCATGCCTGTGGAGCTTGTTTAAGGCCATAGAGTGCTTTCACAAGTCTGCAAACTTGATGTTCTTTACCAGGAACCTTGAAACCGGGAGGTTGAGTCATATAGACTTCTTTTTGTAGATCACCATTGAGAAACAAACTCTTTATGTCCATTTGATGGACTTTCCAACCAAACTGGGCTGCTGTAGCGAGGACAAGCCGAATAGTACTAATTTTGGCTGTAGAAGCAAAAGTCTCCTCATAGTCAATGCCCTCTGTCTGTGAGAACCCTGCCCTCTGTCTGTGAGAACCCTTTGGCTACTAACCGAGCCTTATATTTGTCAAGGGTTCCATCAACCTTATACTTTGTACACCCATTTGCAGCCAATGGGCTTCTTCCCAGGTGGAAGATTAGAAAGCACCCAAGTGTTGCTCTTCAGAAGGCTATGATGTTTAGCTTCCATAGCTTGTTCCCACTTAGGTATGCCTTTAGCCTTTGAATATGACTGAGGCTCAGAGATGCTGTGTAGATTGGCAATGAGAGCAAAATTAACAGTATTTTGCTGCTTGTTCTTCTTCCGAGCAGTTCTACCCTCGATCAATTCATCATTATGAAGATCACTAATGGTTTTAGCATACCATTTAGGCCAAAGAGTAGAAGTACCAATATCAAAAATAGGTGCAACAACATCAACAGGTGTGGCTGGTACAAAATCAGCTGGATCAGGATCTAGATTATCCTGAGGAGGGGCAGGTGGTGGAACATTCTGTTGAGATGGCTGTTGAATTGCAAAATCCCTCCCTTCAGGTGGACTCAGGGGAAGACAAACACCCAATTCAGAAACCGTCGGAGGCTAATCCTCAGGATGCATAGGAGTAGAAGACTGACAGAAAGGCCCAGTAGCTTCATCAACCACAACATCACGACTGAAGATGAGACGATTTGTACATACATCAATCACTTTGTATGCCTTATGATTTTCATTGTAACTAGTGAACAAGAGTTTCTGGCTTTTGGAACCCAACTTAGTGTGCTTGGCATCCGAAATCCAGACATGAGCAGTGGAGCCAAAAACTTTCAAGTGGCTGATTTTAGGCTTTCGTCCAAACCAAGCTTCTTTAGGAATCATCTTCTTAACCACATGAGTTGGAGATCGGTTCAGAAGATAAACAACAGTATAAATTGCTTCAGCCCAATATTTCTTAAGAACATGTCTATGCTCCAACATAGAACGAGCCATTTCAGTGATGGTGCGGTTCCTACGTTCAACTACACCATTCTACTATGGGGTGTATGGTGTGGTAAGTTGGCGCCTAATGCTATGAGTAGCACAAAATGTGGAGAAATCAGAAGAACATAATTCCCCCGCCCCCACCCCATTATCAAACCTAACAGTAACTATTGGAGAACCAAACTCTTTTTCAACTAACGCCTTATACTGTTGAAATATACCAAACACATCTGATTTGTTTTTCAAAAAATACACCCACATTTTTCTGCTAAAATCATCAAAAAATAACAAAAAATACCTGCAACCAGTAACTGAAGGAATATTCATTGGACCACATAAAATCAACGTGAACCAATTGCAATACCTTGGAAGCTCGCCAAGAGTCACCATCCGTGAAGGGAGTCCGGTGCTGCTTTCCAGCCTAACAAGCCTTGCATACTCCATGATTGTGAGTTTGAATTGCAGGAAGGCCACCAACCAAATCATCACGAGCTAACTGAGAGAGATACTGCATGTTCAGGTGCCTATAATGTTGATGCCAGAGACTGTTGATGGATGTACTCTTGGCTGCCATAGCGTGCTCTTGAGAATCACTAGAGTCAATGAGTCTATAAAGACCATGATCCTCAATGCCCTGAACAATTGTGGTGCGTGTCTCTCTGTCAACAATTTTGCAAGTGTGTATACTGAAAACAATATCCAACTGAGGAGAGTGTGTCATAATTTGACTAACAGAAAGAAGGTTCAGTTCCATGCCAAGTACGAAGTATACATCGAGAAAAATTAAATTTCTCCCACCAGAATGAATCTGCATGTTGCCCTTTCTAACAATAGTATACTCCTCGCCTCCTCCAAAGATAACAAAGTCTTTGAAGAGCATGTACTCAATGAACCAATCCCGACAATGAGTGAAATGTCGAGAAGCACCTGAGTCAATGTACAGGCAAAATATTTCATAGGATCTGCAGGACTCTTGGCCATGAAGGCATAGAATGCAGACTCCTTCTGTTCAGTGTGCTCTGCAACATTAGCTTTAGGCTTAGACTCTCCTTGCTTGTTTTGTTCAGAAGCCAAGCGTTTCCGGGAATCTTTCTTCATGTGACCAAACTCATGGCTGTAGTTACACCGAACATTCTTCTTCTTAAAAGAATCTGAAGACTATGCTTGACTAGACTGCTGAGAAGGCCGATTTTTTCCCTTGTTCTTCTGAACGGTCTTAGCAGGAAATGCTTGCTCAGTGGAGGACAAACTAGCACCGCTACCAAACTGTTGTTTCCAGCGATCCTGCTATAGAAGTATGGTGCAAAGATCTGAAAACTTCAAATCAACATTAGTTGAAGTAATTTTGAGAGTCTCGATAAAATGCTCGTAAGATTTTGGTAGACTTTTCAAAGTTATGACTACCATATCTTCTTCCTCCATTTTCCGACCAATTGCCTCAAGCTGATCAGGGATGCACTTGATCTTGGTCAAGTGCGCCTGTAAAGATGTTTTCTCATCCATCATGATAGAAAACAACATGTTCTTCAGGAAGAATGCACAACTCTTGTTGGAAGTGTTATGAAGATCCTTCAGATGATCCCAAATCTCCTTCGCTGATTTACTAGACAAAACCTGAGGAAGTTGATCATCAGTGATAGACAGCTTAATGAGCATCACCGCTTCATGATTTTGCTCATCAAACTTTTCTTGATCTTTATCACCCGATGCAGGTCATGTCTTCTTACCCAGGATGATCTGATCAAGGCAGCGATATTTGAAGATAGTCATCATTTGCTGCTTCCAAGTGTTGTAGTTGCGCCCGTTGAATTTTTGATTGCCTTCCAGCATGATATGAGAAAGTGAGGGCATTTTTGCTCAGAAAAATTCTGATAGAAATTCGACAAAATAAAAAATGGCACAAATCCCAAGGTCACACCAAAGGCAGACACATGCTCAAAAACCTCACAGGCAGGAAAAATACATGCAAGTAAGATACCCAGATCAAAGCAAATTGCAGTCACAATCTTAGAAATAGAGCACAATTTTCAGTCAGTTGCCCAAAATGAGTGAAAATGACCACCAATATGAGGTTGCGTTTGGCTAGCAA
The DNA here is from genome assembly GCA_007258455.2 of Sequoia sempervirens. Classification (NCBI taxonomy): domain Eukaryota; kingdom Viridiplantae; phylum Streptophyta; class Pinopsida; order Cupressales; family Cupressaceae; genus Sequoia; species Sequoia sempervirens. The sequence continues at coordinate 170,780,546 of VDFB02270651.1, read as the reverse complement.
AAATTTGCAGATGAGACAACTGTGGAAAATCCAGGATAGGAGACTCGTCCGACTAAAAAGAGAGATTTTGCTCGCGGTTTTACATAAAACACCCAAAAAAAAATGAATACCACAAAAATGGATTTTGAGAAAATTCCGTCAAAAGAAGATTGTGCGCTTTTCAGGACACCCAAAAAGTTTCAAATAGAAACTATGGTCACGTGGGCTGTAAGCAGAAAACACATCACAAAAAACGCATCTTAATAGTAGCAGAAAATCGCGTGCAGAGAGATGTGTAGAAAAAACTCCAAAAAACGGAAAAACGCGGCCAGAAGATGCCCTCGAAAAGCTAGTTGTGTGCGCGGGAGATTGAAGGACAGACACTCGATCTTGAAGACCACAGAGACGTGATTTCAAAGACTAGACGCTCGGCAAAGAGAAAGAATCCGCTCGCAACTCTCAAAAAAACAACCAACGCCTAGAAAACACAATCACGATTCTGCAGAAGATTACACAGATGAAAACCACACTCAGATGTGATTTAAAAAAAAAAACTTCTTACAAAATTATGAATGGCATTGGAATCCAATGTTGCTCTGATACCATGTAACTGAAAGAGGCAAATTGAGATTTCAAATAATGCGATATATTTACAAGAAGCGAATGCTTCATTTATAAATTACATTTTGAATGTTTCTACGATCAACGAGATTAGAATGGAAACATCATGAATCACAAAAATAGAAAGAAATCAGAAACGGAAGCTAAAATATAGGAGTTACAAGACGTTGCAATTTGAGCATTAATAAACACTAAATATTATTTTAATAATATGGAGTCTTCATTTGAAGAGGTACCTACTGAAGATGACCTATTATGGAGATAGGCTGTTGTTTGAGCTGCTTATGCCTAAAAATGTAATGTCACTCCTTTGAAACGCAACATTGCCTGCACCATATTCATCACAATTTTGTTCATCCTCTCAACTACATTTTGTTGAGGTGTGAGGGATTTTGAGATGAAGCTCGATCCTATTTTCTTTTTAAAGTCTTGAAAAACTTTTGATGTGAGCTCACCACCATTATCATTCTAAGTGCCAATTTGAGATTGTGCATCCTTTTGAAATTTGTACCATTGTTTGAAACTTTTGAAAACTTTCAAGAGCTTCTGATTTTGCTTCAAAACATAGATTTAGGTCATTCTCCTATAGTCATCAATGAATATCATGAGTAATTATTTCCTTAAAACAAATTCGACATGAATTTACTACCATTATCATCCAGTGCTAATGTGTGCATCATTTTGAACCATTGTTCGAAGCTTTTTAAAACTTTCAAGAGCTTTTGATTTTGTTTCAAAGATAGATCTAGGTCCTTTTTCTATAGTCATCAATGAGCACCATGAAGTAATTATTTCCACCAAGAAAAGAGACTAGTATTGGACCACACAAATCATAGTAGAGCAATTGCAATTTTCTTTCAGCTCTCTAGTTTGATTTTTGAAATGGCTTTGTTGATTAGTCAAGATGCATGCTTCACATTTTTTGATTGTTTTGGTTAGAGTTGGCAAACCTACTATGCTACTTTTTTTACATTATTAGAATGTTGTCATAGTTGGTATTCCCAAATTTTGCATGCCACAAAAGACTTGTTGACATTCCTCCAACAAGGTGAACAAAGTTTTGTGAAATTGAAGGCTCAGCTTTGAGTTTCAACAACGTTCCTTCCACAAATCCACTTAAGATAATTACATTATCACATATTCTTTTAATTATTATCCCTCTATCATCCAAGAAAATGGAGTGGCCTTGCTATCGAATGAGCACTAGAGACAATAAATTTCATTTTAGCTGAGGAAAGTATAAGATCCACTTAAGATAATTGCATTATCACATTTTCTTTTAATTATTATCTCTCTATCATCCAAGAAAATGGAGTGGCCTTGCTATTGAATGAGCACTAGAGACAAGAAATTTCATTTTAGTTGAGGAAAGTACAAGACATTGTGGAGAATGAAATTTGGAATTCTTGGTGACTTGAGTCAAAGTGTTCATTTTCCTTCAGGTTGCAGACTTGTTTTGTCTGCTTGGATCACATCTTTCCTCATGAAACTCCTCAAAAAGTCTCTTTGGAAAGTCGCGTTGCTTAGCACTAGTATTAAGGACCCAAGAATCGTACTAGGTTTAATTCACTTTGGCATAATCAAATTCATCTAAGATGGAAAGCACACATTCACTTGCAAGGTGAGTCGAATCTGATTTTGAGATTTTCTTCTTTCCCTTATTTTCTTCCTTTTGTTTATGATTGGCCCGGTTTTATCAAATGATGTTTTGCATTCTTGAGACTCATGATTCCTTGCTTTCAACCATCTTTTTGACCAACTAATCAAAAGTGAGTGACTTCAATTCATTTCTTATTTGCAAAAACTAGTGTAACAAGACTTAGACTTGAACAAGACTCAACATATTTAATGAATCATGAAATATAGAGATTTTGATTCTTTGAATGATTTAAAACTTTTATCATGCCCCCTTCAATCAATGAAATTTAAAGACACAATAACCTAATCAAATAGAAGTTACATTGATCACATACATAAGCATACATCAATCACAACTATAAAAGCATGTTTTTGTTGAAAGAAATAACATTTTTAAATATATAAATATTGTCAAGTGGTTTAGGTGTACAAAACTTGTAGATTATGCTATCCATGGCATCAAAAACAAAATCATAATATGGAGTCATGAATTATTGTAAAGTATTGCTGAGCCCAGCATTGCTAGTTCTATGTGGAGTCATGCGCTTGCATCTTAGACAAGCATGCAAATGTTGCTACAGCCATAGAAGTATTACTTAGGATAGGGATAGACTCAAGGAACTAGAAGTATAAATAGAATTCAATTATGTAATGACCTGAGCTCCGGATCATTTGATTTACGATTAATTCCTTACTGGATTGACACAAATTGTCAACCAATATCATTAAGATAAACTGAGTTTCCAAATTATAATAAAAATAAATGAACTTATTACATATAACTTTGCATAATGAATTCTATTGTAGTTCAGTAATGAAAATATAATTAAATAAATATGGTAGCTATTTCTGATTTATCAATTGAAATCATGTCTTAGAATATGTAAGAGGCTTAGACCTCTTCAGTTTGCTATTTCTGAATATAACCATGTATACATGCAATTTATAATGGATGCTATTTCTGACTTTGCTGTTTAAATATGCATCTTTGGTTGGCTGGAAAAGGATTCCCTAGGAGCATTCAGATCCTGAATATTTGTATCTATATCTGCATAAAAACTATTCCATATCGATGATCCCCAACCTAATTCTCACATCCTTCTTATATGCCTTCTCAGGGGATATGTCCTTTGAAAATCTATGTGACTCTTAATATCAAACATATCTTTACACGTGGATCATGTGTCTCTTCAAGATTAATTGTTGTCCTTTACAACTTAACGACAACCTTCCATACACAAATCTCACATATTATTATTGCCTTCTTTTAGATTGTCTTAATCGCTGTATTCGAATGATTGTTAGTTTTTGTAATATGCTCTTCATAATCCAACCGCTATTCTTTAATTTACTTATCATAAGGGTCTCTTTATTAGTGGCTATTACTTTATTTATAATAAGGATTGCTGCTCCCTTCTTCTTAAATACTGATCGCATCTTTATTCTCTAGATACATGTAGCAGCCGAACCACAAGGTAGCGCTAATTAGATAATGGTATAACGGATAACAGTATTGCCTGAAATAATGATAATTAGGCGGCTGAATAGTCTTTCCACGAAGTCATATTGAACGGTGTTGACTCCAGCCTCCTTTCGTTAAACCCAAATACCCAATGGTTGGTGCGATGAAATACCTGAATTACTCAATGACTTCCTTTAATACTTGTTGTGGTCGTATCCATGCAATCACCAATGTAGATGGGACAAAATGGTGGCAGGTGATTGATAAGTGACGCTAGTCTGCAGAAGGAAACAAAAGATGGCAGCGATACAATTGCTAGCTTGATAATGAATGCCATCGACGGCTTAATGCAAGGCGAATAGATAGAAGAGAATACTCAATAAATATATGCGCTAGCATTAGCAAATGAATTAGAGTAATCATCATAGCCGCTTCTCAAAATAATCGTTCTAGTATTCTGAATACTGTGTGAAGACTTAGAGTGGCAGTTTCATACCTTCAAAGACATTTAAAATTCATTCCATTCGAGTCTGAGTAGTAATTAATAATGTTGTCCAATATAATTTGGTTAGCCAGTAATATTCAGAGTTGATTTCTCAGACGGAAAGAATGATATTAGTTCACTTTATTTAACTATTACCTTAGCTTTAGGTAATAATAAATAAATATTATTTAATCCCTCCTTTAATCCTTTTAACTTTTGGATATTAAATATTTCTCCTTCTATATCGAAATTGGGACATTGCAAATTACTTGGTATTTAATTGGGAAAAAGTTGAAAGAATAAAAAAGTGTTGTCTTTCCATTCAACATGGTTCAAATTGATCTTTACTTTTTGCTTTTTATAACTAGAATAGGGGTTTGGTGGGAACACCCTTTGTAGAGGTCAAGGGGCATTGCCTAAATTAAGGCTTTTGAGACCACACAAATCTTCATGGCACATGCCATTTTTCATAATTTTATTGTTTTTAACCAACTTTCAAAAGTCGTCAAAACCCTTCAGAAAATACTTGACTTTCATGCTTTTAAGCTTTTACATTTCAAGTTTTTTTTCCTTTTTTGATTTTCCCGAAGTTAGCCAAGTCTTCCTAGTGAGACTTGCTAGGTACCTAGGTCACGACTGCTTGGGACTTGTTTGGGTTTGTCCGCCATGAGACTCGGCTGTTAGTTTTTATGATCAGATATAAAACTCAGAATTTAATTCAAAAATCAGGCACAATAACACAGCATATACCCTGGGAAAACCCTCCACTTGAGGGAGAAAAACCCAGCAACAATATATCACTTATATATTGAATATCAAATGATGAACTCCTTTACAATGAGGCCAACAATGGGGCCGAACACAGCATCAAAGTGATGTGATATCACTTGAAGACAATACAACACTCTTGATGAATATATCAAACTCCTTCAATGACGCCGATCTGTACTTGAATAAATCTGCACTTGCTTGAACTCGAACTATGAATGATAGAATCAAATAAATCGAATACCATGAGATGAAAGAGCATCTCATATATATACAAGAGAAAGGGAATGGATGTGTCTCTCCAAGTCTTCATGTCGGCCCTCACCAAAAATCGCATCTCCATGATACATAAAGTCGGCCTCCAATGTGAATCGATGTGTCCTCAAAAGGTGGCGGAAAAGATAGGATTGACCTCTTTTAATTATTTGTCAATAATTAAATATTAATTCATATCTTAAGTAAAGCGCCCTTTCATTCATATTGATCTCTTATAAATTTAATAGCCGTTCAGGTTATATTAAATTTAGCCTTAATGTCGTGGCTGGAAGAAGTCGCCCGATGCTGTAATCATCATCGGCGGCAAGTCTAGGTGAGTCTTGTATCTATGGAAAAGACTCCAAATAGGTTGAATATGTGGGAAGAAGAGCTTTTATGAAGTCATATATACATCAATTTTACGATCAGTAGCTTCAATATCATGCTTGATTGTATATTTCTGATACTAGATTGATTGCGAAAAAGAATTGGATATCTAAATCCAAAAATTCTATTCACCAAAATGAGATTTAAATTACATATTTATCAATAATGATCATCTATTTAAATTCTACAAGAAAACAGCTATTTGTAATAACAATATAAATATTATTATTACACATATAACCTAGGATTATGTACATAATATTACACATATCTATATAGACATGGCTAGAGTAGCAATTATTATTATATATACAAATTTATATGTAATAAATAGCTGGCATGATGATGTAAGCTACCTGAACCTTGGATTTGGTTGCATGAAGGCCTCTACCAAGGGTCCAAAACCTCAAGGTGAGTAGCAAACTATAGTCATCGCTAAGTCTATTATTGGTAGGTGCCATCTAACATTTATGGCCAATTTCTGGTTGGGATCCAGGCTCACTAATTCATATTGTGAACCCAAACTTCAAACCTATACTCAAACCTGAAATGGTCACTTGGATTGATCTAATGAGTACTTAGTAATTTATGTCAATGGTTCTTCAATTTTTCTAATGACTAATTCATAATTTGCAAGTTTGAATCTTGATTGTTCTATTCATATTTTAATTTGCATGCTTTAAAATTTAAAATTAAATATTCTTTATAAAAAATGTTTTCCCATGTATTTATATTTATATAATGTCATAACCTTGCTGTCCCAAAAGATGGGGCCCAACTGTAGCCGTCCTATGAATATGTCTCCCTGTCTTGTCATCTTGGAAACTCCATGGAAAATAGGTTTGAAGCAAAATGTTCTGACATCATTAGGGTTCTGCAATTATGTTTCCGAGATACCAAAATCCTCACTTATTGCTCTCTGCGAAAGAGTCTGTTTCTTGTTCTTGTGGTATAAGGTTTTCAACTTTTGTTTGCTTATTTCATGGAATAAATACTTTTGCGAAATTGAGTTCTTTAATCCAATACATTTATGTTTTACATTGTTTTGTAATGTTTGAAATGTCACAGTCTGTGGATACACTTATGGAGATGTTGAAAGGAGATGGCTATGCTCCTGATATCTTTTGTGTGATACAAGTGATGAGGTAAATCATCTTTTCTAGAACAAAATTTTAGATACATATAGTACATCAGCTTATAGAACACGTACAAATTAAATCCTGGTAGAAGATGTGCTTATGTTTTGGAGACATTTATCAATGACTGTTTACATGCATGTTTAGGTTAAGCTCTGAAAAATTGTTATAATTTGCTTGGATCTTTTGAACTTCTTTAAAAGCAAGTTTAGAGATTCCTAAATTGCTTAATACTCAAGGAATGTCTTTAAAATGTTGTTTGAATGTTGTGTAGTTTAGTTTGATAGCATTTCCATGCTATTTAGTTTTCTTGCTGGACTTTCAAGTTATATTTTCTATAGTTGGCTGAAGTAAAATTTCAACAAAGCATAAAGAGCAGTTAATTCTGCCAAGCATATTTTTTTGGGATTTTATTGTAATTACTGACTCAATTGTTAAGAGTGTTACTGGCTAGCCAAATCTTTTCTTATACTTGTGGATGTTGAAGCCTATATGAATCTTTCTTGGTTTCTTTTTATGATCTTTCGTCCTTATCTATCTTACCTAGATTTTCAGGACTCAGTTGCATGGGTGGGCTGTCCTTGTATGTTTGTTTTGTTGATTCTTTCTTGGAGATGTGTTCGTTACTCCTGCTGGGGAATTTAACCATTGTATTTCTCTGCTGTTTATTTGGTCATATCTGTTCACTAGTAGATTAATAAATTCATTTGGCCATATTTATAATTTATATAAAAACTGGAAAAATAACCATTTCATTTATCTGTAAGGTTCCTTTAATGTGGAAACAATTGGTTTCCCTTTTAAGATCCTATAATTCTTGGTCAATATCTACAAGAACTAGATCAATGAAGTAGTTTCTTTCAAGTTCCAACAATTTATAGAGTAGTAATATACGTCTTTCATGATAAACACGAGTTGACCAAGTTTCCATAATTTAGATTTCCCAAGACGACATAATTGGCCTCCTGCCAACTTTTTCTGGCTTTGTCTTTGTCAGCTATATGTTTCCTTGAGGGGGCCTCACCTGACTATTTGTACATAGCTTTTATGATTCAGGGTTCAAGTGTTTCAGGTTCACACTGTTCTGTTGAAGCTTCTTTAGTTCATGGTACATTGCACCTTGTCGTAGTCTAGGTTAATTTTAACATTTGAGTCCCATTCACCTATGTTTGTTCATTTGTGGACATTTGTATGATTTCTTTTTTGTCTTTCTTTGTTATGCTTGGTGGTGATACGTTTTCCTTCAATGATGCTCAACATTTTAAAGGAATGCAAGTAAGGGCATTAACACTTCATATATCTTTACAACTCATTCCCATCCTATAGGTAAGGCTTGCAATGTTTCCTTTATCAACCTTTTCTTTGCTTGCAAGTGATTGTAGTTAATCATAATCCTGTATCAAATGTAGGGGAATAGAGGCAAATGATAATGCCAATTATTAATTCCCTCTTAGAGATGTGTTGGACAGGGTAACGGATCTGCCAAAGCTGCTGCTATACAAAGGGTTTTACTCAGTGGTAGAGTACCTTTTTCTTTAGGTGAACATAACATTGGAAAATTTGGGAAATTAATACAAGTCACAGATTGAATTTGTCATTATGTGGGCATGGCACATAATCAAGTAGATAAGTTGGCTATTGCATAAATTCAAATACTGTTAGTCGTATATCTTTACTTTGTTGTCGGCCGTAGTCGGCCAATTGCTAAATAAAACTATAGATTAGTAAAGAATAATAATGTCATGTACTTTCGGGAAAGCATGTTTAGATTAATGTTAATGTTGATGTTGTTATGAAACGTCGTGCCGGTTGGTTATCTAACCACCGCCGAACGTTATATGTAGTCGGATTGGGATAGTCGGGAGATAGTTTTTCTGGTGCCGATGGTTATATTCTAAGCATTGTGATACTCTCTTGTACATGATATTTCTGAGAATGAATAAAGTTTCAAGCATTCAAATATGATATCTTTCTGGTTATTGTTTTATTCCATGTTCTGCACATAATTAGTTTGCCAGTAGTACGTAAGGTTTGAATTACATTCCGTAGGCAAACATTTGGCGCCGTTGCCTGAACGGACTAGGGCATCATCTGCCATGGCAGCGTAATGGGCCAACCAGCGGAAGAACCTGTAAATGCTAATGAGGAACGGGAAGACTTATTGACAGAAGATCTGGTAAATTTGTGGAAAATATCGTTACGTGACCACGTGCGTAGGGAATCCCTCATTCGGGAGATCCCTGAGGAAGTCATCTGGGATCGGCTGGAAGTGAACGACGAGGTGAACCACCTCCTAAATCGCATGCCCAGGTTACTGGCCCGCCATTTCATTATTTTGCAAGACTTGCGAGAAGAAGATCGCGAGCGCCGAAGGCAGCAAATCGTACAACGTTGTGAAGACAGAACCAAACGTGAAGAGGAAGAACGCGATACTAGTCGGCGCCGTACTTCCGGCAACCAGCAATGATTGCTTGAACAACTAAATGCCCGTACGGCCGAACAAAGATAAGCATCGAGTACCTGACGGGCACGGGACTTCAGAAGAACAAGTTCGGCGATCACTCAGGCTGCAAGAGCAAGAAAATCGGCGAAGATGACTACGGCAAGTCGGTAAGGAATTGGATGAAGACTTAATTGAAATAAATCAGAGTATAAAAAGAACATATGAAAACCTGACAAGAATAGACACATCCATTGAATGGGCGTACCACAGTTTGTCAGAAGGAAGGGACGAAGACCCCTTCAGCACTCCACAGGCAGGAAAATATAACCTTTATGCAAATGAAGATGATTTGAATAGCAGCATCAGACGATTTCGAGAGTTGTCCCTCTCGGACGACGACAACGAGTTAGGGAGGGGAAGACTAGAGCTTAAGACCCCAGGGCAGAGAGAGCATCAGAGGGATCCTAAGGAGACCCACGGTGTTGAGGACGCTACGGAGGACGTGGGAGTGACTTGTACGTGGCCAAGAGTGCTAGTGATGCACAGGGACGTAGCGAGGAATCCACTAGTCTAATCGGGTCCAAAACACAAGGAGTTCAACCGGTAAAGATGGCTCATCCGGATCGGCAAAAGTTGCCGAAATTCATGGGGAATGGCTCTGAGGATCCCGTACGGCACTGCAAGACATGCGAGACTATCTGGATAGCCAGCGGGCAGGATGACCCCGACCAGTGGCTGAAGGCATTTCCGGCAACACTCAGAGACAGTGCCATCGACTGGTACTCTGAATTAGACCAAGCACAGAGAGCCACATGGAGGGTTTTGAAGCAAAATTTCCAAGAGGAGTTCAAACTTCTACGGGACGACAGTGAGATTGTCACAGAAATATATCATACTAAACAAGGGAAGCACGAGAATGTGCGGACCTACAACAGAAAGTTGAAAGACTTGATAGGAAAACTTGAAGCACAGCCGGCAAATGGTTTAAAGAAAAGATGGTTCATTGAAGGACTGATTCCCTCACTTCGGCGAAAAATGAAAGTAGTACCGCCATCCTCGTACACGGAAGCATACAATCGGGCGATGGATATTGAAAGTGAAAATAGGACTTCCTCGAAGGGGAAGAAGAGGGATGACGACGAGAGTGCCGAGGAAAGTGACGATGAATCGGCAACCGTACAAGCCCTTCGGCGGGATATGATGCGGATAATGAAAGAACTGAAGGCCGACAAGGACGGATCCAAGGAGGCAAATGAATTATGGTGTACGGACTGTAAAACGGAAGGTCACACAAAGGCAAGTTGCCCAAAAAAGTTATTCTGTGACATTTGCCAGGTTATGGGACACTCCGTCAAGGAGTGCCCATACAACTTAAAAACCAAAAGTTCGCAAGTATTCTTCACTCAAGGCGAACAGTCAACCCCTCCAACCACGCCACCAAAGCCACAAAGCAACAATGCATCCCCTGGAGGCTACCGTAGCAATCGGAGAAATACGCCGAGAAGCAAAATTCAGTACGATAGCAAAGGACGGCCGATGATCCAATGCCGGAACTGTAATGAATGGGGTCACTTTGCGAGGGATTGTCAGAGCGGCCAAGGCAACGGGGGAAAACAATTGGTGTGGAAGGTGATCATGAAGACACCGACTGTCCGAAGCAGAAAGGAAGTATCAATATGCTGGAGATAGCCGAGGAAGAAGTCTTGGCAATTACGAGGGCGCAGTCAAAAAGGGTAAATTATCCAGACCCTCGTATGGAGAAGGAAAGATTTCGGGAGGCCAAGACAAAAGTAGAAGAGGCAATGGCGAATGAATGCAGGAACTCTAAAGCTACCAGTACGTTGCTACAGTCGGAGTCGGAGAAGAATATCGTACGGCAGGTGCTTCACACAACCGTACCCATTAAGGTAACTGATCTCTTGCAAATGATGCCTTATCTCAAAGTAGCGCTTACAAATGTTATTGAAGAAAATCTTCCGAAGGGTTCACCAGAACGTACGCCAGAAGTGGTAGCCGAGACTGCAGACCCAATGCTACTCGCAGTAAGCATCGGGAGGAAACCAGCCGTCGTCGAGATGGAAATCTTGGGCATGAAATTATCTAACACTATCGTCGATGGTGGTTCAGGAGTAAACGTGCTGCCAGAAGAGACCTGGAAGTGTCTGGGTAAGCCTACTCTTTGGCCCCCGACATTCCACCTTGTGGGAGCAGATCAACACGGCATCAGACCACTGGGTACACTTATGGAGCAGAAGGTCTTGATCGGCACACAGCTGTTTTTGCTCAACTTTGTAGTCATTCCAATGGAGAAAAAGGCGTACGATGCACTGTTGGGATGGGGATGGTTGATCGCTGCCAAGGCAACCCACAACTGGAAGCGGAATACACTCTCAATAGAAAATCGGGGGAGGAAATACACCATTGATCTGAAGAACCAGGCAGTCAGTGAAGATCTAGCATCTTCGGCATCTGAGTCCGAAGAAGAATCAGATGATGATGAAAGGAAGCTAATGGAACCAGATGAAGAAGGGGTACTGGAGATCGGAAGTTGCTCGGAAGATGAGACCAGTTCACTGAATGGACTATTTCACTGGCAGATGGAGGATTACGAAGTCTTCCACCCGGATTGCAACATGCTACAGGTCAAGGAGGAAGCAGAAGAAGACAAGGGCTCGACTAGTGAAACATTCCCACTTGAGTACGGAGAATATAAAGAAGGTATGGCAGAATTGGATGTGACGCCAGCCCACAAGTTTGAGCAGGACAAAATCATGAAGTACGAGGAACCAACGCTGAAAAAGGTAAACCTCGGGGAATCAGCCAAACCTAAGGAGATTTTTGTGGGTGATGACTAGGACCCTGTCCTGAAAGCGGCAGCGTTCAGAATCTTCATGGAATATAAAGATGCTTTTGCCTGGACGTACAAAGATTTAAAGGGCGTACCACCGGAGTTATGCGTACACAAGATTCCTCTCGTACCGGGAGCCCAGCCCGTACGAAAGCGATCGTACAGAATGAATAAAAACTATGCCGCTAAAGTACAGGAGGAGATTGAGAAGATGTTGGAGGCCGACATCATTTTCAGGGTGGAGGTCAGTGAGTGGGTATCACCGATCGTCATATCATTGAAGAAAGAGAAGGAGCAAATTAGAATCTGTGTTGACTTTCGTAGCCTCAATGCAGTGACTATCAAGGATCCATTTCCCATTCCCTTCACCGACTCAATTCTGGAAGAAGTTGCCGGGCATGAAATGTACTCCTTTCTAGACAGCTTCTCGGGTTACAATCAGATCAGTATCGCGGAGGAAGACAAATTAAAGACTACGTTCGTGGTCGAGGACGGGGTGTACGCATACAACCGAATGTCGTTTGGATTATGCAATGCACCAACTACATTCCAGAGGATAATACTCCACATCTTTGATAAAATGTCGGTAGGTAATTTCAAAGCCTTCCTCGATGACTGGTCAATTTATAGTGATAAGGAAAAACATTTGAAAGCCTTAGGCGAGTGCATGGAACGGTGTAGAGCGGCCCGCCTTGCCTTGAATCCGAAGAAATGCAGATTTATGGTGCCGCAAGGGAAGTTGCTCGGACACATTGTGTGCAAAGCTGGGTTGAAAACGGATCCCGACAAGGTGCGAGTCATCGTGCAGATGGAGGCTTCGGAGAACGTCACTGGTGTAAAGTCCTTCCTCGGGCATGTGGGATACTATCGGAGATTCATTAAAAACTTTTCCCAAGTGTCGTACCCTCTCGACCTACTGACGAGGAAAGGCCAACCATTTACATGGGCCGAAGAACAAGAGAAGGCATTCCAGGAACTGAAGGATCGATTGATCAACTCACCCATATTGATGTATCCGGACTGGGATAGGGAGTTCCACGTACATGTAGATGCTTCTAATTTTGCCATCGGAGCAACCCTAGCACAAGTGGGAGCACACGGGTTGGATCACCCAGTATTCTTCGCCAGCCGGCTACTTTCAAAGGCAGAAAGGAATTACAGTACGACCGAGCGTGAGGCACTAGGAATGGTTTACTCCGTACAAAAGTTCAAGGCATTACCTCCTAGCCACGCCGTTCACTTTCTATGTGGATCACCAAGCTTTGATGTACCTGGTAAACAAGCCGATTATCCAAGGACGGGTGAGTAGATGGTTACTTTTGTTGCAAGAATTTACGTTCACCATCATCGTACGACCGGGAAAGAGCCATGTTATTGCCGATCAATTATCCAGAATCCGGTCGGGCGAACCTGCTGAGGGAGGGGTGAATGAAGACTTTCCGGATGCACACTTATTCCAGATTGCAATATTGCCATCATGGTACGAGAAGATTGGAGAATATCTGTCCACATCCACGTTCCCGAAGGAAATGCCACCGGCCGAAAGAAGGAAGCTCGTACTGAAAAGTAAGACATTCCAGTTGATCAATGGGTTACTCTACAAGATGGGACCCGACCAGATCCTCCGGAGATGTGTCGTCGAAGAAGAAATACCTGGCGTACTAAAGGAGGCACACGAAGGACTGGCTGGCGGCCATATGGGACCAGATGCTACAGCAAGGAAAATTCTCTTGGCAGGCCTATGGTGGCCAACGATGTACACTGATGCCAAGGAATGGGTGTTAAGCTGCGACACTTGCCAGAGGGTCGGGAAACCATTAAAACGAGACTTCATGCCACTACATCCCTCACAGCCGCAGGAATTGTTCGAACGATGGGGGTTGGATTTCATTGGACCACTAAAGGTGAGTCATCTGCATCGATGCCGATATATTGTGGTTGCTACTGAATACCTGACGAAGTGGGCTGAAGCTCGAGCGTTACCAGACAATACAGCACAAAGTACGGCAAGATTCATCTACGAGCAGATAGTGACATGGTACGGCATCCCCATTCGGATCACGAGTGATCGTGGAGGGCATTTCGTTAATCATGTTATTAAGTTGATGACGACAGAGTTCCGAATTTTTCACAACCTGTCGAGTCCGTACTGCCCGCGAGCTAATGGTCAGGCGGAGTCTACAAATAAGGTGCTCGTATCAGTGATTCACAAATCATGTGGCGTGGAAGAAGCTGACTGGGAAGAAAGGTTACCAGCCGTCCTATGGGCATATCGTACAATGTACAAGGTAACAACGGGCCACACGCCTTTCCAATTGATGTACGGGCAGGAGGCGGTGATGCCGATGGAGTATATGGTACCAAGTCTGAGGATAGCCGTGGAGAATCGGTTGGGCAATACTGAAAGTTTAAAGGAAAGACTAAGCTGGACGAGCGAAGGGTGATGGCACAATGGGCGATGGAGAACATGCAACGGCGACGGAAATATTGGCACGACAAGCACCTCCGGCGAATGAATTTCCGACCGGGACAGTTAGTTCTGAAATATAACGGCCGTAACGAGATCAAGTCAGGGAAGTTTAAAGTTCGTTGGTTGGGACCGTTTCGAGTACGGGAAGTAGGTGACAATGGTTCTATAAAGGTAGAAAATCTAGATGGGTCACTGATAGCGGAGGCAATCAACGGATCGAAGTTAAAACCATATCAGGAGAGAAAGGAGAAGAATACTATCGCCATCAACATGTTGGGCTATGCCACAAAGGAAGATTGGCCTGTGCAAAGTGAAGGCCCGAGAGAACAAGACTGGGGATTAGGAGGTCCCGGATATGTAGCAGATGCTGTTTGGGCAGAATCGGGCCGAGATCAAATAATTGAAGAAAGGTTGGTAGAGAAGCGAGTAGAAGGAATTGCAGTACCACGGATACACAAGCACCTAACCAATGCAGTGTTCGGAACCCCTGCCCTTTGGCGTCGATTGGGGGGACATTGGCACTATGTGGCCCCTTATGAAGGAGTAAAACGGGGGTATATAGCCAAGGACTTGGACGCGGAAGCCCAAGCGGAAAAGGAGAAACAAGCAGGCCAAGAACAAGATGAACCACAAAAGGATGACGAGGAGGAATGGACTGATGAGCAATGGGATGCTTACTTCGAGAAGAAGGCCCCCTGCTTAAAGACAGTGTTGAAGACAGAAGATACATTTGTGTTAACGGTGGACGGGTATACAGAAGACCTTCTGAAACAAATGCGTCGAGAAAGAAGAAAAATACCAAGGGTTAGGAAGATCGTAACTCAAGATGGACTCTGGAAAATAATTCCTAACCTAGCGGGACCACTAACAGTACAAGGCGACGATGTTACGTGGTATCAACAGTACGGCGGAAGGTATATCGACGGAAGTTTTCGAGGTATTGGTCCTGCCCCTTTACTTGATAAATGGTTTGATATAGAATATATAGGAATGTGCTGCGAGGAAGAATGTTATAAAAGGCCACCACACACATGTAAATGGTATTACACCTCAGAATTAAAAGTTCAGACACAGTGAAGCTAGAGGGATAAAAAGAAAAGAAGAGAGAAGGGAGGAGAGAGAAAATGAATAGAAGTTGAAAAAAATAAAAAGAAAAGAAGAGAAAAGGGAGGAGAGAGAAAATGAATAGAAGTTGAAAAAAATAAGAAAAGAAGAGAGAAGGGAGGAGAGAGAAAATGAACAGAAGTTGGAAAAAATAAAAATAGATAGGGAAAAAGCTATGAAAATAAAAGAAAATAACAGAGTAAGTAAGGAAGAACAAGGCGAATGGGAAGAAAAGAGAAAAGAAGAAAAAAATAAAAGAAACGTAAAAGAAGTCAGAAAAGAAAGCAAAAGAAGGGAGAAAAATTTAATAATAAATTAGATGAGTTGGCCATGAAGAGAAAAAGTATTAAAGTGGTCAAATTAAATAAAGTGAGGCGAATTGAAATAAACGCCTTGACTATTAAACAAATCGTACGGCCAAGGGGGAAAGCGATTAAAATAAATAAAGTCAGACATGAAATAAATACAGAACCCCAAATCGTACGGCCATTTAAAGAGGAGATAGTTTGGAGACAAGGCGAAATACAACGAAATCACAGAGGGAAGGAAGTGAGCAAAAATCCGTACGGATTTATCAGCAGCAGAGGCGCGTCAAGCACAGGAAAGATCGTACGGCACCCTCATCAGCTTCGAAGTCTTGAGGTCGTACGACATTCAAGGGATTTTCAAACCGTACGGTATTTACAAGTTTTCCAGTATTCATTCTATTGGTCATTGAAGGTCGTACGGCCATTGCAAGTTGGAAATTTTTCCAAGTCCTGCATCGTACGACATTTACAAGCCCCTCAGTTTTCACTCGGTTGGTCACTAGAGGTCGTACGGCCATTACAGACTGGAATTTGTGCCAAGTTCGACATCGTACGACAGCTTGTTGATCTTCTCCAGGTCGTACGACATCATTACATCAGGAGATTTCGTACGGCATCAGTATTTCAGGAGAATCCGTACGGCATCAGCATTTCAGGAGAGTTCGTACGAAATTCACAAAATTTTAGGGTCGTACAGCATTTGCAGTGTTTTCAAACCGTACGACAATCACAAAGTTTTCAAATCGTACGGCCTTGGCAGATCATTTGCATTGTACGAATTTCATACCTTTGCCAGATCGTACGAAATTCTAAAGTAGTACAGATTTCCAAGAACCTACACAGCGTACGGCCTTTCCAGCTTTTACTAGATCTCTGCAGTTTTCATCAGTTCGGCAGTTTTCATCAGTTCGGCAGTTTTCATCATTTCGGTAGTTTTGATAATTTCGGCAGTTTCGCTCGGTTCGGCAGTTTTGATCATTTCGGTAGTTTTGGTCAGTTCGGCAGTTTTGATAATTTCGGCAGTTTCGCTCGGTTCGGCAGTTTTGATCATTTCGGCAGTTTTGCTCAGTTCGGTAGTTTTGATAGTTTCGGCAGTTTCCACAACTGTCTCGAGATTTATAAAATCGGCTGGAATCGCCGAACTGATAGAAAGATGGACAAGGGCAAAAAGGCTATGCAGCACAAGCCACAAGTAGCCTTGGCTGGAAAAAGGAAGAGGATGGACGCTGATAATGACACGATGACATGGGAGAACCTGACTGGCAACGAGTGCAAACAGTTGTGGCGAAGCACTCCTGACGACCACTCCCTGAAGGTTGCGCTTCGGCACGCTCGAGTAGACAAAGCTGTGCTAGTGCCCTTCTTCAATTCTTGGGAGTTCGAGCCTTGGCTGAAGGCGATGGTGGATAACTATTGCAGGCATACGCACAAGTCAGTAATTGATTACAGAGGTTGCCGAGTGACCATTTCATTTTGGCCGCAGGACTTCGAGCGGGTGTTTGGCGTCCCAGCTTCGGGAATAGGGGTTAACAAACCCAAGAGGATGACACAGGAGCACAAGGAATTGTTGGTCAAACAGGTGTGTCGAAGTGATTTGACAGCGGAGGAGCAGAATACCATATGGATGTTGGCAACAGAGGTCTCCGGAAAAACTACTTGGCAACAGCGGAATGGAAGTGCTTGCTCGACTTAATGAAATGCCGACTCACAGGGGCCAGCTGAGCGTCGGACATTGCTATATGGATGGTCGACTACATGGTCGGACTCCGCGTCGGCCGAGTGTACAACTGGGCGAGGTTACTCACAGAGCGGATGAGAGAGTTCTTATCGCAGAGGCATAAGGCCTTCTACATGACCCAGCATGCTATAGCCCTCTTTCTCGATGCCGTTCACACACAGGTGCCCGAGGGCAATTGGGGTCGATTGCGGCCACTTACTCACCTGGATCCTGGGTTGCCAACAGTATTTTACTGGTCTGAACTGGAAGTGAAGCAAGCCGGCGAGGGCACGGCTTCAGGAAAGAAGCGGAATCGGAAGGAGGCGTCGGTGGAAGAGGAAACATCAGCAGAGGAGACCTCAGAGCAGAGTGATGCATCAGATAGGGAGGAGCCCATTGATTTATCTTCCTCGCCCTTCGAGTCTAGTCCACCGGCCGATGAGGAGGTGTCCGTCGCCATCGGGGGTCAGGAAGCAGGCGAGATCGACATACCAGTGTTGCAGCCGGCAGGGTTTACTCTCCCCACACCGCCAGCCAAGAAGAACACACACTCAGTGACATTCACTCTTCCTGTTTCGCCAGTAGGAGCCGGGCGAATATTGAGGGTAGTTGCTTCATTACCAGGTGCATCGCCAGGGTGGGCACCACTTGTCACCACGACATCACAGGGGGTAGTCACTGTATCGGCAGGGTCCACTGCCTCAGTCGAGATATTGCCAGCGGCCTGTTCCCTTACACCACTGCCAGGATCGGCAGCGACAGGAGTGGCAACCTCAGCAGCAGGAACTGGGGGAATGATGGCGGCCACTGAGGAGACTACTCCAGCCCCAGGAGCACCTGGGGTAGCATAGATTGATAGCTGGTTGGGATCGGTAGGCCTTACTTTGGAAGTGGCCGAGCAGCCAAAGCAGCGGGAGAAGAGTCCCTCAGAGGGACTAGGGGATGAGGAAGGGCCAGTCGTTCACACTCAGCAAAGTGAGACGGCCAGACTTGGCGAGGATGCACTTGCACACCCTGAGGCTAGCATAGCAGAGGCACCAGAGACAGCCATACATGAGTCTCAGCAGATAGTCGGGGAACCGCCCTAGGAGGAGACAGAACCTTGTACACCTCCTGACGATGAGGAGAACGAGGAGGGTGACTCCACGGAGGGATTTGTCGTGGAAATGTCACAGCCAGACCCATCAAACCCAGTGGGCACGGTGCAACGATATGTACAGGAGCTCGAGCATATGGGCAGGTTGATGATCCGAGTGGGACAGGTTTCCAGAGACCTCAGGATTGGCCGATCTCCTCTAGTGGGCCAGGGAATTCAGCGTATCCGAGGATTCGTTCGGATGGGATGTGAGGCTGAGTTCACACGGATATTCGGCGAGGGGTGGCCAGCAGGAGAGACTCCTGCAATGATGAGAGCCTGGCGGGGTCGACCACCGAGACTAGTAGGGCGAGACGCCGGGGTTCTGGAGAGCTTGTATCACATAGAGCTTGCCTTTCGGGATGTCTTTATTCTCATGAAACGCCAAGTATTCTCCACAGAGGTAGCGGTCTCACGAAGAGTGGACGCCTATAGACTCTTGCAGAGGGTTAAGGACGAGTCCACTGCTACCATAAAGAGCATCCAGAATGACTTGGCCGAACAAACTCGGCTTGCGAATGAGCGGGGAGCTAGATTGGAGGTCTTGGAGCCTCGAGTGGCAGTCTTGGAGGAGGAAGCACAACAGAAAGAGGCAGCATGGGAGCAGCGAGTGAAAGCATTGGAAGATCAGTTGGCTGCAAAAGAGGTTGATTTGGCGGCCAAGAGTGCAGAAGCGGAGAAGGCAAAAAGCCAACTGATGGAGGCAGCCCGGATGGTAAAGGCGGCGAGGGAGAGGGAGATACTGGCAGATCGGTAGCTTCGCACACGTACAGAGGAGGTGAGGCGACTGCGAGCGGAGCATTCTTCTACTACTCCGACGTCCTCTGTGCATCCAGGGACGCACTCCCTTCCCCCTACCTCTCATTGATCTTGTCTTGCTGTATATATGTCGTCTGGAAGACGACTTCTTTTATGGGGGGGATGATGTTAGTCGTATATCTTTACTTTGTTGTCGGCCGTAGTCGGCCTTGGTCGTAGTCGGCCAATTGCTAAATAAAACTATAGATTAGTAAAGAATAATAATGTCATGTACTTTCGGGAAAGCATGTTTATATTAATGTTAATGTTGATGTTGTTATGAAATGTCGTGCCGGTTGGTTATCTAACCACCGCCGAACGTTATATGTAGTCGGATTGGGATAGTCGGGAGATAGTTTTTCTGGTGCCAATGGTTATATTGTAAGCATTGTGATACTCTCTTGTACATGATATTTCTGAGAATGAATAAAGTTTCAAGCATTCAAATATGATATCTTTCTGGTTACTGTTTTATTCCATGTTCTGCACATAATTAGTTTGCCAGTAGTACGTAAGGTTTGAATTACATTCCATAGGCAAACAAATACCACATATAAGTGTTGAGAATACTAAACTCATCGTCAACTATCAAGCTTGGTTAGTGTGAATGAAGGGATGATAATTAATTAAAAAAAGGCAATAGTATGCATATAGACCTATGCTCCCCCAAGTTTCGGGGATGGGGACGGTAGGGGACGACAAGATGTGTTTCCGGTACGGGGGTACTTTTGGGCCATTTTTTAGGGGACGACTATTGAACAATAGGGAATTTTTTAAAAATATAGAGAAATTTCAAATATTCATATCATAACATTGGTAAAGCATTCATAATAGACATTGTAGAAGATTAATACATAACATTAGACTTGAATTGAGATTTCACATGAGAATTGACAAACAAATTAACAAAATTCAAATGCTTTCATTGTCAATGTGCATACATATTATATAAGAATTATAACAAAATGCCCAAAGGCTCCAAGTTTCAACTATAAAATGACAAAAACATAGAAAATATATATCTATCCCTAATCAATAGATGCTCATGCAATTGGTAGGTGTAAATGTAATCTAATCTTATCAGATTTAATCCTAAATGTACCTATGAAATTCTAAGCTTGAAATTCTGTTCTTACTTCTAAGTCAGATTTAATTATTTTGTCTCAAAATGTGCTGATTGCAGAACATTTATCGATTTCTATGTTTTGCAAGTAAGGGAAAGAAGTCCCATATATATGATGGAGACACGCCTCAAGGAGAGACGCGTCTCATGAGAGTACGTGTCCCTTGAGCGCGCGGGCTTCTTAACCAACTGAAGCCATTCGGTGTTAACAAAACTAATATGAGTGTTATTCAACAATCATCAATATGAATTCGATTTATCCAATTTCGAATTTTGATCATCTTCAGAAATTCGAATAACTAATTTGATGGATTTATATTTTAAGAACAGTTAGGTTAAATATAAATGATGATGATGCATGAATGCAATCATCATTTATATCTGACCGAAGCTATCTTAAATCAACACTCCCTCTTAGCTAGGGAAGATATTCCAAATCAAATAAGTGGAGATATCACCTACACACGTGATATCAAGATATGATATATTTTCATAAGATTGTCTAGTCACATGACATTCTTCATAATCACATCTTCATTATGGTATGTGCATTGACATCAAGTCACATGATGTCTACCATAATGATTCATGGCATATCCACAGATGTATATAGATATCCACCATGATTATCTCTTAAGGATCACAATGATCTTCGAATGACATCAAGTCCATGATATTCATCAAAGTGTCCAAGAGATACTATCATGACATGTCCACAGATATCAAGTCACATGATATCTATCATGATAGTTCAACTCAACATTGTAGAGTCGTCACTTTACAATGTCACATACAAGTGTTCATTATTAGAAAGATCGTCACCTTTCAATAATGTACACAGGGGGAGCTGGCCCATAAGGTCATGGAGTCACACACATGACAAAAGAGTTTACACATTAAACATCATTTAAATATATTAGTACAACTTCTAAACAATTTTGAATTTCAAACATAATATCAAATTACATTTCAATCATACCAAGCTTCTTCCTGAAGTGTTCAACCTTGATTCGGGAGAGAGTTTTGGTGAGAATGTCTGTTGTTTGATCATTTGTACTAATATACTCCAACTGGATCACATTCTTTTCTACCATGTCTCTTACATAATGGTAGGGGATCTCAATGTGCTTAGATCTATCATGGAATACTGAATTTACAAAGAGTTTGATGCAACTCTGATTATCACAATGAATGATAGTAGGATTTAAGGGCTCACCAAAGAGTCCCACAAGCAATTTCCGAAGCCATACTGCTTCCCTTGCCCCCATAGAGGCTGCAATGTATTCAACTTCTGTCGAGCTTTGAGCTACCGAAGACTGTTTTCTGCAGATCCAAGAGATCATAGCCGATCCCAAACTGAAGCAACAACCTGATGTACTTTTCCGATCTGTTACACTTCCAGCCCAATCTGAATCAGAGTATCCATGTAGATCTAGTTGATTATTTTTGTAAAGAAGACCATATCCAATAGTGCCTTGAAGATATCTCAATATATGTTTCACAGCCATAAGGTGAATTTCCTTTGGCTCACACATGAACTGGCTTAGAGCATTCACTGCATAGCAAATATCAAGTCTAGTGTTAACCAGGTACATCAACGATCGAATCATTTGTCTATATAGAGTGGTATCTGCACACTTAGATTCTGCTGCTGCTTCTTTTAGTTTGTGAAGGTTGGTTTCCATAGGTGTAGACATGGGTCTACAATCCAACATTCCAACCTCTTCAGAATATCAATAGTATACTTCCCTTGGTTTAGTATGATGCCATCTGATTTCTGCCACACTTCTAAACCTAGGAAGTAGTGTAAGATGCCCAAGTCTTTCATGTCAAATTCTGAAGTTAGATTCTTCTTTCCTTGAGCAATGAGGTGATCTCCTATTATTAGCAGGTCATCAACATATAAAATAATTATTAACATATCACCTTTGATTACCTTAAAGTAAAGATTTGGGTCTGCATCATTCTTGGAGAATCCTAGTCCCAAGAGGTAGCTGCCAATTCTTTCATACCAGGCCCTGGGTGCTTGTTTAAGTCCATAGAGTGCTTTCTTTAGTTTGCATACATGTGAGTCAGGTTTATGTATCACAAACCTTCAGGCTGTTCTAGATAGACTTCCTCTTTAATGGTTCCATTTAGAAAGGCCGTTTTCACATCCATTTGATGGATCTTCCAGCCTTTAGCTGCTGCAATGGCTATCATTGCTCTCACAGATGTGTAACGGGCAACGGGTGCAAATGTTTCTTCATAATCAATGCCTTTCTTCTGTGAAAAACCTCTTGCCACAAAACGTGCCTTATGTTTTTCTATACTGCCATCAGCAACATGTTTGATTTTGAAGAGCCATTTAGACGAGACAACAGATTTCTCTTTTGGTGTAGGCACAATATCCCATACATCATTCTTTAGAATGGACTGATACTCTTTCGTCATAGCGTCCTTCCATACTTGATGTCTGAAGGCTTCTGAAACATTGGTGGGTTATGAATTTATGATGTCATTCATTAGAGCAACATAGCTTGAGAACCGTTTGGGTCTTTTACTCTCCCTAAATGTTCCTTTGGGTGCTGCATGATTCTCAGCTTCTTTGATCATCTTTCTAGCCCAAAGTGGCCTCTTTTTGCTGTTGTCATTTGCATTCTCATTTGAAGTAGATTGAAGTTCATTTGGCATTTCCTCAGGATACTCCCTCTGAATCTCAGGAGTAGGTTCCACTTCTAATACCCTAGGGGAATAATTTTCTATCTCACTAGAACTTCTTGCCCTTTTGAATGCAATGTCTTCTTCAAAGATGACATCTCTGCTCAATTCAATTTGATTCTGCCCAGGTATGAATATCCTGTAGGCTTTGGAGGTTTCACTATATCCCATAAATATCCCTTTCTTTCCGGAAGGTTCTAGTTTGAATCTCTTCTCCTTGGGCACATGAATATAGACGGGGCAACCAAATATCCTAAAGTGACTAATATCAGGTTTTAGACCAGTAAATGCTTCTTCAGGAGTTTTGTTATCTAGGTGAGAATGAGGACATCTATTTTGGATGAAGACAATAGTTCTAGAGGCTTCTGCCCAGAATGAGTTTTCAATGTTCTGGTCAAGCAACATTGCTTTTGCAGCTTCTACAATGGTTCTATTTTTCCTTTCAGCAACCCCATTTTGTTGAGGGTTGTAGGCTACTGTAAACTCCCTCTTAATCCCAACATTCATGCAGAATTCCTTAAAGATTTCAGAGGTGTATTCTTTCCCATTGTTTATCCTTAAGATTTTTATTTTCTTCCCAGAGAAGTTTTCAGTAAGAGCTTTGAACTCTTTGAACCTTTTAAGGATTTCTATTGACTCTTCACACTTAAGAAAGTAAATCCAGGTCTTCCTAGAGAAGTCATTTATAAATATGACATAGTATAGGAAGCCTGTCTTGGAGGGTACAAACATGGGTCCACATAAATCAGAGTGCACCAATTCTAATATATTTTGGGTTTTGCTCAAGCTAGTGTAAAAGGATCCCTTTGTATTCTTACCTAGGGCACAACCTTTACAAGTTCCTTCATGAATAGGTTTTAACTTAGGTAATCCTGTTACAAGTTTTTCCAAGGAAGGTAGGGCACGAAAATGAAGGTGTCCTAATCTTCTATGCCAAATTTCATTTGAATCAGAAGTATCAAGGGTTAGAGCTTGCTTGACTTCAGTGCATAGTTTATAAAGATAACCTTGTCTTACACCTATGTTTAGAGCTTTCTTTATAGATGAGTTCTTAGGCCATGCCAAAACTTTCCCATCCATAAAGGTAACCCTATAACCATTGTCTTCAAGAGCAGAGATGGATATTAGATTCCTTTTTATTCCTGGTACAAATAAAACTCCAGTGAGTTGAAGGGAGAGACCAGATTTCAATGTGATGGAACAAGTTCCAACCCCTTTTACTTGATGTGTAGAATCATCCCCAATTGTTACTTCTTCATCAGACTCTTCAGTCATAGTGTCTAAGTGTTCTCTAAACCCTGTGATGTGCCTTGAAGAACCACTATCAATCACCCAGTTGTTGATATTGTTAGATACTTGACTTGATAAGGCTGAATAGAATACAAATTTCTCAAAATCATGGTCTGAATTTGGGTTTCCTACTTTAGCAAATGATGCTTGTTGTTTTGATCTGTCAGGGCACTTCATTGCATTGTGCCCATATTGATCACATCTAAAACATTGTACTTGAGAGATGTCTTTCTTCTGTTTGAATGATCCTTTTCCATGGGAATTTCTCTTTCTCTTAGATGATCCTTTCCCGTAAGAGTTTTTCTTACCCATTTTATTAGATGATGTGTTGAGCACTTGAATGTCCCCATCTATGGATTTTTGTTTGTTTTCTTTTGTTGAGAGTCTTGTTTCCTCTTGAAGGCAGTCTGTTCTTAGCCTGTCAAAGTTGGGGAGTTCATATCTTGCACTTATTCCTTGAGCAAATGGCTTCCATGAGTTTGGTAGGCCTCCTAGTGCAATTAGTGTTAACTCTTTGCTATCAATTTGATATCCAATTGTAGATAATTGATCCCTTAGTTCAATGATCCTCAGGAAGTGTGCATTAATAGTTTCTCCTTTGTTTATTTGGACATTGTCGATTTG
Organism: Sequoia sempervirens; assembly: GCA_007258455.2. Lineage (NCBI taxonomy): Eukaryota > Viridiplantae > Streptophyta > Pinopsida > Cupressales > Cupressaceae > Sequoia > Sequoia sempervirens. The sequence goes on along the minus strand of VDFB02270651.1, from coordinate 170,755,256 downwards.
TTTCTTTAATGCAAGAGTCCTACTGGTGTTGTTTATCTCATAGGTGCTCTCAAGGGATTTGAACATTAGATATGCAGTTTCATGTTTTGCTAGAATAGGTACTATGTGGTCCCTAACTGCATCTACTAAGATTTTCATGGCTTTTTCATTATTCTCAATCCATTGAGTTTTCTCAGGATCATTCTCTGGTTCCCTCTTGTTTTCTCTCACAAATGAGTCTAACTTGTTTTCTTTGAGAATCATCATGATTCTGAATTTCCATGAGGTGAAGTTGTTTGCTCCCTCAAGATGATCTTCAAATCTGATCACACTTGACATTATGAAGAATGAGATGAGAATTCGATTTTTCAAAAATACGAATTTTTCCTAAGTAATCTGATATGTAGATTTGATTTGGATTCACTCAACTTGGCTCTGATACCATGTAAATGTAATCTAGTCTTATCAGGTTTAATCCTAAATGTACCTATGAAATTCTAAGCTTGAAATTCTGTTCTTACTTCTAAGTCAGATTTAATTCTTTTGTGTCAGAATGTGCTGATTGCAGAACATTTATCGATTTCTATGTTTTGCAAGTAAGGGAAAGAAGTCCCATATATATGATGGAGACACGCCTCAAGGAGAGACGCGTCTCATGAGAGGACGTGTCTCCACAAAGTGAAGACACGTCCACTCATGGGACATGTCCCTTGAGCGCGTGGGCTTCTTAACCAACTGAAGCCATTCGGTGTTAACAAAACTAATATGAGTGTTATTCAACAATCATCAATATGAATTTGATTTATCCAATTTCGAATTTTGATCATCTTCAGAAATTCGAATAACTAATTTGATGGATTTATATTTTAAGAACAATTAGGTTAAATATAAATGATGATGATGCATGAATGCAATCATCATTTATATTTGACCGAAGCTATCTTAAATCAACAGTAGGTCTATATCAAAATCAGAGCCCGAGTTTCAGCCATTACCACTCTAAGGGGTTGTCTTAGGCAATTAACCCCAACCAATCCCTTCTATGTCTCCTCATTGATCTATATAGCATCTTGGGATCAACATCCCAATGTAAGGTTGGAGTCTAACGCTACTGACGAGTTTGTTGATTATGTAGCCACAAAACACTGTGTGCAACCACCGACTTTTTCAATTGTTTAGAGGTAAGGTTGTTCCTCTTGACTGATTGTATGAAGCTATATGTGGACCAATTCCTCTCTGTAGCAAAGGAACCAATAACCTGTGAAAGAAGACGAATGGCGAGTAACCTCAACTTCGGTGCATCCTTACCATGCCATGTCCACCATCCAATAGGGTTGTTTTGAGCTAATGTAGCTCTATCCGACCTCGTCTTTGGTTTGTTGAAGGTTGGACCACAAAGATTAACAAATGCGAAGTAAAGCAGATTCCTCTTCAGTATACATTTTCCTAAGGGCCTTCACGAAGCCTTCTTTCACCTCTTCATCATGAGATGGAGGCACTCTCCCAGGTCTTGTTGCATACCATTTGGGATTGAGAGCATAGGCTGCCATGTGAAGCAAGGTATTCATAGTGTTCCACCTTTGCTTCACAATGGGCCTAGGATGCTCCTCATACAATCCTAGAGTAGTGTCCTTGCTATGAATTGCTTGCTTGATCTGCCAAAGCATGCTATCAAAGGTCTCATAAATCTCTCCAAGGCTAGGAGAGTTAGTATCAACATATCTTATTATTTGCACTATAGGTTCAATGAAGGAGCAAACATATTTGCAAGTGCAAACAAGCTACAAAAATTAAAATCCTCAAAAAGAATGGAAGTTTGCAAGTGCAAACAAGCTACAAAAATTAAAATCCTCAAAAAGAATGGAAAGGATTTACAAGTTAAAATTATAAAAGTTTAAAACATTAATAAATTTAAAATTATTAAATTAACATTTTAAAATTTAAATAATAAAATCAGCAACTTAAAATTTTCTTACCTTATTGTGGACCACCAATCATCATCAAGGATTTTTTGCTTCACACTTCTTCCTTCTGGTGTGCTTGCCTCTTGCCATCTACCCCACTTTGCATTGACCACCATTAATTGTAAAGCCTCCTGGACCTCAAGCATCCTCTCTAACAAAATGAAGTAGCTGGCATGTCTAGTGTCCACGAGCTTGAGGAATTCCTTCCTCAAAAATGTCCTAAACAAAGCAAGTGAAGTGTGATGGTTGTAAATGAACATCTACACATCTCTAGCCTCTAACACTACTGCCTTCACCCAATCTATCTTCCCAATGTCCTTCAAGGTATTGTTCAATGCATGGACACAACATGGGGTCCAAAAAATGTGCTTATAAGCACCCTCTACCATCAATCCAACTAACTTACACACACGAGCTGAATCGATCACTAAATGTATAACATTAGAGGCTCCAACCTCTTCTATGGCATCTCTCAAAATATGAAATTTGAAGTTTGCATCCTTCCTTTTCCCCAAACAATCAATAGCTCTAAGAAAATAAGAGCCAACTGTACATGTAGCAATAATATTGATGAGTGGTCAATGTTTGATATCTGTCCACCCATCCATGATAATAGAGCAACCATCCCTTATCCATGTTTGTCTCATATCTTCCATCAACACACTCACTTTGGAATATTCTCTATCAAGGAGGGTGGTGTGTAGCTTGTGTTCTCTAGGTGGAGCAAATGAAGGACCTGCAGCTATCACATATTTGAACATTTGTTTAAGATATGGTGAACATGCCACATGAAAATGTATGGCATGAGCATAAAAGAACTTAGCAATATAGGAATCAGCCACATCTCGTAGTTGTGTGTTAAACATATCAGCAGCACTAGATTTCTTCTTTCCTCTAATAGAAGTAGAACTCTCTCCCCCATGAAATCTAACATCCACAGATCTTGTAGGCAATGACACACTAGGCTGCAAACTCTCCAATGGAGTTCCTTGCTTTCTTGCGCCCCCCCTCCATATGCAATCTAGTTCCCTCAATCTTCTCAATTGGAGTTATTGTTTCACAACCTTTCACCCCTTTACCACCTATCCACAAAAGATGACATTTAAGTCTCATATAGCTGCCTCTATATTGTTTTTTACACAAATGGCAAAGCCATTCGCTATTGCCCCCTGCTTTTTTTTCTTATCCTTGTCAATTGTTGGGATTAAGGTGTCTCAACCTTAGAGTCCTAATATTGATTTAATTGATGTATTATTGTATTTATTCGTATTATTTAATTGCATATGGTGTCATGTCACATATTGGGACCCACCAGTTGGGTGGCATCCCCGTTGGAGGTGACTGGATGACACATAATCATCCCAAGTGGACATAGGCGTCCCACTTTGGAATCTTTGATCTATGACAGATTCTATGATGCGTCATAAGGCATCTTCATGCATGGAGAAAGGTGGTGCCCAAGATGGGTTATGACAAAGTGTAAGAGAATCGACTATTTTTAGTCAGCTATGATAGATTCTCTTACAGCTGTAAGTGTTGTCAGCTATGACAGATTCTATGATAGCTGTAAGATGTGTAAGGCATCTGTCATAGCCTATTTTTAGCATATTTTAGGCACCCAAGATTGGAAGAAGAATATTTGCATGTTTGACCTTTGTAAGGGGTGTAAGGGAATGTTGTACATGTGTCCAAATGCATGGCTATGGCATTGGATATTGTGCCATGTAGATTTGGACGCTCTTCTCCTTCTAGATGCTTCTTGAAGCTTGTATCTCTCTATAAAATGAGTGCCTTGCATTATAGAATACATAGTTTGTTTGCAGGTAACGAAGTGTTGTCGGATTGTCTCCAAGATAGGTGTTTGTGACGAAACACTTGTTGAAGAAAGACTTGTACTTGAGGTTGTATTGTAACTCCTATTTGAAGTAATACGATAGTATTGTGCTTTTTGTGCTTTTTTTATTGCATTTGTGTACTTGTTGTTCTATTATATTATTCTCTATGTGTATCTCTTATTGTAATAGAATAAGGTGTTAAGGAAATTTTTTGTAACTCTCCCCTGCTTAGATTAGTGTAGGAAGCTGTTTCCGCTCACCCAACTTCTTTTCATCAACTGGTGTTGCAAATTGTAATAGAGGTTTCTTGGGGTTAAATGAGTCTTTTGCATAAATTTTGAGGACTTCGGGAGGACGTTCAAATGGGTTCAAAGTTGCTGGCCCTGCTACGCTCCCACTCCTTGAAGAAACCCTAGTGGCTGCCATACTTCTATGGGTTCTACTTCTAGGTTTACTTCTTTGACTGTCATGCATTTGAACCTCAATCTCCTAACTGTCGTTACTAGTACTCTCACTCTGCTCATGATTTTTTTTGGGTAAGAATTGAAAAGAGAGCTGCAAGTTCAAATAAAAGAAAAAATAAACTCACAATGCCCTTTTTATGTGGTAAAAAGAATGAAATAGACTAGAAAAAAATGCAAAACAAATGTAAAATGAAGAACTTACCTCTAATGGAGAAGATTTGACGCCCTAGTCTCCTCTTTCAACCATTGTTCTTTTGTTTTCCACCTGCTACTCTTCACCTCAAGTTTGCAAATGTAAAAATGAGAATGTTTTTTTCTTTTTGGTTGTTTTGAGAAGTGAAATAAGTTTAGGTTATCTTTAAAGGGATTTGGGGGTCCTTGTGGGTCCACCCATCCCTTTTTTAAAAAAAAAGTGTTTATTTAAAAAAAAAAACCAACTTAAATCTCCATAGGGGACAACTAGTAGTCCCCTGCAATTTTTTCAAACTTTCCGAGACAACCCCTTGTTGGAAAATATTGTCATTGATGTCAAATATGCAAACAAACGTTGTCATTAATATCAAAGGCAGTTTGAGAGTGAAAGAGTTCTCATCATTGTTGATCTCAAGAAAAAACATCAAGGATGGAACAATGATCAGCAATAAGATAAAGCTCATAGAACAGGTTGGAGGTATAATAAAGAAAGTCACAAATATTTGCTAGCTATTATATGACATTTCCAGATTTACTAAAAGACAGTCACAAATATAATAAAAGAGTCACAAATATTCGCCAGCTGTTGTTGACATTTCCATACTTTCTAAAAATACACAGTTGAAGAGATAAGATAAATCCAGATTTTCTAAAATACACAGTTGAAGAGATAAAGATAAATCTGGGCGCCCGATTTACAAGACACAGTTGGAAAACAGAGGCCCGATAATCTTATCCGTCTGTCAGATATAATTAAAAGGAGTAGATCACAATGGACGATTTTAATTCCAAAACGCACATGGGCATGGAGAATAATTGACGTGGAAGTCTAATTGCTACCGATCTGGATGAAAGATGGACGTGGAGATAATCAAGTAATAAGCATACACATTCAACAATAATTATAATCATTATTAAGACAAATCAAATAAAAAAAAAGGGGCATCGATTTTAAAGAAAGAACGATTTGCTAAATGAAGAGACGTAAGAGTTATTGATAAAAAATGGCGATTAAATGAAGAGTCGTCATTTCTATGAAGCGCTCTTTTGAAAAGATGAAATAAAATTATCAATGATACGATCTGTTAAAAGGACGCGTCTCTTTTCATATGGTGCGATTCAGTTTGAATTTGTGTTCATTAAAAATTTCTTTTGTGATGCGATTAAAGGTTCTTTTGAAAAAGACAAACAAACTAATACATAAAAGCAGATAACAAAAGGACGCAATATGTCTTGAAAGAGCCGATTCAAAATGATAGGTTGCTTCAGCCAAAAGTCACTATGTTTGATCAAAATACTTATATGAAGTAAGAATCAAGGTTGCAGTGTGGTTGTAGTGTGTGAGCAGTTCAAAGTCAGAGTTCCATCTTCTTGTGTGGGTCTAGGGTGATATTTTTCATCACATAAGGCAGATTGGAGGATAGGGACAGTGCAGATCTGATTGAAGGCAGTCATCTTACATCCATCAAGTCAAGGTTTGGTGCCTTGCATTAGGGGTTGGTGCTCCTTGTAGGCAGGTGTCTACTAAATTTGGAGAGGTCTAGATGTTCCTTGTAGGCTATTTTCTACTAAATCATCTTAGTGTAAATCTGTAGGTTGGTGCCTACTTTAAAAACATTATTTCAATAAAGTTGTATCAATTTGAGGAAATTGGTTCATATCAAAAATTGATTGTAATAAGTTTGAAAAGTTAAAATTAAAAGTTTGTATTTGATTTACTGATTCACCCCCCCCTCTCAGTAAATCTTGTGTGCTCTTCACCCCTTTTTTGATAGCGATTGGGGATTGGGGGACGTTTCCAAGGTATCCCCGAGTCCTTGAAACGTTTTTGGTACAAGGATGGGGGTACTAAGGTAGGGGATGCATCCTCGGGGAGCACTAATATAGACCAATGAAAATATGAAAAAAACTAAAAAGTGAATTTGTACGGTTAGAGGTTAAATTTTACGTCATGCATTTGAGGTTCATGTTTTAGGGATGTTTGGAGCTAATATAGACCAACGAAAATATGAGAAAACTAAAAAGTGAATGTGTACCAATAGAGGTTAAATTTTACGTCATGCATTTGAGGTTCATGTTTTAGGGATGTTTGATTATTATTTATAATTGCAAATGTCTGTTTTTTTTTGAGTGCACAATTTTTTTTTTTTATAATGGGTTTGTAGAAGGCCCAAGACATCGAGGATTTCCAACACTTCTAATTCAGTGTTTCCTAAAGTTGATTGTTTAGAACTTTAATGAATACATTCTATAATTATCAAATCAATGCTTCAAGTTATGAATTTATGTACATTACGTGATTACACCATACAAAATGGATGTGAAATCTATGCTTATCGTTCCTCCAAGCTCAAGTAGCTGTCCTTTCGGAAACAAAATTTGGTTTATGCCTGTAAAAGTATAATTGATCAACATAAAAAATGGTTCTACAAGTTTTTGAAATAGTTTGTGACAACCCCCTTAGCCGGAAACTTGAAAAGCACTCAAAATTTATTATTTATGAGCATCAACTATATTGATGGACAGGAATCTGAATATCTGAGCAGTTCCTTGGGTTTTACCCTAACATTATTTACTTAATTAACAAATTTACACCTCTTCAATTGTTATTATTTGATTAATGGAACTAAATGAGTCATTTAAAAGCGTTTTGTATGATTAAGCAATCACAATTAATGAAAACTAGTACCTATAAGAAAAGTACAAATTTTCTTGTTCTTAATCATTTGTTACAGCAGCCATAAAGAGTAAAGAAATTAAACACGTTTAATCATTACATTAGTTTCTCAACGAATCTTGAAAATATTAACATATTTCATGATTATACAAATGCCATAAAGTTGTTGATCTGTAAACAGAAGTGGAGATAAACACTACACTGGTCATCAACTATAGATTTTATCTTACAAGTTTTGTTTCAACATCTGTGGCCAATTAACAACACAAATACTTGAATTTAGATGTTACCACAACCTCTAAAATGGTTGTCAGCTATGTCACCAGGTTCATCGAATTTCATTCTTGAAGTTCGAAATTTGGTGAACATTTAACCTAAGTTATCGAATCGTCACCCTCTGCCCTACGACTCCGTGTACAAAATGTATCGGGTACGGAATCCCTATGGAAACACACAGGATTTGATTTTTGCCCTATGGAAATGATTCTGAGTTTGCCATTGCGTATCTAGGTGATACTGAAGGTGATGTGGCGATTCTAGGGCATTTTTTGACTGTTTCCAGCAGATTTGACTTTTTAAACTCAAAAAACGTGAAATGAAAGGGAAAAATCCCCGACTAAAGGCAGATTACTTGTTTGTTTTATTTGTTGCTGATGTAGAGAGAAAAAATCCCTGACAAAACCGTGACTTGTAGAGGAAAAATCCCGATTCTATTACTTGTGATTGCAATACAGAATTCCAGTATCTGTAATGGTTGTCTTACTCTTCTTTTGATGGAGAAGCTGCATATCGCCATTTCCCCCCTTGGCTTCATGGGGCATTTCCTTCCATTAGTTGAGTTTGCAAAGCGGCTTTGTGCATTTCATGGCTTCTCTATCACCTTCATTCTCAACAAGTGGATGTGGAGATCTCAGCAACCCGCACTACTACAACGATTGGCCTCTTCCGCTCTCGACATCGATTAAGATTGTCAACGCTATAGTAAGGAGGCACAAGAAATATAATTATGAAATTATATTATTTTAAATTTGTATATTATTATATTATATTATTAGTATATTATATAATTATTATATATTATATTATTATGAAATATGTATATATTTATTATTTTTATATGTTTTTTGTACGGACATACCTATACCTGTACCCAACCCCAATTTTTTTTTATCATACCAACATACCGTACCCATGTACCCAATTTCGATTCAGTAACTTAGCATTTCACAAAGGTATAAAATTCGTTGAAATTTGCAAATAAATTCGTACCAAAAAAGGCGTGTTCATTTTTATTAAAAAATATTTTCTCAAAGCAAATTTTTAAGGGTTTAGGACCAATTTTCTCCCACTAGTAGCTAGGGCACAATCTATTTTGACGAGTTTGTTCGGACACAAGTGCGACAAAGGTCTCAGGGCGCAAGGCATGACACCAAAAAAAATAAAACAAAGGGTGAGATGATTTGTTGCAACAAATTTCATTGCGCTTCACAATGGTATGATTGGCTTTGACTTGCAGGTTGCATGAAGTCATGACTTGTGATGACCCCCCTCTTCCATTTCTACACGACTCCCAACCTCCTAGATAGGCTGCGATTTCATTTCAAATTTAGGTTTTTTTTAAAAGTTTTTTATTTTTTTAAAATTTTATAAAAATTTAAACATGCATTTTATATTTAATATTGATCTTATTGAGAAATTAAAGATTATTTTATTTATGTTAAATTTTTATAAATTTTTTTTAATATATTTAAATTTACTTATTAATTATTTGTTTTTAAATAGAATTTAATTTAGTATTTATTTTTCATTTTTTTGGTAATATATCTTTTAAAGGTAAAAAAAAAATTTACATTTTAAATAAAATCTAAGTATTTTTTAATTTTGTTATTTAAAGTAAAAAAATTAATATATATTTTTTAAATAAAATTGAATATTTTAATTTTGCATTTTGAACTTAAAAAATTACAATTAATATATATTTATTTTATGTAGATATATTACTTATAATTTTTTAAATTAAGTTTATATAAGGAAAATTTAATGCCAATTTTTTTTCTTTGTATTTTTCTCTTGCTGAACTTAATCCAAATTTTATTGTTGCCGAACACAAACTCAAATTCGAACCTTGTGACTTAGGTTGTCAGCTACTTCATTTACACCATGCTATCCTTCACTTGAACCAAAAACATTCTACAATTGCATACTATTGAACACCTCCTTATCATGCCTCTAATGTGTTGTACATTGCTTGTTGGGAGTCAATTGAATGTTTCTTCCTACTTATTGAGTGAAATTACTTGTATTTTGTAGACGTTGTTGCCTAAGTGAATCCGGTAAACATGAACCTCAAATGCATGAGTAAACATTTGGCGTTGTTGCCTAAGTGAATCCGGTAAACATCCAGACAAGAGAATGGTGTCGTGATGGGGCAGCCGACCGAAGGGCCGATACAAGCAAACGAGGATCGTGAAGACGCTCTGACGGAAGATCTCTGGAGTTTGTGGGAAATCTCGTTAAAGGACCACGTACGGAGGGAGGCTCTTAGGCGAGAGATCCCTTAGTCGATCATTTGAGATAGACTACACGTCAACCAAGAGGTCGACCATCTCCTTACCAGACTGCCGAGATTGATAGCCTGCCATTTCATCATCTTACAGGACCTTCGGGCGAAGGAGGATCAGGAATGCCAAAGGCAACAAATATTGCAGCGGTACGAAGAAAGAACCAAACAGGAAGAGGAGGAACGAGACACTCGTCGGAGACGTACGTCCGGTAACCAACAATGATCACCTGAACAACTTTTAATGCCCGTTAGGCCGAACAAAGACAAGAACCGAGTACCAAGCGGGCACGACACTCAAGAGGAGAAGGTTCGGCGATCACTTAGGCTGCAAGAGCAAGAAAACCGGTGACGAAGACTAAGGCAAGTTGATAAAGAATTTGATGAAGATTTAATTGAAATAAACCAGAGTATTAAAAGAACACATGAGAATCTTACGAAAATAGACAAATCCATTAGTAGAACACAACAAAGTTTGGTTGCAAGGAGGGACGAAGGACCCTTCAGCACTCTGTACGTAGGAAGGTACAATATCAGTGGAAATGAAAATGAATTAAGTGAAGAACTTGATAGTAGCATTAGACGCCTTCGAGAGTTGTCCCTATCAGACGATGACGAATGACTGATAAGTGGAAGATCTGAGCCCAGTACCCCAGGGCGGAGGGAGTACTAGAGGGAACCCCAGGAGACTCAAGGTGTCGAGGACGTTGACGGAAGACGTGGGAGTGACTCGTACGTGGCTGAGAGTGCAAGTGACGCATCGGAACGTAGTGGGGAAACCGGTCTAGTCGGGTCCAATACACAAGGAGGACAGCGGGGAAACCGGTCTAGTCGAGTCCAATACACAAGGAGGACAGCGGGGAAAGATGGTGACTCCAGTCGAGCGGCAGAAGCTGCCGAAGTTTACGGGAATGGGTCAAAAGATCTAGTACAACATTGCAAAACATGTGAAACAATCTGGATAGCAAATGGACAGGATGATCCAGATCATTGGCTAAAAGCATTTCCGACGACACTCAAAGATAGTGCCATTGACTGGTACTCAGAATTGGACCAAGTACACAAAGCGTCATGGAGATTATTGAAGTAAGCATTTCAAGATGAGTTCAAACTCCTGAGGGATGATAGCGAGATTGTAGCGGAGATCTATAATACCAAGCAAGGGAAGCACGAGAGTGTGCGGACCTATAACCGGAAACTAAAAGATTTGTTGGGGAAATTGGAGACACAGCCAACAGATGGTCTGAAGAAGAGGTGGTTCATTGAAGGATTGCTTCCCTCACTCCGGAAGAAAATGAAGGTGGTACCTCCATCCTCGTATACTGAAGCATTTAACTGTGCGATGGACATCGAGAGCGAGAATAAGACATCCTCCAGAGGGAAAAAGAAAGATGACGATGAAAGCACGGGGGAGAGTGAAGATGAATCAAAAACTGTACAAGCTCTCCGTCGTGACATGTTGAGAATGATGAAAGAACTGAAAGCCGACAAAGAAGGGTCGAAGGAGGCAAACGAACTATGGCGTACCGAATGCAAAATAGAAGGTCACACAAAGGCGAACTGTCTGAAGAAAATGTTCTGTGACATCTGTCAAGTTATGGGACACTCCATCAAGGAGTGCCCATACAACTTAAAAACACAGAGTTCTCAAGTGTTCTTCACACAAGGGGAATCGTCAACACTGCCGAATACACCACCGAAGGCCCAGTACAATAGCAATGCATCCCTTGGAGGTTACCGAAGCAACAAAAGTCTGAGAAGCAAGATACAGTACGATAGCAAAGGACGGCCCATGATCCAATGCCGAAAGTGTAATGAATGGGGTCACTTTGCCAGGGATTGCCAAAGCGGTCAAGGTGCCGAGGGAAAGCTGTGCAAATGGTGTGGTCTTGGTGATCACGAAGACACTGGCTGCTTGAAGCAGAAAGGTATCAACATGCTGGAGGTAGCCGACGAAGAAGTCCTGGCAATTACAAGGGCACAAACGAAGAAGGCCAATTATCCGGACCCTCGTACGGAGAAAGAGATACTTCGAGAAGCCAAGGCAGAAGTGGAAGAGGCAATGGTGAATGAACGAAGAACTTCTAAGGCGGCTAGTATGTCGTTGCAGTCGGAGTCCAAGAAGAACATAGTACGGAGGTGCTTCACACAACCGTACCAATTAAGGTAACAAACTTTCTGCAAACGATGCCTCACCTGAGAGTAGCACTCACGAACGTCATTGCAGACAATATTCAGAGGGGTTCGATAGAAAATACAACAAAACCGACAGGAGAGGCCATGGATCCAGTGCTACTCGCAGGAAGCGTCGGGAGGAAGCCAACCATCGTACAAATGGAAATTCTGGGGATGAAACTCTCCAACACCATCGTCGATGGAGGCTTTGGGGTGAACGTACTGCCATAAGAGACATGGAAGTGCTTGGGTAAGCCAACTCTCTGGCCCTCGACATTCCACCTGGTAGGAGTAGACCAACATGGCATCAAACCTCTTGGTACATTAATGGCACATTAAGTTTTGATCGGCACACAACAGTTCTTGTTAAATTTCGTTGTCATCCCACTGGAGAAAAAGGCATACAATGCACTGTTGGGACGAGGATGGCTGATTGCTGCCAAGGCAAACCACAACTGGAAGAGGAATACACTCTTGATCGAGAGCCACGGGAAGAAGTACACTATTGATTTGAAGAACCAGGCGGTTAGTGAAGAATTGGCGTCTTCGGGATCAGAATCAGACAAAGGATTGGATGTTGATGAAGAAAGGAAGATAATGGAGTCGAATGAGGAAGGTGTACTAGAGATTGGAAGTTGCTCGGAGGACGAGACCAGTTCACTGAACGGGTTATTCCACTGGCAGATGGAAGATTATGAAGTGTTCCACCCCGATTGCAACATGTTACAAATCATAGGAGAGGAAGAAGATAAGGGCTCGACTAGTCAGACATTTCCGCCAGAGTACGGTGAGTATAAGGAAGGTGTGGCAGAATCAGACGATACGCCAACCCACAAATCCGAACAGGTACGAGATGGGAAAATTGTATTGTTGCCAAAAAATGAAAAGTATGAAAAAATTAAAAAAATAGAAAAAAAGAAAAGAGATGAGAGAAAAAAGAGATGAGGAGAGAAAGTACAAAAAGAAAAAACTAAAAATAGAGGAAAATAAAAAGGAGCAAAGTGGAGATAATGAAAAAATGAAGCAAAATAAAAAGAAAGAGTTAAAATTTTTTAAAATTGAGGAGAGAAAAAATACAAAAAGGGAGGAATAAAAGAATTAGAAAGACAAAAGTCTTAAATGAAGTCGAAAAAATCAAAGGAAGTGAAAATTAAAAAATTAAAAGTGACCAAGGGAAGGAAAATTAAAGTGAAAACTATTAAAGTATTGAAGTTAGTAAAGGGTGTATCAAAGAGTAGCAAGGAGAAATCGACAAAAACATAAGGGAATAATTCAGAAGGTCGTACGAGTGAAGGTGGAAGCCGTACGCAGTAGGAAGAAGAAATCCGTACGCTGGGAAGAGAAGGCCGTACGATGGAGAGATAAGAAGAAGGCCGTATGGGTCAAGAGATTGAAAAACACACGAGCCATCCACATCAACAGGGTCGTACGGTGGCAAACTAGACACATCCAAAAGTCCGTACAGGAAAACTTGCAAAGGGCCGTACGGTGGCAAATTAGAAGAATTCCAAAGTATGTACGACATAACTTGAAGAGTGCTGTACGCAATTGCTATTTGAAGGCCGTACGACTGAGTAAAAGCTAAAGTAAAAACTCCATATGCCCAAATCAGAAGTAGACCGTACGCAATAGAACAAGAAGCACTGTACCAAGCCAGAAAGAATGCCATAAGGAGGCTGTACGGATTAAGGAGGTCGTACCTATCAAGGAGAAAGTTGTACGTACCAAGCAAATAAAGACCGTACCAAGTATCGAAGTTTGTAAAAGGCAGGCCGTACCAAGCATCAACCTGGAGAAAGCAAAGTCTAAGAAAAACAATGCAAAATTTGTATTTTTTGGCTTCGTCAACACTATTCAAAACCTGTGGAAAAATCCTTATGAAAAGGGAAAAAGAAAACCCCCGCCGACTAAACCCCCAAACCCCGCGAGGGGCGCTGCCCCTCGACCCCCCTAGACCCCCCAGACCCCCATTAGATTTATTGGAATTGCCAAATTGCAATACAACCAACCATCATAGTACAGTTACAAGAGCAATTGGCAGCCGAGCAAATGAGAGTGGTAGCTCTCGAGGAGAAGTTGGCAGAGAGGGATAGAGTATTGGGTGAGTGTGACAGTCAGTTGACAGAGAAAGATACCCAGGTGGCCGATGCACGACGACTTTCAACACAGAGGGAGAATCAATTACAGGAAAAGGATGAAGCGCTGGCATATTTTGTTTTCAATCGTCTGGAAGACGACTACTTTGTGGGGGCGGATGATGTAGACGACCATGTTAATAAATAATTATATTGTAATCGACTGTACTAATTAATTAAATAAATGTTGTAGTCGGCCGTACTAGGAATAGATAATAATAGTTTAAATAATACATGCATAGTTTAAAGTAAAAGTTGGATTAGTTGTCGGGCAGGTAGTTAGGAACAGTTGCCGACTATTGGTATCTCAACCAACCTCGGCCATCTATATATGTATCTTGTCATTTGTAGTCAGAGACAGACAATTGCTATGTAATGTTGATATACTTCATGAAATCAATCAATCCATTGTGTTGTGCAATTACTCTTACGATTGTTCTATGATTCAAATGTGATTCATATTCTAGTACGTGCATTATGTTGTGAATTATTCTCGTTTACTCGCGTAGTACGTTAAACACTACCCAGTGAGTAAACATATTCTTTATAGCAGATTGATTTATGATCTTGCAAGTATTGAAAGAACAAGTTAAAGGAACATTCAAAGACACTCATAAATGGGATAGAACACAAGGTTTACTCTAGAGAGACCCAAATCAGGAGGAAACTCAAGCAAAGGGAGGATTAGCTTCCTTAGATCCACTATAAATGTGCTATTTGACAATCTTGCTGCCTTCATGAGGTCCATTAGTATATCAGTCTCAACCAAAAACATCTAGGCAGCTATAAATATCCTCTCCAATATGGTGGAGAAGTGTTAATCTTAACACCAATTTGCCAACTAGCACTATGCACTATTAATTAGCTGGTCCGAACTCCCAAGAATTCTCATTTTCAGCTCCAATTGCTAACAAAGGCTCAAAAAGATTTCCCATCACCTTCTTGGGAAACAACATGGCATGTTTTGTGCTGAAATTGGAATCCTAAATGATGAGATATGGATGAAAAATGCCTTCACAACACTTCCTCTTCTTGCATGTTCGATTTGGACATTGCTGGTTCATATAGACCATTGGTTATGAAACCATTATTGACAAAAATGAAACCACCACATCAATGCTCAAGTTTTTCTCCATCTTCAAAAAGCCATAACTTTTGCATATAGACTTTGAACAAGGTACCAATTTTTTTGAAATACATAATTTTTGAGAGGAATTTGAATTTGTAAAAATATTCAACTTTTGATGCCGCTTATGATTGTTTTGCTTTTTGCTCCTACAATAAACTGCATTTGTGAGGCCAAAAGCATGGCCAACAACTTGAGACAATCGTTGAACTTGAACAATTGTTCTTGATGATGATACAAATATATTAATAGATAACATGCCCCAAATTGATGGCTTTTGGTCCCACAAAAGGTTTAGAAATGAGAAGATAAGAATCGACCTTTTAATCTTCTCATGCAGGCATACTTGTCACTATCACCCCTTTTGTAGTGTCAATCCTTACTTGAAGAATGTCAAGCCAATCTATACTTGTCCATTACCGATATGTCCTTGGACCTTTGGAATTCTTCCAATGCATTCAAATATACTTTTTGCACTCTTTTGTTCCCTTTCTATGCTCTTGCTAACTGTTTTGCGCAATACTTGATTGTAGACCGCAGTGGAGCTCTCATTTGAGATGGTTGCTTACAAAAGCTTTCTTCAATGAACAATGGGGAGGAACATACATACAATGTCCCCTTCTCGCACGTGAACAATTTTTTAGCCATTAGCTTATTTTCCAAAGTTTTTCCGTAAGCTAATTGGCATTGTAAAAGGAAAATAATTTAAATAATTAAGTTGACAATGTTTCTTTTCAATATTTTAATTGACAACTTACGTTTAATTATTAAGAAAACTGAATTTTAAGTGTGCAGATAAAGTGTTGCTAGGGTCAAGGTGATGAAAAAGTGGTCATAAGGATACTTTATATTATTTTATTAAGGAAAAATGTTTTCTTCAGAAAAAACAATGAAAAAGCAAAAAACACTTTTTTTGAAGAAACAATGAAAAAGCAAAAATACTCTTTTGGAAAAAATCAATTAAAAAACAAACTCTTTTTTAAAAAAATTAAAAAAAGCATTTACAAAAAAAGCAGTGAAAATGTTTTTTTTTTTTTCCTAAAATAGCTCTAAATAGGTTATAAAAGGAGGTTGGGTCTTGAGAAGAAGTGTTACTGAGTTATTTTTTATTTTCATTTGCTCTGAGCAAGGACTTGAGTTCATACTTTTTGAGGACAAAAACCCTCTTTTACATTACGTTTTAGGGACGAAAACCCGCTTAGCTGGATATGGTGATTTCACCTTCTGTGCTGCAAGCTGAGTTCTTTTCGTATGTTAGGTAAAATGGAGATATTTGATAAATTTGAGGAAGTTTTGATTGCTAAATGTTATTGATGCAATTTTGTTGAAGATTATAACATGTTCTAGGAGGATGTTTGAGGTTTTTGTGGGCTGTACTTGCTGTACCGGCAACATTAATTTTTATTTCAGACCTGTGGCAGTATATTATGTTTTATTATTTTGATCTACATTGATTCAAGGAGAAATAAGAATGTTTTCAGTAGTATTCAATTTGGTTGTGTTGGTATGCATTTGGGTAGTGGCTACAATATTGTGGGTGGTGTTTCTAGTGTGTTATCAGCAGTGTATCAATCTGATTTTTGTGACTGCAGTGTTCTGATTAGCATAAATTCATCTTTGTTCGGAATTGCAGAGTTCCATTGACCATTGTGAGCTTGTATTCCCTAGTTATATGGTTTTATGAACTAATTCATTGTGTTGCAGTATTGTTTGTTTATGATCAGACCTGATATTACATTTGATTACAATGGTTTCTTATATTTGTCATATTGTAATGCATTTCCTTACTACTTTGTAAACTTCAGATGGTAATACCACGAAAGGTTTATCATTTGCATGCATTTCATATTGTACGATTGGTTGGTTTACCATCAATTATTATAGCATTATCATACAAATTGCATTGGCATTGAACAAGTTGGCATTATCGACCATTTTTTGTCTTAGTCAAGCTCAGGCATTCTGCCAATGGCTTTCATTGCATTCATGTAGTCCACCGAAGAGGTGTTGATTAGGCCGGCTTAGCTGCTTGCGTATTTTGGTTGGCTTGCCACCATTCATCTTCATGCATACAGCATAGATAGTGTGTGGTTGAAACATTTCATACTTTTCACTTGCCCACTCTGGGATCTGGTTGATCACAAAGTGTGGAGGCATTACATATGCATTTCTATATAGCAAGAAATTAAAAGAAAAATGGTAGGGTGGGTTGTTACAATACATGTAAGTGGGTTAGAAAAAACTACCACCTTTACAAACATTTCCTTTAATAGTTCATTTACATTTTCAAGCTTGCATAACGACAAATGCAAGGTACACTATCTTCTACATGGCCACCTCAGCTTGAGTCTTATCCTTCAATGATTACAAAGAAATACTAATAACAAAATGTAACAAAAAGAGGGTTACATTAACAAGCCACAATAACAACATTTTCTTAAAATTTACATCATGGATGGAACAACTGTTCTCAAATCAGCTTGTAGGCTATTCATTTTGCATTTGTAGCAGTATTCTTGTGGAGTTTCAATAAGCATGAGTGCTCTTCTCACCTATTTCAATGATCCAAATGTTATGCAACTTGTTCTACTTCCATGGAAAAACTCTAGGGATCATTAGCCTACTTGAACATGCCCACTGATATGCCTTTACTGTTTCTGTCATACAAAAATCAGCTGTGGAAAACCTGCTGCAACTTTTCTCTAGGTGCATACAACCCAAACATGCATGCTATAACTTGCTACAGCTGTTACAGCTTGCTATGTTCATAGCAAAACAACCCTAGGCATGATACAACTTCTGAAATTCTGAAATAAGGCATATACCTGCATGCTACAATTTCCATATGTATGCTACAACAAGGCATTACAATGGTGGATTTCTTCATTTGACACCTTGCTAAACAATGGTTATTCAATCCAAAAAACGGACATGGATATGCATACAAACATTCTTGAGCTACATGGCCTCCCTTTTTGCAATTGAAGTAACAATAGAAAACTTGCTTCTTGCATACCCTGACGGATTCCTATTTGAATTTTGAACTGATTGAATCTCTCCATGGGCTGTCCTTAAGCTTATTTGGGAAAATTTGATGAGGTGGTAATGTTCCATCTCTTCCTTTAGGATGCGCTCCTCTCTTGGAGCTGATTTACAATCTTTGTAAGCACATTTACCCTTTTTACATGGCTGTCCTATTCATGGAGCCAACTTGCAATCACCCATGTCCTCATGAAATGACAATTTGTAATCCTCTTCTTCTTGGCATCTTATATATTTGGACCTTCGAGGGCTGTTAGGCTACCTTCTTCGTTAGCAATCTGATCAACAATATGAGGCTTCAAATCATCCTTAGCTTTAGAAAAAGGAATGACACCATTATCTTCTGCAGTCTGCTTTTTTGAGTTGGTGGTTTGAGCCCCTTGTCTTTGCAAGATTTTCTTACCCCTTTTGTTTTGGCGTATTCTGCAGCCTCTTGTACACCACTAAAATGTTCCAAACCTGCACATTGATGCCTTTATTCAACCTCTATGTTACTGACAATAGCTTGGGCATTCTTTCCAAGCCTTTTTCCATCATAACACATCAGGGTTAACATATTAAATCAAATCCTTTTGTGCGTTCTTCAAAACTACCAAAAGATTCTTGATGGGAAGAAAGAGAATATAGCAGAGTGGTCACTGTGCATACCTTGGTTTCCGTTTGTGCATTTTTTGTTGACGGTTCTGTTAGAGTAAATAGGAAAATCATCTACTAATTAATTAATTATTAGGCCCCTTTTACTTTATTCACTTAAGTTAAACTTAGGAGTGCTTTTTATATTATTAGATTGAGCTATTTTTAGGTCACGTTGTCTCATAGCATAGGATGAGGACACTTGTCTTAATCTAATCTAATCTAATCTAATTCTCACCTAGGGTTTGATCTAGGGTTTTCTTTTTCCCTTTTCATAAGGATTCATCATTCATCGCAATGATTTATTTAGGTTAATGCATCAATACAATTTCTCAAGTTGTTGAGCAAATTAATTGTTTTGATCTCTCTTTGTGACAGGTTATTTGCTTGTAGGTGATTTTTAGGAGTTGTGGGTTCACTATCACTCCAACAAACTCTTTTTCCTCTTCACTTCTACACCATGATCTTGGAACTTCTTAAATGTATCTTCTTTCAATTGCAACTCTTCTATGATGCCCATGAGGAAATCTCCATGGCTTGTGAAATGATCTTGTAATTCTTCATTGCAACAAATTCCTCAATATTTTATTCTACATTTGGATTAGTTGATTACACCCTTGTGCTTTTGTAACCACAAAAATTGCACTTTGGAAATCAATAATGGAAAGAACTACACACAATATTGTGCTGGCAAATCCTTAGGCACAAGGAAACTTGCTCTAATATCATTTTTGTAAACAAGAGTGGAGATTGTACTTAACTGATCACCAACTACAAATTTTATTTGTATGGGCGGTTAATAACACAAATGCTTGAATTTTGATGATATGACATCTTATCTAATGGTTTTCATCTGCTTCATTCAGAGACCATGCAACCCTTCACATGAATAAAACCATGCTATGAACATTACATTAATATTGTAAACCTTCTTTTCATGCCACTAATGTGCTGTACTTTGCTTGTTCAGAGTAAGTTAAATGCTTCTTCTTACTTCTTGAGTAGAATTACTTGTAGTCTTAGTAGTGGATTGATTTATGAACTTGTAAGATTGAAAGAGCAATTAAAGGAACATTCAAGCACGCTCACAAATGGGATAGAGGATAAAGTTAACTTGGAGAAACTTGAGTCAGGAGAAAAATCTAGTGAAGAGAAGACTACTTTCCTCAGATCCACTAATTAGTATGTAGTTTGACAAGTTTGTTACCTTTGTGAGGCCATTTAGGATGTCACTCAACCAATACTATCTATACAATTGTGAAATCCCTCTGCAATACAGTCAAGAAGTGTTAATCTCAACTCCAATTTGCCAACTAGAACCATGTACACTCAACTAGCTGGTCCAAACACTGAGGAATGTTTATTCTCAATTCCAATGGCAAACGAAGGCTCAAAATATCTGTATGTACATTTTTGGGAAGCAACATGCACCTTAAGATGTTCTAGGCCTGAATTGGAAGCCCAAATGATGAGAATATCAACTATGGATGTACAATGCTTTCTTGAAACTTCCTCTTCAAGCATGTTCAATCTGGATGAAACTGCCAATGTTAATGTTACAAGGAAAACATTGTTGTGTCTTCATTTTAAATACCCTGCTCAGGCATGTGCGAACACCTTTTCTGCAAATCTGGGCTCTAATAAAATGTTTCAACTTTTGGACTAATATAACGTGGGTTAGTGACAAGCAAAATAGGGTTCATCATTATATCTAAAAGTGTCTGGTCTAGGATTGATTCATATTTTTAGAAGAATTTATCAAAATTGTTTGATTTTCTGTTCTTTAAAGATCTCCACAGGATTACCTTCTGAAGCCCAACAAAGCTTAAAGTGTAGGAAACAAGAATCCTCTGTTGTTATTAGGTCTGTTTGTTCAACCATTTTGATCATAGAAGTTTATTAAATCCTTGAAACCTGATGGTCCCTGGAGGTTAGAGATAAATTCTTAAATGAGATTGTTAGCAATTGTTGAGAATACTAAACAGATCCAAATCCTGAACATCTTGTAGAAATGATATGGTCCAAAGACATAATAGCATAAATTATGGCTGAACACAGTGGTCACAATCCAACAAAGACCTATTAAAATTATCACAAAAAGCCAAATGCTATGAATGCAATTACACAAACATGAGTTATTGGAATGCGCGTACCATTCAGGGTGACACAAACACAACATAAGCACTTCAAGAATTTTAAATGTAGAATGCAACAACAAACAAGTTCATGCACACTAAATTTTGCAAAGCAAAATAAAGTCAAAACACAACACTCAGGCAGCTAGAACATTAATGTCAATGATGTGTTGTGAGTGTGAGGTTGTCTTTCTTTGTGGAGTCAAATCATCGTAATCTACTTTCCTCTCTTCAATGATATCCTTCCTGATGTCTGTCCACGTGAGGTAAAGTCACTTCATGCCACTCAACCACAAGTGGTAGTTAGTCGTTATCATTAACTCAAAACATAAAATGATAACATGTGGACTAATCATAATTAAAAATTAACTGATCTTTTAATTTTTATTTAATCAACCAATTAGAAATAATCATCTATCAGTAACCAATATCAATAGTATTCCCAACTATTAATTGTCATATGATATAATAATAAGAATTATTCAAAGGGTTAGGATGTGACACATATCAACATTCCTTGACTGGAGTCATTTGCCAAAAATAAATAAATGTCAAATCAGATTTGTCACTTGGTCACACAAAATCATCTTAACAAAAGCTTTCCAGTCATCTTTTTAACACTGCTGTGCAATATGCATTCATAACCTGCTTAAAATACTGGTATTCTTTCAAACAACTGTGCCTTTGAAAAACTATCAGAGCCCAAAAGATGGAGAAAAGAAAACTAATCTAAATAGTTTTCAAAAGAAAGCAAACGTTTGAGCTGATTTGGACATTATTTTTTCTTAAGAAAAATGACCTTATGTTGCGTTGTGCTTGCAAATCTTCTTCACAACTGTCCTTTGTTAGAAGTGCCGAAGATTTTCCAAATTTGTGGGAGCTGCATTCTTCCTTCCTCCCTGCTTGCCTAAAAATTGTTTGTTGACTGCAAATGATTGTACTGGTAAGAAGGCAAAGCAGCTTCTGCAGCGTCACCTATTATCAAATTAGCTACAATTGTACAACTCCAAAAAATTTGTAAGCTGTTTATTTTATGCAGGTTATGGAATATGTATCAGCACCACAACTGGAAAACACATTCCTGGGAATAGATTATGTCTCCAGGAATCACCATTTTGTGTGGCATTAGGAGCAACTTAGAGTGAATGAGAAACAAAATGAAGCAAAGATTGTAAAATACCATGTATGCATGCTCTAAAAACTTATGATAATTGTAATGAAGTTGTGGATTTCTTTTTTCAAAAATGGAGGTGAATCCTACTTGTCAGTCTGCTTATCTCCTTTGGTAAGGAGAATGAACACAAAATAGTTGTGTGCAGGAAGAATGTAACGAACACACTTGTACGATAAATTTAAAACCTTAAAATTCAGTCACAAAAGTAAGAGCAATATCATAATGATAAAATTTTTCCTTTTAACAACATAAACAAGATACATCTTTTTGCAACTTTTAACTATTTCATTCCAAATGAAATTACAAAGTAAGAAGAGTAATATACATACACAGCCCGTAGGCTTTTGGCACCAATAGAAGTAAGAAGGTCCAGGAATTCGTCTTGTCAAGTCTTGGATCATCAGTCGGGTACTGTGGAGGAGAAACATCACTCGGGCGCTTTTCCGCCAACCACGGACTTATAATGCGGTCCCCCGCACGATCATTTTGCAATGAACGGCCCTCCCTTCGAAGAAGAGATTGGTTGGGTAACCTTTAATGACTACCAACTGGACATAGTGCTGTGATCCTACAAAGCTAGCTTTCGTGCAACCGGCAATACTCAAACTAGGATATAATTCGGGATCACGGTGAACTGACAGTGTAGTACAACAACTAAATGGTTCCTTACACTACTTTGGCCAAAGTGTTTACGTTCAATGAAGAACATAGGTCATACGTCACATTCACTAGCCAGGTTCAACTTGACTTGAGGCTATCTTATTCTACGCGTAGGTTGGTCTATCGGGGTAGTCCGTACCCTAGACTTCCTACAACAACTAACCACTGGAATGATGAACATTTTAACAAGATCCTACAACTAACGCCCTTATTCAGGATATTCTCATCCTAGGGATACAATAACTTGACTAAGTTATTTAGTATCTAGTTGAAACTTGTAACTCATATAATGCTCACGATACGTTCCTATTTTAGTAACTAAATACAAATATATACTTCGTATATGAAATCAAATCAATTTATGTAGTTTCCAATCCTTTGACAAGTGTAAACCGTACACTAATGAATACAGAAACTAATAAAAGATTACAGGCATTAATCATTCTATTTAACTCATGCTAACAGTCTTTATTTCTTTCTTATTCATTCCAAAATAACCAGTTTTCAGACACATTTCTTTTCAGACAAGAATATGAATTGGAATTGTATCAGAATTCTAAAATATTAGATAGCAAGTATAAGCTAGAGTTAGCATGCCTGATTAAGCTTTCCAGATGTTTGAAAAAGTAACTCCTTCTCTTGCCTTCACCAAATACTTTCAGCTAACACTGTAACAATTCTCAGCACAGCGATTGATAACTCTATACTGCTGTTCTCAACTCAAAGATTGTTTCTTTCAACTCAACCAAATAGTTTACTTATCAGGAAATAAAAACTAACAACCTTCTCACTTATGGCGAATTCTCTCTTAGCTGCAGAATGCTCTAAACAATATTTCAAAATCTTGATTGTGAATTCGTGAGAATTATGAATGACATTCGCAGGTATTTATAGGGTTGCCTTTTGAACTGTTTCCTTCTTCTATGGCGCCAGTACTGCCAGCAAGATTTGGAATGTTTCAAATCAAAAACGTGTTGCATAATGGCAAGGGTTTCGACCTCCATTATTGACAGCAATGACGTTTTAATCAATTTCGAAATTGCTTAGTATTTAAAATCGTGACAGCTCTTGATTCAGGTGCGTTTTTATTGCTAGGTTAAATGACAAGTTTACTATAAGACTTTTTCTCAGCTCCAATGGCGTCCACATCTCATTTCTATTGCCAAGCATGAGTTTAGTCGGCCATTTTCAGACGTCTGGCCCTAGTCGCGCGTTTTTCCTGCGCGTTTTTCCTTCTCTTCGCCATTTTTACGGCTCAGCTTAATTCCGAATTTTTACTTATTAATATTTTAATAAAGTTCGATGTTAAATTCGATGTTTAAACTTTGATGCATTTGGCAACGATTTAAGGTATAAAAATGAAGTCAAACAATTCGATTAATGAAGAATTTCCTTTTTAGAGAAAATCGCGATTTTATACCTTTCATCGATTTAGTCTCATTCCTCTATGGAAAAATAATAAAATGTTGATTTACATTTCATCTTGATTTTCAAAACTTTTATTTAAATATATTTATTTATTTTATTCTATTAAAATATTTATATAATATAGTTTTTAATTTGTATAATTATTTAAATTAGTAATTTAAATAATATCGTATACCTTTATAAAACTATATTATATTTATATTTTAATATAATATTAAATATATAAATATACTTCTTTATACCTATACATATATATACATCTACATTATATGTCTGTATACTGTGAGCCAGTCAATACTATATGTAACCATGTATATGTATATATATGTGTATGTATAAATTCTGAGGCAATATACCGTTATCATGTATATATTCATTTTACCAGTTAGTTGCGGGTATGTATACTTGTATATATATTTATATATATACTTCACGTATAAGTATTCATAAATACACTTATATCGACGCACATGTATGGCATATCCGTCTGCCCAATACGTTGTATCGACATGAATGTACTTATGGGTACTTGTACATATCGTATGTATAAATACAAATACACATATCCACCTCTAACAAGAAATATTACTCATAAGATTATACTGGCAAGCATCACTTATTTACATATTCAGAAGAAGACACGACTCCCAATGATACTAGTCAAGCCTACGGATGACTTACCTTTAACCAGAATAATGACTTAGCTTACTCAGTTCTATGGTTTGTGTGTGTATGTCCAATTGGTATCCATTACTGTTTACCCGACCAAGTTCTTCCCCGAGTGATATCTCTCCTCTGCCTGGAGGTACGAACCTGTTTCCTGCACATCATGACATGCCAACGGAAGTCATTTGCTCAAAACCAAGGTAATATACATAAAGCATCGTAGAAAGTTAGAACAACATTATTCTATAACTTAATATGCTAATTTCATTCAAGAATTACATCAACAGGTGTATCAGATAATGAGACAATCATTAGGACACATTCAATTGATCACAAGAACAATTTGTTTTATTCAACAGAAAGATTCAAACATTTACAATGTACTTCCTATGCAGTAGTAGCTATACAATCGGGGTGTAACAAAGAAAGTAGTGCTCCAGCAAGGGATGTGCGTTCCACCTCTCAGATCCTCTGTTCTGATAGAAATGAATGCGTACTGACTGTCCATTCTTATTTGAATTAACTTCCTGCAAGCGTACTTGTTTATTTTTTCCTCTTTTTCCCATCCTACACCTATTAGATATAAATATGTAAACTGTACTTTTGTGGAGAGTGTTAAAAATAACATTGCAGACACCAAGTATGCAACTGTGAGTATTATCATACAACTTAGACATTTACAGTTGATGCACAAGTCAGTCTGAATCAGAACAGAGGTCTAGTTGCAATAGAATATCTTAGTATTCTTCTCCTAACATGGTATTTCTGGTCTCATGGAAGTAAAATCAGTTTAATAGAATAATGCCAGTGTGGCTGTGTCCATACTTCGAATACCTGCATTTCCCTCTGTTTACAAAATCACATTTACAATATGCATCATCAATGATCTTTGATTTTATTTTCAGCAGCAATTAGTCAGGAATGACATAAATTATCTGAGGAAATAAAATCAATATTTTATCTGTGCATTAAAGACTAGTTTTAGGTAGTATTCATATACTAACTGCAGTCCTTCCCAGACAGTGTTACTCTGGTATCTATTCAGATGACAAAATATCAAGTTCATATAATACCCAGGCAGGTGTGCTGGACATTAGCGGGAGTGCTACAATAATCAGCATATTGTAGTCTCTATGTGTTTGTGCTAAATCTGGATAGGAGATAGACATTTAATTTGCACTGACAGTACTTCCAGTGTACTAGGTAATGATTTGATTAAGAACAGGTACATTTGCAGAGATTCTGACAAATGTGTTGCTGCAACTGACATACATAGAATTCGGGATCCAAAGGTTAAGAGTCCTCAATAGTTGGATTTGCTGTTTATAATATTTCTCTTTCCCTCCGAATTGTTTTGGGATTTGTATTATCAGTGGGAAGCTAATATGTTATCCATTCATGTAGTACGTGTGCACAATGGAGTAAGGGCTTCCTTTGATTATGGAAGTCACATCAAAGACCTAATCACCTACTACATAGTTACGAAAGTTAAGTCACTAACCACAACTTTAAGCAGTGTATTAGTTCCATGTCATATCAATAGTAATCTCCATCTTTATTGATATATTATATTCTTACCAATCTGTAATTGTCTTCATTGTATGGACAATTACGTCTCTAGTATGATATCAGTGCATTCAAAATTGTTTACCTTCCTTAGTGGACATCAAAAATGTGATTTGGTTTGTTGGGCTGTGGTCTAGTGGTTGAGATAAGCTTTCACCATGTGTAAGACCCAACTTCAAGCCCCAAAAGGGAGAGAGCCCTTGTGCATGCAAGGGTGTTGCATTCAGGAGTTTGGCCTGAGGAATCGTCCAGCCAAAAGGGAAACCATGGTCTCATGGTTCTCTCTTGGTAGAATTCAAATAAAAAAGGACTTGCAATACAAAAAAGAAAAGGTATTCTCAAAAGATAAAACCTAGTGCAAGCAGTCAAGCACAACCAAATAAAAAGGGATGCCTTAATTTCCTATTGTAAACTGTAGCAATCAGTTCAATTTCAGTGATGCAAATCAGCCATTAGATTTGCACTGCTGTTTACTTGCAAAGCTGGACAGGAGAAGCAGCTAGTCATAAGGATTATCAAAGCAAAGGTAGAACTTATGACAACTACTATGGTAAAAATGTTTAAAAGTAAATGATCCTGACTTCTCATAATTTCCTATTTATTATTAATGCTTTTCTTTACGGATGGTTGCTTCCAAAGTTCTGACATTATTTGCTGAGATTATACAAGTATAAGCAATGTGCAAGCACATCATTTTCATAAGAAGAAAGTACATGTTCTACAACATAGACTAGTTGCGTGAGTACTTTTCTGAAGTTTCTTTCTGTGTCTAGATGTTCTAATGAATTCTTTTTGTGTGAGCAGGTGTTATCTGCTTTGCAGGGATGTTGAAGGAGGTAAACAGATCTTCGATGAATATATCAACTCTGGGAAACTATTGGCATTGGAATTGTTTACTGTAAGTCCATTGGTTTTTCCACTACATTAAAATGAATATTCCATATGAATTCTGTTTTTACAAACCATTTTTCTCATTGAAGATATTGCAGTGTTCAATAGTACTTGTGTAGTATGGCACACGTCTCCCTTCATGCCCTTTTGAGTTTATTCAGAGAGAAATGGGCAAACTTTGTAGTATATGTGACCTACTGGTGCAATCAAATTATATCTGGCTTGTTTGTACTGAAGGATTTAAGTTTTTAACTATTAGTTCATGTTCAACCGTTTCTTGATTAATTTGCATTGAAGGTGAAATTTTGAGTGATGCATATTTTAATTATCAACATAATCGAGTTAAAATAATCAAGTCACACAAAGGAATTTAATCCAATGTTTGAGGTCCCATTTAATCATAAGCTCTTGTACTATCTCCATCCTAGTTATGTAGGAAGAGTGGGGTTGAAGCCAATCTTATTTTTATCTGTAGTCTGTATGGCTTCTATGTATGATCACATTCCTGGAATGGGAACACTCTACTGGTATCCTGTTTCCTATTAAACAAGAGTTATCATGTGCATTCCAGTCAATACTAAGCAATTCGATTCCTTATTCATATGTAGTACATAATCTTGTGCATAAATGTAATTCCCTCTATGCATATCATATTAAGCATGCATTTTTATATATGAATATTGTATGGTGTTGAACTGGAGTCGACTTCCCTAGTCGACCAGTGGGAGAGTTTGCTAGTGTTGTTATCATCTCTTCCTGAAAGTTTTTCTTAAATCATCTATGAAGTTGATACAATATGAATTCAGCATGGGAAACCAATCATTGAGTTAGCTTCTTGCAGTCTTCAATGTTTATGTTTTGAACAAGGCCCTGTAACAGTAAAATGGTTTTTGAATATCATAAAGGTGTATATGAGTCGGTCTCTTATGTTATTAATTCATGTTTCCCTTATCTGGTTTCCTTTATTTCAATTTTACCACTACTTTGTAGGTTGAAACTTACCACCCTGTTTCCAGTATCAGAGTAAGCATGTTGCTCATAGGAAATGCAATAGCTGTGCAGGCATATATTGATTATACTGGAATTTTGTTGGGCTTTATTGCGGATATGCCGTCATGCATGAACATAGTTGGTGGTTCTTTTAAGTCATATTTTTTTAGGAAAAAGGGTCTTTCCTTTTATATTTTACATCTGATTGTATTTTAAGATAGTTAAAACAACAATCTTGAAGCTTGTGATTTGTGTATCATAGACTCTGGCACAGGGAGCCATGATTGGATACACTCCTAAAGGAATGGAGATAGCAAGAGAAGCGTTGGTGAGAATTTTATTTTACATGATAATTTTGAATTTTTCTATTTTAAAAACTTATTTTTGACATAGATAGTGTGCCGTATGTGACAGGAAAAAATGACTACAAGGGGATGGTTTCTCACTCCAAAATTAGGGGGTGAGCTCCTCACAATTGCATCAGGAGAGCAAGTAAGCGTATAAAATTTATTCCAAATGAATCTGTTCTTTCGAATGAATATGAATGCCATAGTGTCTGTTTAAGTACCTTCTAGTGCTCCACATTTGTGTAGAATTTGTCTGTCTGATTAAATGTTCGGATTATGGAAGAGCTCTTTGTTTGAGGATCTAAGTTTAGACCACATTATGCTTCCTTGTGCAGATTGGAGGATTTACAACAGCAAATTACATATGGGATCTCATGCAAGCTCGTCAAACTGTACCAACCCCAATAACTGCTGTGGAAGCATATCATAAAGGCTTAATGGTATTCTTGATTTGGGTTTTCTACTGAGCTGTAGGATTATCACAGCTTGTTTGAATCATTTACTTATATTATCTATCTATATTTATTGCAGGAAAGGGATATTCCCAAGGATGATCCTCGGCTATCTCAAATCAAACAAGCGTTAAGTGAAGCAAACCGAAGAAGGCAAATATTTAGATGATTGCTATTTGTTTGCTTATAGAATTTTATGTGCTCAACTGCAAGTTATCATTAAATGACTTGCAAATGTGAGGTTTTGATTTTGCAATTTGTGAAATAAAGTTTTTAATTTTGCTGTCTGATACTCTTTTTAAGTCTAATCCACATCTGATTCTTTCAGTCCTTTCATGGAGGTTCTGTTTGAATTTTTATTCAGAAGCAAACTTATGTGTGCCTTTTTGGCACTGTGACAATTAATTTATAATTACTTAAAACCTATTTCAGGGTACATGCCTGGTCTCAAAATAAGAAGAAATATATATAAGATAAACATATTTAAAAAATGAAATTTAAGAGAATAATGTGGAATCCTTTGGGACATGATAGATGAGAACCATCGATTGCCCTCGATAATCTATAGTGGCCTATTACTTACAATATGATTGCCCATTGTTCCTCATTGGACAATGGGGTGCTAAGCTTGTTGATGTAGCACACAGATACGGCATATGAATAATGAAGCGGAGCTTAATTATATTTTAAAATCATTTTTCATTTTATGTAGATTTTTACTTCATTTAGAGTATATTTGTTTCTGTATCTACCTATATTCCATGGTTAAAATCTTTCACAACTTCTTTTCTTAAATCTTTGTATATGTTTTGTGGGTGCCTTTTTGAGGCAATATGACAATGCGAAATAGATAATACCTTGTCAGTTGAGTATTTAAGTGCAAAAGATTAAAAACTATTTATTTTCTCATTTTATGTAGATTTTTAGTCGATTTAGAGTTTATCTGCTAGTTGAATAATTAATATTTATTTTTGTATCTATCTAAACTCCATGGCTAAAATATTTCACAACTTTGTTTCTTAAATCTTTCTGAATGTCTGCCTTTTTGAGGCAGTATGATGGTGCTAAGTGGATAATACCTTGGTTGATGATTTAAGTGCAAAAGTATAAAAACTAATTGTTTTTGCATTTATGTAGATTTTATTTATTTATTTAGAGTTATTTGCTTGTTGAATAATTGATATTAATTTTGTATCTACCTATACTCCACAACTAGAATCTTTCACAACTTTGTTTCTTAAATATTTATCAATTTTGTGTGGGTGCCTTTCTTAGGCAATATGTTGCTGCCAAATTGATAATACCTTGTTGGTTGATGATTTAAGTGCAAAAGCATAAAAACTAATTATCTTTTTCATTTTATGTAGATTTTACTTCATTTAAGAGTTATTTGCTAGTTGAATAGTTGATATCTACCTATACTTCATGTTTGAGATTCTTTACTATTTTGTTTCTTAAATCTTTGTGGATGTGGGTGCCTTCTTGAGGCAATATGATGGTGGCAAATGGACAATACCTTGTTGGATGACAATTGAAGTGCAATTCTTGGGGACATGATGGTTGGGAACAATTGATTACCCTTGATAATTGCTCCTCATTAGACATTAGGGTGATAATTTTGTTGATGTAGCACACATGCTTTATGAATAATGACACAACTTATAATTATATTCTAAAATCATTTTTTTTTTTTTTTTTTTCATTTTATGTATATTTAGAGTTGCTAGTTGAATACTTGATATTTATCTTTATATCTACGTACACTCCATGACTTAGCATATTTCATGACTTTGTTTCTTAAACCTTTGTGCTTGTTTGTGGGTTCCTTTTGAGGTGATGTGGGTGCCTTTTTGAGGCAATATGACAATGCTAAATGGATAACACCTTGTTGGTTGATTCAAGTCCAAAACATAAGAATTAATTATTTCTTCATTTTTTGTAGACATTTTCACAATTGAGAGTTATTTGCTAGTTGAATAATTGATGTTTATTTTTGTATCTACCTATACTCCATGGCTAAAATCTGTCACAACTTTCTTTGTCAAAGATTTGTGTATGTTGTGTGGGTGCCTTTTGAGGCCATATGGGTAATAAACTTGGTTGAGGATTTAAGTGCAAAAAAAAAAAACTTATCATTTCTCATTTTATGTAGACTTATTTGCTAGTCAAATAATTGATATTATTTTTGTATATAGTTATTGTCCATGGTTAAAATCCTTTATCAACAATATTTCTTAAATCTGTGTGCATATTGTGGTTGCCTTCTTGAGGTAATATGATGGTGTCAAATGGACAATATCTCATTGGTTGATGATTTAAGTGCAATCCTTAGGGGACATAATGGTTGGGAATAATTGATTACCCTTGATAATATAATTTGCTCTTGTTCCTCATTGGATAATGGGATGCTAAGCTTGTTGATGTGGTACATGTATATGCTATATAAATAATGAAGAGTAATTATATTCGAAAATCATTGTTCATTTTATGTAGATTTTACTTGATTTAGAGGTATTTTCTAGTTGAATATTTGATTTTATGTATCAATACCCCATGGCTAACATCTTTCACAACTTTGTTTCTTAAATCTTTGTGCATGTTGAGTGGGTGCCTTCTAGAGGCAATATAATGGTGTCAAATGGATAATGCCTTAGTTGATGATTTAAGTGCAAAAGCATAAAAGGTAACAATTAAGTGAAGGCAAGGTAATATTCTAGGTCTTGGCATATGATCTATAAACATTAGGATGAATTTTCCATACATTAGACATCAAAATACAAAATTAATGAGCGACATAGGACTAAAATTCTCTTAGCAAATATTAAACCTAGATTGTGCAGGGAAATGAGGGCAAATGTCATCATAGATTAGAAGCAAGGATTTACCTTCGAGAAACCCACGTGG
This sequence comes from Sequoia sempervirens, assembly GCA_007258455.2. Classification (NCBI taxonomy): domain Eukaryota; kingdom Viridiplantae; phylum Streptophyta; class Pinopsida; order Cupressales; family Cupressaceae; genus Sequoia; species Sequoia sempervirens. The sequence goes on along the minus strand of VDFB02270651.1, from coordinate 170,723,261 downwards.
GAGAAAACTCTAGCAAAATGTGATTATATTAAATCCATAAGTCCAATAACTATATAAATATTAAGCCTCTTGGTCCTTATAGCTCTAACTTAATTTAGTTTAAAAAATTTCTAATTCTTGAAAATTTAATTATTTTGCATTAGCTTGAGCATAGTATATTTGGAACATATATTCTCGTTGTTTCTAGTGTAATCTCAATTACCTATTAGATGCCGCATTTGGTTTTACAATAGGCATTTAATGTTTTAAAATGAACAACAAAAGTTTAAAAGTCAAATAAATTGAACAATTGAGGATATTTGAACACCATGAGTTATTGAATAATGGAACTACCCTTTTACTAGGGCATAATTATGGAATTGTTGCTTATTTGGACAAATTTGTCTTAACAATATTGAAATTGTTGCCTATTGGAAATTGATAGTTTCACGCATGACACCCCTTTTCCTTAGCTTTCTATTTTGTCAAAGCTTGCTTTGAGATGTCCCATGCTATCTTGATCATCTTCAACATTCAAGTATTTGCCTCTAATCCAAAACCCTTCCTTATTGCCATAATGTCAAACCAATCCTTGTACGAATTGCACCTTCACAATATAAAGGCTTTTAGCCCTCAAATATGAAGACTCAACAAAAGAGGGAAGCTCACAATTGATGACAAGTATACCATCTCACGTTGCACTAAAAAAATAAGATTTAAAAAACTAAATGTCTAATTGATGTGATAATGTTAAAAGTACTTGAACATTGGGGAACTTTTTTGTCATTTGTTTTCTTTCCTAAGGGAATGATCTCGATGCTTCCCCTTAACAACCTTACCCACAAAGATTTGAGGATCCCTCTAGATTGCTCTTTGCCTTTTTAAGCAAACAACATGAAGCTCTTTCCACCCTTGATGTGATGGTACTTGTTTAGTAATATTTTGATTTGGTAGACATCTAGGGGCATTTGGATGGCAATTACATGGTTGCGTGTAGATACAAAAAAATAGTTTGTGTTTCCATACTTTGCATTTTCAGAGGTTTTTGTAGTAGAATTGGCCCTTGAGACTTGGTTTGATAGGAGTCTTGAAGGCTTCCCCACAAGCAACTCAAACTAGGTTTCTTAAAGATTTTTCCAACACATCCAATAGTCTTCACCCATTAGGAATTATGATCCCATTAATTTGGGGCATTGAAATTGAATAATTTTTTAATACGTCTTAATTTTTTGTAGCTAATTTTCCTCTGTCTTGATACCCTTTCAATTTCCAAGGACACGGGTATGATGACTCTTTAATTTTTGATTGGAGCCATAACTTACTATTTTGAGTTTTCTATATTTATTTGAAAATGTATAAATGGGCTAAAATTAAAAAATGTAGTAAAGTAATAACCATTCCACTTTGAATAAAAGTTATCATTCAACTTTAGTGATTACTATTTCATATTTATTTGTCTTGTTAATTACTAGTTATAATAAATGCAGTCCCTATTAGTGTCTTATCCCTTGATACACAACAAAATTTAGATTATTGGTATTAGAGCCATTCACTACACTATATCCCATTATACATGGTTGGGATATCAAAAACTTGGATTGAAGACACAAGTTCTATTAGACTATCTCCCTTTAAGGCACACAAGACCACAAATGATTGAGAAACAAGTTGACTTAGACCCATTCAAGGTATTGATCAATGTGGTTCCAGAAAGATAAGGTACGAAGATGATGAACTAGTTATTGTAGCTCCTCTAATAAAATTGAGATAACTTACAACCACATATATAATGAATAGAGAGGTCGTTTGGAGGTCACACCTCTTTCAAGGTCTAGGAAAATATTAACATTAAAAAATTTCAAGGGAAAATTGGTTTTTAATTACTAGCTATCCAAGTTAGAAAAGCATTTTTCTATAAACCACTTCTCATATTTTGAAAAATAGCTTTCACCCTACTCAATGTTAAGCCTCATGTGCAATAGTCATGGGAGGAAAAGTTGTTATCAAGGACAAATCATAAAGGAAACCTTGACAAAACATTTTTTGATGTTGTGATGAATAAGAACCCCAAATAGGGAGAATTTGTGGAATGCACAAAGGAGTGTTTCCTTGAAGACACATATGAAGATAAGTATATGCAATAGACTGCATTTTAGGACTGCACCAACACCTTCCATGTGTTGAACAAAGCTTAGCATCCAAGATATAAAAAACATCTAGTCAAAGTATTATAGTGGACTTCATCTATATATTTAGATAGAGGCAACCTTTTTGAATTGAGACCTTGGGGGTTGCTTTCTTGAATGTAGTAAAGATTGAAGAAGAAAATTAACAAAGGGAATAAGTAAATCTCTTAGAAATGCCAAGTGGAAGGGAGAAGGTGGGAACAAGTTCATAGGAAAAAAAATTCTAAAGTATTTTTGTCACAAGCATTGACACCAAAGAAAAGTACCAAAAAAGACAAAATATTGTTATATGGTATCAAGTCCATAAGAGTATTTGGCATAATACAAAGGATTGTTAAGGTACCAAGGCCTTGATTATAGGAACACGAAGTGAATGCGGATTTTGATTCACTACCTGCAAGTCCTTTTGAGCACAAATATAATGATAAAATAATTGAAGAAAATCCATATGCAATAATTGTTATTGCCAAAGTGTTACCTTGTGAGGGAAAAGACCACGTATTACACTCATATATGGGTGAATGGGAAGGGCTTGCAGTTCATTACAATAGTGGAAGTCAGAGGAATTTGATCTCTATTGAAATTGTCAAGAGATTGAACCTATAGACAACATGCCATCTACAACCATATTACATGGAATGGGCGAGCCAATGGCAAGATATTCAAGGAAGTAGACAATGTCAATTCTTCTTCTATCAAACCTTTTAGAGATGAAGTAATCTATGATATAACACCTCTAGTGTGATGTTTTGTTGGGGCAACCATACATGAATAAGTGTCATGGCATTTATGACTCTAGAGCTTGTAGTGTCATTGTCAAGTTAGGGAAATAGAAGCATCAAATATTGGAAGTAAGTCTTACAAAATTCATATCCTTGATTCGTGCAAAATAAGGTGTATATATAATTGCCTAGATGAAACATTTTTATTGCTAATTATTCAATTTGAGAAAGTAAGGTTAGCTGCAACAACCACTAATGCCAAAAAATCACTATGACTACCCAACAAAATCATATAGATTAAATATTGATAAGCTTTTATGATGCATACACTTGACCAAGATGGCTACCCTTGCATTGATAAATGAAGTACCTAATCAATCTAATCGTAGGGATACTATTAGGAACACTATTACTAAATGTGGCACTATAAAAGACATCAACTTTGAAGAATGATGAAATTAAGTGACAAATTTAGGGATTGATTCAAAATGGACAATTTTAGGGACTGATTCATAAGGGGAAAATTTGACCAATTGCCTCACCATGTGGAAGCTTAATCCTAGCAAGAAACATGGAATATGAAATATTTGCATTGATTATTGAGTTTTGAACAAAATCACTATAAAGAATATCCAATTACTTGCATTAATGATCTATTGGATTGGCTTAGGAGGCAAGTTTTTCACCAAAATTGATTTGACATCCAATTACCAGCAAGTTTTGATTGATCCATTAGATATGTGAAATATTGCTTTTGAATCCAAAGAGGACTTGTTTAAGTGGTTAATCATGTCCTTTGGCTTGACCAATGCATTTAGCACCTTCAATTGGATGATGAATGATGTACTTAGGCCTTTCACTAAATCCTTTGTTGTTGTCTATTTAAATAACATACTCATATTCAAGAAAAACATGGGAGGGCCATTTGTAGCATATTCAATAGTGTAAGGCCCCACCTTGTAAGGCAACCTTCCTACTCACACGAAATCCCTATCCATAATAATCGTGGTCATCCTTGGTTCGTAGGTGGATTAATAAATTGCATGTTATGATAATACTTGGTTTGTTTGGTTATCCTCTTAGTTGTTATTATGACCTTTTATAATATAAGTAGATATTACTAATTATTAGCTCAAGGAATGAAAAAGAATTTCTATGTCAAAACCATGTGTTTTAATTATAATAATTAGATTATTATAGTAAATAATAAATAACATCCCATCTATAGCTATATAGACTATTTTGATGAGTATATATATATCAAAAGTTGGGGATTTGTCTATGGCCACTTCATATTGTGGTGTTGTGACATTTTGGGTACTCATAGGCGAGGGATGTCGATATCGATAACAATATTATAATGCAAAAGAAGTGGTATTTAAATAAACATCAATAGTAACATAAGAAGGGGTATTAATGAGTATAACCATGATGTTAATTTATTCAATCTTTGAGTGAGGTTACTAAGTGAAAATATAATTATTAGGAGAAATCTTCAATATGGCAACAATAATAGTGGTCTGAGTATTTTAAAATTGAAACATTAATGTTCATGATATTAATATTAATAATAGAGAAAAAGATTAGTTGGAAATAATAATATTTCATTAAGGCTAATAACAATTAATCTCTATGTTTGCATAGTGGATAACTTTACTTCTTATTGCTAGGGCAAAAATCTTTGTTGGGACAAAATTAACAAATGTTTATTTAAAATAGTCGTTTTGGGACCATCAATGAAGTTATTAGTAAGTCAATTAAATTCTAGAGTAATGTAATCTCTGTCATCTTACGAATAATAGTAATAAGACCCTATTTACATGGTGGTCTATCAAATTCCTCCAAGGTTGAGTTTGTTTACATGCTTGGCTTCTAAAATAGCAACATCTGGAATGAATGCTGAAGTCAGAAGCATTGAGTAGGTATGATCAATCATAATGTCCCAATGAATTGCTGCATGGTGCACGCCATATCAAGATTTTAAGCTATGTAGTCACTTCAAAATAAATGATCTAGCTATCCCTTTTATTAAGCTTACTAAAAAGTAAACTTCCAGCACACAATCAGAGGGCCACTTAGTTTTGAATGCGAATGAGTAGATTTTCATTTTTGGGGAAAGGTGAAGGAAAGATTTAAATGCCAAGTGGGAGTAGACAAGAAGGTTCAACATTGCATAGGAATAGGCCTTAAGCAGATCCATTAAATCAAGATGTGATAGGATAGATAGGGGGGGAGAGAAATGAATAGCACCATTATGGATGCCCTGATAGGAGTATGGTCATCCATCCAAGCTAATAGAAAAAAAAAGGAGAGTTGATTCTACCTGTTGTGAGTGCTCTGTAAAGTAGTAGTTGTTCAAACCTCGATAATTTTCCAAATAGCTCCATTTTGGTGAGCAATGAATACATAAGGGGCTGAATCATTGTTTTCAAGGGAGATAATGCGGATAGCTATGGCGGGAGATGGTGCAGTGCTATGGTCGGGGCTTGCAGTCATCACCGTTAGAAACATGACAACACTCCCTCATGGTTGAGAAGCTTGAGGGGGATTAGAGCGATTGGAATTTCCATCCTTCGACTGCCAAATAGCCAGCTGATTTGATGGTTCTGGGTTGGATATAGTTGTGACTAGCCATTACCCTTCATCGTTAAATGCTCAATTAGAAAAAGATCTCTAGGTATGCACAACATTACCATATGTTGTATATGTATAATCTATTGCATTTTTTTTTGTCCAGCATATAATGTTTATGAAGTGTAGAAATGAATGAGGATAAATGAAATTTTTCCTCTTGGCAATCTGCCTAGCTCTTCCCAGGAAAATCTATTAACTAAAGTGTTAGAGTGATAATTTTTATCTGGATATAAGCTTTTAAAGGGTCAAGTATCTTTGTGAGTCATTTAAATCACTTGGATAATCCTCTGCCATGCATTCAACTAGAAGGAAACCTGAAATAACCTTTGCAGCAAGCTAACACACAACATGATCGCCATAAAATGTTTGAGATTGGTGCAAGAGCACCTGCCAGAATACAAGCACAATTTTTGAGGTGTTGTTATAAAATCAATTTGTTTTGTTAGGAATGGTCTTTAACACCATTTTGGTTGTGTTTGTGGACCTTTTTGTTTTTTTGGTTGAGTTGAATAAGTGGGAATCCTTTTTGGTGGTTGATTCCTAAGTTTTTGTAAAAACTGGAAAACACACTATGTTTTCAAACATCGAGTTTTTTGCCATTCTTGGTTAAAAACGTGAACCTAATGAAACCTAACGGTTTTTGGAGGCGTGGTAAAGGTGTTTCTTGACTTTTGGGAGGAGGAGAGAATATTTTGGTGTCTTGGTGCGTGGCAGTTTTAAGAGAATGTGAACAGAACAGTGATATTGAATGAATAAGATATAGATTTCTGTTTTTTGCGTCTGAACAGCAGAGAAATAAATGAAATAAAGCCTTTTGTTAGTTAGTTGGCATGTAGAAGAAACCTTTTTGATTATTTCTTGTGGCATCTTAAGACAACTTTCCATCGTTTTTCATTTAAACTTGTAAATCTATGTTTTCTTTTCTGTTATTTCTGACTAGTAAATCCAGGAAAAAAATGGAGTCTTAGCTGGTTTTCTGCCCGTACTGAGAAGTATGGAAGCCGTGGAAACAAAGCTAGGCTCCACCATTGTATATAGTGTATATATGGAGGTCTTTGTGAGTTGTGAAGGCAGCATTACAATCTTTTCTTAGGCGAGTTTGAGTTGCTCGGTTGAGAAAAGACAGTTTTAATTCATACTCTAACATTGCAGGGGTGCTGATATGTTATGCAATGGAGGTGTGTGGTGTTTGTAGGAAGCAGTGAGCGGGTTTGAGAAGGAGGCAGAGTCCTATGTAAACACTAGTGACAGGAAGAAGTTAAACAGACCAAGAATGGTCTAGAAAACCCTAGTTTTCTTGTAAAATCTGCATTGGACCTCTGTATGGCCAGTCAAGGACACAAACCCCAAAAATCCTTTAGGGCTCGAAAAATGAACCAAGGTGTCAGAAGGAAGTTTGGCACAAACTATTGAGAGAGAGAAGTTGTGAGCTGTTTTCTTGTGTTGAGAGGGCTAAAAGGGGCTCAAGGCTTGTAGCCCTGCCCAAACCCTAGAGCAGGGATTTTATGAAAATGTTAGGGAATTGGAGCTTGGTGTTTGTTTAAGCACTTGTGGAACATGAATTTGGTAGCTTGGAAAGGTGTCACACACCCCTGTAACAGAGTTAGCAAACCTTTGAGCATGGTTAGTCCTTAGGGTGATTAAGGGCTAGGTAGTGAATGAGAAGAAGAGCAGCAAGATAGGCTTGGTGAATGTTCCAAAAACTTGATAGCAGGGTTGGCTGATGTACCAGGGGTTCCTAATTAGCATAGGACCTACAGGTTACAAGGTGGAGGAGGCAACACCAGGGGGTTATCTAAGGTGAGACCCAAAGCATTGAGTCAGAGAATGATTCAATCCAACCTTGTTTCTATCAGATTGGTATCAGAGCACAGTTAAAGATTTGGGAAAGGAATCTTGCATGTCAGACATAGAGTCAAGTGATACTTCCACCATGGTGACCAATGCAAAACTGGCAAAGATGGTTGAAGAGCAAGAAGAAGACAATAAGCAGTTGAGGGAAAGAATAGCTCAACTTGAGGCAGCAGTGAGGAGTGTATAGTTTGAAGGAAGAATTCCAAAAGAAGAAGAGGTTGCAAAGGAATATAAGACCTCTGAACCTGACCTCGTCTTGAAGGAGGAGCCTTTCTTGAAGGCATTAAAAGCTTTGAGTGGAAAAGCACTTGAAGGAATACCACTATTTAGTGGAAAGATGGAACCTGACCTAGTTATGGACTGGATAGAAGGAATGGAGAACCACTTCGAATGTGATGGAGTTACAGAAGCACAGAAGGTGAAGGTTGCAAAATCAAGGTTGAGAGGATCAACTTTAACTTGGTGGAAATTTGTCCAGACTGAAAGGGAGAAAGAAGGTAAGTAGCCCATATCAACCTGGAAAGGAATGGTTGCTAAAGTGAAAGAAGCATATATGCCAGATGACTATGAAATTCAACTCCACAAGAAGAGGCAGAGTTTAAGACAAAAAGATCAAGATGTCAACACCTACACTGAAGAATTCCAGAAGCTTTGTTTGAGATCAAATGTGGCAGAAGATGAGAGCCTAAAAGTGGCTAGGTACCTCAATGGTTTGAAGTGGAATATACAGGAAGAGATGGCTTTGCTCAGCCCCAAGACAGTCCACCAATGTTATCAGCTGGCTATTAAGATTGAAGAAAGGAATAAAAGGAAGCATGATCAATCCTCTAAGGGCAGAGGAAGAGGCAGAGATCAAAGAGGACAGCGTGGAGGTTACCAAGGAAGAGGTGGTGACCAAAGAAGCCAAGGTGAATCAAAGCTTACTGAGCATGGAGGTGAAACCTCATCAAGAGGAGGATTTAATAGAGGAAGAGGACCTCAAGGGGGTTCAAACAGAGGAAGAGGAGCAGGCAGAAGTAACTCCTACTTTGCCACTATGAAGTGCTATCACTGTAATCAGCTAGGTCATCCAGCTTATAGGTGCCCGAAGAAAGCTTCATCTAGCAATGAGAAAAGAGTAGCTTATGCACAAGAGGACACCATGAGTGTAAAGACACCTGAGATCAATCATATAGAATCAGAAGTAGGTGAAAATCTGATGTTCAATAGGGTTTTGATCAGGCAACCAGTCAAGGAAGAACCCAAGCAAAGGAGAGCTTTGTTTAGAGCAAGGTGCAAGATATTGCGAAAGGTATGCAAGGTTATTGTAGATTCTAGTTCTACGGACAATATCATCTCTGAGGAGGCAGTAACTAAGTTAAAATTGCAGAAGATACCTCATGCCAACCCCTATAAAGTCACATGGTTGAACAAAGGGCAGAGTGTATTAGTGAATGAGCAGGTTACAGTGGAATTCTCAATTGGAGGCTACAAAGACAAGCTGATTTGTGATGTACTGCCCATGGATGCATGCCATCTTCTTCTTGGCAGGCCATGGCAATATGACAGAGGTGTTGTATATCATGGAAAGGAGAATACCATAGAATTCAACAAGGATGGAAAAACCTTCAAGCTACAATCATTGATTGAGGATGATGAAGGGCAGTCCAAGGTTCCTAATATCATGTTGAGCAGTGGCAAGGAGTTCATAAAGGATCTACACCAAGGGAATGAAGGGTATGTGATCATGATGCAGCCCAAAGAAGAGGAAAAGGCTGAAAGGACAGTGTTACCAGCAGCAGTCCAAAACTTGCTTGACAAATACAAGAGCATAGTGAGTGATGGAACACCAGCAACTCTACCACCCAAGAGAGCAATAAGTCATCAAATTGACTTCATACCTGGAGCCTCATTGCCTAACAAGGCAGCATACAAGCTTACCCCTGAGCAGAACCAAGAGGTGGCAAGACAAGTGGAAGAATTGCTGAATCAAGGTCTAATTCAAAAGAGCATCAGCCCATGTGCAGTCCCAGTTGTTTTGGCAACAAAAAAAGGAGGTAAATGGAGACTTTGTACTGATTCTAGAGCAATTAATAGAATCACAATTAGGTATAGATTTCCAATACCTAGGATTGAAGATTTAATGAATTTCCATGGAGGAGCACAGTATTACACTAAGCTAGATCTTAAGAGCGGGTATCACCAAATCAGAATTAAGGAAGGTGATGAATGGAAGACAACTTTTAAGACATGATGGTTTATATGAGTGGAAAGTGATGCCATTTGGCCTCTCAAATGCCCCTAGCATGTTCATGAGACTAATGAATGAGGTGCTTAAGGATTTCACAGGGATTTTTGTGGTAGTTTACTTGGATGACATACTTATTTTTAGTAAGACAGCAGAAGAACATTTGAAGCATGTGGAGATGGTACTCAAAAGGTTGCAAGAAGAACAATTGGCAATCAACCTTGAAAAGTGTGAGTTCTTCAAACAAGAGCTTGTGTATCTAGGCTTTGTGGTATCCCAAGGAACGCTGAAGATGGATCCAAGTAAGGTGGAAGCCATCCTAAACTGGCCTACACCAACCACAGCAACTGAGGTAATAAGTTTTCATGGTTTGGCTCAGTTTTATAGGAAGTTTATAAGGAACTTTAGTGGTATATGTGCACCAGTGTTAGATACAATCAAGGGTGGTCAGAAAACAAAGTTTAAATGGACACTAGAGGCTGATAAAGGATTTGAAAAGCTGAAACAAGAAGTGGCAACACAACCTATCCTGTTATTGCCTAGTTTTGATAAATTGTTTACAGTTGAGTGTGATGCAAGTGGAGTAGCAGTAGGAGGTGTCCTTAGTCAAGAAGGTAGGCCTGTAGCCTTCTTTAGTGAAAAACTTAATGAAGCCAAGCAAAAATACTCCACCTATGATCTGGAACTTTATGCTTTAGTACAGTCCCTTAGGAAGTGGAGGCATTATTTATTGCCCAAAGAGTTTGTGGTTTTCACAGATAACCAGGCACTCAGTTACATCAACACCCAGGAGAAGTTAAGCAATAGACACTTGAAATGGATGGAGTACATTCAAGCCTTTACATTTACCATTAAGCACAAGAAGGGACAGCAAAACAAAGTGGCAGATGCATTAAGCAGGAGGATGTTGACAGTCCAAGAGATACAGCTGAAAAGCATTGGATTGGAAAGTTTTAAAGATCTTTATGGTGAGGATGAAGATTTCTCAGAAGCCTACAAGGTATGTTCAGATTTTGCAAATCACTTTCACAGTCAATATGCTAAGTATACTCTACAAAATGGATTGTTATTCAAGGGAAATTTGTTATGTGTCCCAAGAGGATCAATGAGGGAAAATATGATCCAAGAGAAACACAATGGCAGTCTTAGTGGGCATTTTGGTATTAACAAAACTTTAGAGTTGGTACAAAGGTTTTATTACTGGCCTAAGTTAGCAAGAGATGTTAGGAAGTATGTAGAACAGTGTGTTGTTTGCATGAAAGCCAAAGGGGGAGCTAGCAATGTTGGGTTATATCAGCCCCTGCCTATTCCTAACAGACCATGGGAGTGTGTGAGTATGGATTTTGTGGTGGGTCTTCCCAAGACTAAAACTGGTTTTGACAGTGTTTTTGTAGTTGTGGACAGATTCAGTAAGATGAGTCACTTTATTCCTTGCAAGACTACACATGATGCAAGCTATATTTCCCATCTCTTTTTCAGGGAAGTTGTAAGAATCCATGGATTTCCATTGAGTATTGTTTCTGACAGGGATGTGAAGTTCATGAGCCATTTTTGGAAAACACTATGGAACAGATTGGGAACAAATTTTTCATTTGGATTAGCATACCATCCTCAGACCGATGGTCAAACCGAGGTGGTTAACAGAGTGTTAGGTAACCTATTGAGGTGTTTGACAAAGGAATATGGGCAGACCTGGGATATGGTGATTTCCCAAGCTGAATATGCATACAATGACAGTGTTAATCGAACTACAGGAAAAAGTCCATTTGAAGTTGTGTATGGGATACACCCAAGAGGAATTTGTGAGCTCAGAGACCTTTGAACAATGGAGAATAGGAATGAACATGCAGAAGATTTCAGTCAGACTATAAAGGAGATTCATGAGCAGGTTAAGAAGACAATCACAACAGCAACACAAAAATTGAAGGATAAAGTTGATGAGTCACAGAGAGATGTATAGTTTCAAGTAGGTGATTATGTGATGGTTCACCTCAACAAATCCAGATTGCAGAAGGGGATGTCCACCAAGTTGCAAATGAAGAGAGTAGGACCATGCAAGGTGTTAGCTAAGTATGGCAAGAATGCTTACAAGGTGGAGTTACCATCAGATTTGGGCATATCTCCAGTGTTCAACGTCACTGATTTGATCAAATATAAAGGCACAGTCAGTGATGAGGTTCAGAACAGTTATGAGGTCTTAAAAGACATCAGCAATGTACCCCTACCTAATCAAGAGCAGCTTGAGGCAGAGAAGATCTTGGAGTCCAGGGTGAAAAAGTCAACAAGGAATAAGGTCTACATGGAGCACCTTATCAAGTTGAAGGGAAAACCTGACTCAAAGGCTACATGGGTACAAGAAGATCAATTCAAGAAGCTTGGCATTGACCTAAAAATGATCCCTCGTTCTAGTTCTTAGTCTCTGTGCTGAGAGGGGGAGAATGGTGCAGGAGCACCTGCCAGAATACAAGCACAATTTTTGAGGTGTTGTTATAAAATCAATTTGTTTTGTTAGGAATGGTCTTTAACACCATTTTGGTTGTGTTTGTGGACCTTTTTGTTTTTTTGGTTGAGTTGAATAAGTGGGAATCCTTTTTGGTGGTTGATTCCTAAGTTTTTGTAAAAATTGGAAAACACACTATGTTTTCAAACGAGTTTTTTTGCCATTCTTGGTTAAAAACGTGAACCTAATGAAACCTAACGGTTTTTGGAGGCGTGGTAAAGGTGTTTCTCGACTTTTTGGAGGAGGAGAGAATATTTTGGTGTCTTGGTGCGTGGCAGTTTTAAGAGAATGTGAACAAAACAATGATATTGAATGAATAAGATACAAATTTCTATTTTTTGCGTCTGAACAGCAGAGAAATAAATGAAATAAAGCCTTTTGTTAGTTATTTGGCATGTAGAAGAAACATTTTTGATTATTTCTTGTGGCATCTTAAGACAGCTTTCCATCGTTTTTCATTTAAACTTGTAAATCTGTGTTTTCTTTTCTGTTATTTCTAACTGGTAAATCCAGGAAAAAAATGGAGTCTTAGCTGGTTTTCTGCCCGTACTGAGAAGTATGGAAGCCGTGGAAACAAATATAGGATCCACCATTGTATATAGTGTATATATGGAGGTCTTTGTGAGTTGTGAAGGCAGCATTACAATCTTTTCTTAGGCGAGTTTGAGTTGCTCGGTTGAGAAAAGACAGTTTTAATTCATACTCTAACGTTGCAGGGGTGCTGATATGTTATGCAATGGAGGTGTGTGGTGTTTACAGGAAGCAGTGAGTGGGTTTGAGAAGGAGGCAGAGTCCTATGTAAACACTAGTGACAGGAAGAAGTTAAACAGACCAAGAATGGTCTAGAAAACCCTAGTTTTCTTGTAAAATCTGCATTGCACCTCTGTACGGCCAATCAAGGACACAAACCCCAAAAATCCTTTAGGGCTCGAAAAATGAACCAAGGTGTCAGAAGGAAGTTTGGCACAAACTATTGAGAGAGAGAAGTTGTGAGCTATTTTCTTGTGTTGAGAGGGCTAAAAGGGGCTCAAGGCTTGTAGCCCTGCCCAAACCCTAGAGCAGGGATTTTATGAAAACGTTAGGGAATTGGAGCTTGGTGTTTGTTTAAGCACTTGTGGAACATGAATTTGGTAGCTTGGAAAGGTGTCACACACCCCTGTAACAGAGTTAGCAAACCTTTGAGCATGGTTAGTCCTTAGGGTGATTAAGGGCTAGGTAGTGAATGAGAAGAAGAGCATCAAGATAGGCTTGGTGAATGTTCCAAAAACTTGATAGCAGGGTTGGTTGATGTACTAGGGGTTCCTAATTAGCATAGGACCTATAGGTTGCAAGGTGGAGGAGGCAACACCAGGGGGTTATCTAAGGTGAGACCCGGAGCATTGAGTCAAAGAATGATTTAATCCAACCTTGTTTCTATCAGAGATCTAGTTTAATTTTAACACAACAACCAAATTAAATTCCCACCAATGGTTGGAGATGTTATTTATGTGCTTTAATATATATATCCATTTTAGGTCTACTCTTGTGAATTTTACTTTCTTAATGTCATTCTATCAAAAACTGCTCATGATTCACTTGTGTATGATTTCCATATTTTATATGCATGTCTACTGTCATATGCCATGCTCGTGTAAATGCATTTGCTTGAATGTTTCTAAAAGCCTCTGCAACAAATCCATTTTTGCGTATTTCAATGAAATCTTAACCTCCATTTTCTAGCCTAGTTGAGCTAGGTGTAGGAATTAAATGCTGAGAAGCATATTTCTTTTTTAATTTCTCAGTCCCTTTGTTGGACTGATATTTATTCTATTGTTTTTTTTTCTTTTAGCTTCATTCAATAAAAAAAAATTTCATCGTTGTCAATAATGTAACTATGATATCACTAATAATGGTTGGAAAATATTAATATGGTAGTGTTAGTAGTGATTGGAATATTAATTTTAACAATTGGTGGTAATTTTGGGACTGAGAGTGATATCAATACAAAGGAAATAATAGTATATAAAATTGTAGGTTCAATGGCTTCTAAATACTAATAGTATATATAAAATTGTAGGTTCAATGGCTTCCAAATAATAATAGTATATAATAAAAGAAAAGTAAGAAAGAAAAAAGTCAGTACAAAGAGTACAACCATAATAATATCAATGTTATAAATCATAGTAATATCGATGAACAATAAAGTATATTGCTAGTATTAAGTCTTTTTTTTTTGTGGGGAAACATTAATATTAAAGTGGTTAATCTTTAAGTAGATAAATAAAGAAATAATATATTAAATAAAATAAATAAATTAGTATGCATGAGTAAATGAATATTAATATTAATAATAAGTTCTACAATTGTGTTAGTGTGAATAATGGATTATGGGATTTGATGTTATGGTAGCTTACGCGAGTGATCAAATAATGATAGTAATGTCAACATTGACTTGATTGGTTATCTACCACAATATTGATGGTATCAATGTTTAAACGACAATTGGTTAATAAACTTAACCTTGTTTAAGATTAAATTGCTACAGTGACACCTTTAAATAAGTTAATTATTTGAGTAGACAAATAGTAATGCAAGTTTGTAAGCTTTCTACTATAATTAATTGTCCTTAATTGGATGTCATTACTACACTTATATTATAATCCTAACTTAGATTGGTAAATAGTAAGAGATGTCACTATGTCCTCTTGTAAGGTTAACCTACCATTCTATCTTATGGGTTGGATCTCCTATCCGTAGTATTTGATCTATTTTAATTGTGTTATTTTATATAGTTCCCTTGCTATAAAAAAATAAAAATAAAAATAAAATAAAATGAGTCAACCTTATTGAAATAGTGTAAATGAAAGAATATTGTCACCAATAGAATAATTTTTAAGATATAATACCATTTAAACTATGAATAATACTCATTGTATGGTGGAGCTTTGGCTAGTTACTTGAAAGAGCTAAAATATATTTCATATTTATATATACCTCAAAACTTCTAGTGAACCTAGTTTAGATGGAGTGTTTAATGCACTTAGGTATGGTTTACACCTAAATTTAAGTAAGGGAACTTTGAGTAAAGGATGCAATACAATAAAGATTGTTCTTTACCTTCATCTCCTTAAGTGGAAACTCAGATGTAGGATCTTTATTTAACTATAAACCTAGGTATACCATGTTATTCCAACTTTAGACAATGACATAGAGTTCTAAAGAGGTTATATTATTTAGAGTGCAATCACATAGCATTATGAAAGCACATATAAGTTGTTATTCTAGTTTAATGAATTAAAACACATCTATGGTTATGTATATATGCTTACGACTGAAATTGATGTTGAGACATCATTTGAACTTAGCAGGTTACCCTATTGCTAACCAACTAGGTAGGTGATGGTTGAAATTCAAATTAGTGATAAAGCAATTGAAGTAGTGCACTATTGATAAGAGTATTGTGAGACATCTTAATTATAGTTGTACCTTGATTATATTAATCCAAGGGTATTTGAATAGGACATTGAGGTCATGTTGGTCAAACACCAAATATCGAACCAAGAAGGTTAAACCTAGGACATAAATAAACATGGGATCTTCTTTTCTCTTGCAAACTTATCATTCAAGAAAATCACCTTGGAATGTGTTGCTTAGTGAATCCTTAATTGGATTTTTGATCTCCGTCTTCACCTAAGTGGGTGGTAGCCGACCGTGAAACTGTCTGGGGAAAGGACCCTAGAAAGGGTTGCGTACCCACTCTTTTAGTTTATAATTAATGGATTAGAGCCCATAATATGAAGTTGAGTAGAGAATTGAGTTTAGAGTATGTCAGTGTTATTGGGTTATGAGTGTGATTGTGGTAGAGTCATCCTTGAACCTAAGGGTTATCCCTTGCTATCCAACCATGTGTGAGATGGTTGAAGTCCAGTTGTCGAACTACAGTTCCTCTACGAGTTATATACGTAGGAAAGGTCATCAGAGACGAGCCCCCGAGGAATTAGGTTTGGCCCCTAGGCTTGTTCTCTTATTATTACTTAAAGATACTATTGATATATATATATATATATATATATTCTATTTGTGTAACCTGACTTGAACTAAGTATGTGATTATTGATAAGTTCATGGAACTAATCAAGCCTACCTTGGTGATGTGGATTTTCATGTCTCCGTTTGATTCCCACCCTTGATTGTCTAAGCAATTTAGTATCTAACTAAAATATTATAGTTTATAATTGGTCAAGAGTTGTACGCTCTCATGTAGTACATCTTTTGGTAGCAAACTTTGAGAGTTTTGTAGGCGTATGTGAACGAAATTTGAAATTTGTGTTTTGTCCTTAACTGTATTTTGGTAGAAATTTTTTGGCATTACAAATAGGCACTCTAAACCTTGCAAAAATATAAGCTTTATGTTAACAAATAAAATTATTCTTTTGGTGTGGATATGATTTAGTGCTTGGGATACATCATGGATGGGATGGTGTTCCTGTTGACTCTAAAAATATACGTCATTAGAGATTGGCCACCTCGTAGAAATCTCATTGAACTTTGTAGATTTTTTGGACTAGCTAATTTTTATCAGAGGTTTGTGCTTGGATTCTCACATCTAGCATGACCTATGATTAAAATTCTTAGAGGGGAAATAGAATTTAAATCCATTTGGACAGACACAACAACTAGCATTCACATTGTTGAAGAAAATACTTGTTAAGAAATAATGTTGGCTCTTCTTGATCTACAATAGTCTTTCAAAATCAAGATTTATGCCTCCAAGTATGCACTTGGGGAAATTCTCGCTCAACATGGAATCTAGTTGCCTACCATAGTGAGACAAATGATATAGTACACATGTACCCTATAGATGACAATGAGTTGTATGCAATTTTCTAAGCTTCCAAATAGTGAAAGCGCTATATCTTGGGGAAAGAGATTGTCATTCACATAGAGCACAACTCTCTCCAATCAATGTAGACTCAAGGGGAATTGTGAAATAATCAACACCAAAGGTGGTCCACCTACCATCAAAAATTCCACCTCAACATTTATCACAAGAAGGGGAGCACTAACACAACTGTAGATTGTTTGATTTGATTGACCATCATCACTTTGACAATAGTGTTGGACTCTTGTGGATATAGGATTATAGATTCACCTAAATTATACATCACTTTAATCTTGATTTTGCTGATATCTACCAAAAAATATTAAAAGGCAGACACATCCCTAATCACTACTTGCAAGATAAAATCTTGTCACATGGGGCACATCTATGTTCCTATTGAGGAACAAAAAAAGATGATTTGGGAAGAATAATACATACTATATGACACTTTGGAATAGACAAGACATTTACTATATTCTAGAAGTATTTTTAATGACAAAAACTATGTTATGATGTCATCATACACAATTGATCTTGTATAACCTATGTCAATGTGAAAACAAAAAACAAAACATGAGAATCACCCACATCTATCCTAGTTCTTGACAAGCGTTGACACTCTATCTCCATGGAATTTATGTCAAACCTTCCTATGACCAAATATTGTCATGATTGTTTATGTGGGGGTTGATAGGTTTTAAAAAATGGCCATTACAATAACTTGTAGGAAGAGTATTTTTTAGGAGACACTACCAATATTTTCTTTCAAAATGTTTGGGTACATTGTGGCCTTCCCTAGAATATATATTTTTTAATAGAGATAGTAGGCTTCTCAATAAATTCTCATCAATAATATGGGCTATGATGGACACCAAGTTAGCAAAGCCCACTGCATTTCACCCCTAGATAGATGGATAGATTGAGGTAGTGCATTAAATGATCATTTATATATGTTATGGATGTTTCATTCAAAGCATTCTTGCACATGGGATGAGAGTTTTCCCTATATCTAACATAGCCACAATTGTTCATTGTATAGCTCAATTGGTCATAGTCCAACTGAATTTTTCCTTGGGTACCAACCATCGACACTCTTTGATGTATCATTATCAATCATTCTATATCAGATGTCACCACATGCTCAAAAGGAGGTGGATAAAGCATCCATGTTCATTGAGAAGATCAACCACATCTAATAGTAGGTTTATGAGACAGTACAATGGACCAACCATAAGTACAAGTAAATACATAATAAACATAAAATGCCTCACTAGGTTTATATTGGTGATAAATTCTAGCTTCATATCTAGGAGTGGCTTCAAGAATAACATAAGAAATTTCAACCCCTTCAGTATGGATTACAAAGACTTAAAATTTGTCATCACTAATAATGACATATTTTTGGCATCATTCATAACATCAACATTTTGATTAATAAATTCGACAACACTACCATATTAATATCATCTTAAGTAATTAAATAAAATATTTTATTTAATTAAATCCTCACCACTTCACAAAAATAATTCAATAAATTTATTATTTAATTAAGTAGCTTGATTTCAATCTCACATTTAAAGTAATTAAATAAAACTAATTTTCATCTCACATTTTTAATTAAATGAATAAATAAATTCATTTCCTTCCATTATCCATTCTCTACAAATCTTATCCATCCATTTAATCATTCAATCTTCACCCTCCATTTTGTAACCAAAATATTCAGTATCCTCCATATGATTATAATAATATATTTATTTTCCATAATTATTCAGAACAACTTAAATCCTCACCACCCATCTAAACAACTTAAAATCTAGCCATTTATCTTGCCCTTTATATTCAACAAAAATCCTCTTAACCAATCTTAACCATAGATCTTTCAAACAAATCTTGACCAATCATCTTTTCACTCAAAAATTATAAATTGATCTACAAAATCTCAAAAATGATTCTACCAACATTGATAAGTATATGTTGAAAACGTTTAATATGAAATACTTGAGAAACTAGATTAGAATCCAGTAACTTTTTAGAGCTCATCTTCATAGCCAATGGAGTTTGTATTTGATGGTGCTTGCATTGTTTGAATATCCATTGAAGCTCAACCTTGAGGCTTGAAAGTAATTTAAATCTGGAAGATTTCATGTTTATTATTTTGTTTGAATTTACATTCTTACATGGACCCTACATCATCCTCAAACAAATACATAAAAATACTTTTGATCTCAACTTCCCACCTTTTCTTGAATTGTATTTAGTTTCCAATGTAGAGTTGTTTTCTCTATATTTTACATCATTGTTAAAATCCTTGATGTTGTTGAACATCTTCCCAATGAAAATTAAATCAAAACACTACTACTCTATTGAACAAAAATTAATTCACTTGTGTTTTTATTTAGACATTGAAGAATCAACAAATTCCTTTCATATTTACCCTTTGTGTTACTTTGTAAACTTTATTAGAGTTTCCAACAAACTTTAAACCCTTCTCAAGGCTTTGTCACTAGGTTAATGAAGGTTTAAAACCACTAAAAACTCACCAACACCCAATGAGCATGACCTTTGTATGTCAATATAATTGATGGGTTCCATAACCATGTTAGATTTGGAACAAAAGTTCAAAATTGGATCCATTTTATTGACATGCATAACACTTGAATGAAGTTTTGAAAGGTAGGTTAGAGCTTACAACATATTTTGGACTTATTGACGATTTCAAGGAATTATGAACTCATTGACACCACTTAATTATTTTGTCATGTCCCATGTCAAATTCTATGAAATAGTTTGAACTTGGAAAAGGTTTGAGGATTTCATGAACCTTGTAACTCGAAATATTTCTTTGTGTGTGATCTAGGAACCATTTGAACCACATTAGATAGTTCAAGGAACCTGTTGACATCCACACAATGAAATTTTCTTCTTTGATTTGGTGATGTTATCAAACATGGGGACATGGGGAAAGCAAGGAATCAAGAACTTGGTAGTGTAGGGGACAAAGAATGACAAGGTTGGGGATTAATTCCTGGTAGGAAATATGGAAAAACAAACTAGATGAAGGGAAATCTATGGGGATTGAGTGTCATAATGAATTGAGAACCTTGAAACTCAATGAGGTGTAGAGTCCATGTAGAGGCCCAAGGTTTGAGGAAAATCCTAGGAGATTGGACCATAGGAAGAAGATAAAATCATGGGAGCAAAGAGAAATTGAGGACAAGGATTGGGTTAGGAACACAAACTTAGACTAGAAACTAGTCGAGGATCAGGTATAGGGAAGAAACTAGAAGTAGGGACCTTGAAGAAGTTTCTAGGTCCCAAGTTCCTTCGAGGATTGAAAAATTAAGGGAATAATGGACAAAAAGGGATATGATGGGGTCTAGCTTTTAGGAGGAACCATGAAAAGGGGAAAGGAATGGGACATGATGAGGGGTTCTATGGGGATTGGGTCTAGGATACCTCTAAATTTTTTGGTTTTTATGAGGTGAAGGAAGATGAAGTAGAACAAGAGTTATATTTTACTAGTGAACAGTATGTGGAATGATGACAATCACAAGGGTAGGGACCAAGGTTTCAAAGGGAATTAGAAACCTCGAACCTTGTGTAAAGTGCACAAGTCCAAAAAAGTTTAAAATCACAACACAAGAGGGTAAATAAAATGATTTGAGGTTTTTGAGATCAATAGAAATGGGAAAAAGCTACCTAGGGAAAGGAAACTTTGAAATTGATGAAATGGGGAAACATAAGGTAAATTTTTGGGAAATTGGGGATTAGGGGGAAGGCATATCAAGTATCATGAAAGGTGAAGTCCAAAAATTTTGCATCAAAAGAAAACTTAAGGTGAGAATGGGGAAGTTGGAGTTTAGGGAATGGATATGCAAAAGAAATGGTACCTAGGAAATAAAAGGCCAAAAAATTGGTGCACAAAGGACTTAATTTAAGAGGTTAAGGTTTTGGGAGAAAAAATGAAATAATACTGAGGTAAGAGAGACTTGAAATGTTGAAAGGTCAATAAAAAATGAGGAATGACCCAAAAACATCAAACTAGATTTTTAAAATGGGTAACACATTGATAGACACATGGGGAATGAAGGAAAAAACACTTACAGACCAAGGAGATTTGCTAAGAAACATCTCATATTAGTTATATATGATGGGGATAACAAGGCCAAAATTTCAACCAAAGTGGCAAGGACTCAAGCATAATTTGGAATTATCAAATTGGGTCCTACAACTCAAACTAGGCCTCTTGGAAGTCTTTCCAACACATCTAATTAGTCATGTTCTCATTTAAAAAGCTAAGAGTTTTTACACCTCCAAGCTAGGGTACAAAAAATTAAATAATTTCTTAGTATGTTTTTTTAGCTAGTGTAATGTAGAAAATCATGTACCCTCACAATTTCATGTGTTTCAAGAACCCATTTTATCATGCACTCTCATAACATGTTCTAGATTTGTTTGTGCTCAAACCTTGGATTTTTTTTGTTCACCAAGATTTGTCTAGATTTTGGAGAGCAATATCATTCTTTCCTTTGTTTTGGGAACATGTGATAAATGATTGTAACATGATAGTTAATTTGTGGAATATTTTCAAAGATATATTTATCATACATGTGAACTAATTTAAAGTAGGTGAACGATAAAAAAGGTGTTGGTAGTGGTAGTGTTTGTCATTGATGTCAAAGATGTTAGTGTTGGTGCTGAGGAACCTGAGGAGCCATGGTGTCATATGCAAAGGAGAAACTCATCATAGTTCATGGTGTTATGGTATTTTTTCATCTCATGGTATTGTTGTTTCAAAGTGAAGGTTCATCCATTGATTTTTATGCTTGTTTAAAGGAAAGGTTGATAGTGCAAGTTACTGGATTTTTTTGATTTGATGCTTGTTGCAAACTTACTTGGTGCTTTAAAGGTTCTTACTCATGTCAAGGTGTTGGTGCATTGATGCACTCAAGTTTGATGTTGGTTTGTCATATATGCCTAAGTGTGTGGCACATTCAAAGAGTCACTTCATTACAATGCATAATTGTTGTTCATTGTTTACCTAGACATATGGAATTGGTGGTATAACCTAAGACAATCTAAAACCCTAAGCCTTTTTGAAAACATACAAAGTAAAGCTTACTTTATAATATAATTTTTTGGTGACTTGATATCACCAGTTAAGGATCAATTAAGTGGTTTCTTAAGGGGTTATTTTCATTGGGCAATTGGCCTCTTAACCTGCCAGGCAAGTCAAAAGTCTTATATCTCACTGCCCATACCAACATCAACGACCATTATTTGATTTGAGTATTGGTGGATTGCAAGGATCAAAGGTTCACATTTAAAATATAAAATGGTTCATTTCCAAAGTTGCCACTTTAACAAGAAGATGAATGCCATTGGGCTAGTTTAGTTGCATATAGTTTTGTAACTGTTTGAGACAACATTTTATATATGAAGTGAAGCTAATGCATTGTGTTGATTTTGATGGAGGCTCGGGCTCTGTGAGAGGGTTCAACATATTATAATATCATGTCTGTATTTAGATAATACAGAAGGGATAGAGATTGAAATAACAAAGCATAAAATGCATATTTATACCTTTGTATGACAAGTTCCATGAAGTTTTTTTTCATTGCATAGGAAGTCAATTTTGTGGTACCTACTTGTTCATTTAAAGAAGATTACAAACAAGGGATGGTGCAAAGGTTGAGGATTCTTTATGCATACGAACATTAGATTGAGTTCTTGTTTGTATTTGATGAGAAAAGGAATTTGAGTAATAGAATACAAGAGATTCATGAAATGTATTCACCTCTACACAATATTGTGTGATTTGAGTGTGTTTATAGGTGGTTTGTATTTCAATTTGATGAAACAGTGCTATGATCAAGATTTGAAAAAGAAGATAGATAGGTATAACAGTATTCCATTCTTGTATTCAAGGGTATGATGCTTTTATGATCAGAACATGATGATTTCTAGTGGAGTTAGTGATTTTTCAGAATTGTGATTTTCATATTGATGAAATAATGCTATGGTAAGTGTGAATAAGGGAGATGGAGTTTTTGGTGATGTAGAGATAGAGTAGTGATTTTTCTAGAAAGAGAGTAACCCTTTGAGTTTTTCTTATTTCTTCCGAAGTGATGTAAGTTTTCCAGTGAGGCATGTTTTTTTGCCAATGAGGCATATTGTGTAGCTAGCGAGGCTTTTCCAGTGAGGCAGATTGAGTAGCCAGTGAGGCAGATTGAGTAGTTAGTGAGGCTTTGCCAATGAGGCATAAAGTGTATCCAGTGAGCCTTAATGAAACTTATTTTCAAAATGGTTTTTCACCCTTTAGGGTTTTCCACTAATAAAACTTTTATTATGTTTCCTCTTGGTGGTTTTTCATATTGTGCTTGATTGGTCATCTTTGTTCAAGTATTATGCTTTGATTTGCATATCATTGTGACTCCCTTAATATTCAATACCTATAATGTTTGAAGTGTTTTCAATGGGTCTCTTTGCATAATACAAGTGAGTTAAGTATTGAAATTTGATTCCTCATTAGACCATTGATTCACCCCCCCCTCTCAGTGGTCCTATACTCCAACAAAAGGGTACGTAGATGGTTATGAGAATGAGAGGGCTGCAAGCAACCATGAGAAAAGTAAAATGTTTTTATTCATTTATATTGTAAAGTTTTAGCATTTAAAATGGATTATTTGTCATTTTGTAAAAATAAGGAAATGAGACTTTGAACCTATTTTTGAAAAATAAGAAGATGTTAGAAATTTGCATCTTTCTTATTTTCTTGTGTGATTGTATGTTATTCTTAAGTTTAATGTGAATCCATTTTGTCATTATTCTCTGTAATTTTTTGTAAATACAATTAGTTAATTTTCATATATTTGTTCTTAGTGTATGTAGGGTTAAACTTTGATTTCCCATATAATCTTGTGTACGCTCTTTATTTATTTTTCATTCTTTACCATTTTTGTTTCCTTTTCATACTTTCAATTTTAAAGTACCAAAAATCCCATCATACAAGGGAGTTTCCATTTTTAATGTAGAGAAAAATCACCTATCACACTATGATTTTTCCTACTATTATAAGTTTTCATAGGCACCCATTAGACAAGTTAAAGAAACATCATATCATCTAATTTACTTGATAATAAATCCATAATCAATTAATTTTCCACAATGTATCTTATAATATTGAAATTAAAAGACACATTACATATCAAAATGCATAAGATTCCTTCTCCATAGGAAGACTATGTCTTGTTTAATAAATCTTAACACAACAAATATAATATTTTTAAATCATAAGATGAAATAGAATAGTACTTGTCATTATTATATTTATTTCTTTCAACCACTCAAAATGGGATATAAGACATTATCCTAGGTAGGTAGGATGGGAGTGATGACAAAGAAATTGAGAGAAGATATAAATTAGGTAATGATGTTAAAATTCATTTCTAGAATTGGCAGGAGACCTATAGTTTATATTATTAATTATTTTGGTAGTTTGAATGTAGAAGAATTGATTGATTTAAAGATAATTTTTCTTGAAGAAGACATCAAGTATGTCAAAATTCTAGACCCTTCAAGGGTTCTAAATATATTTTTTAAGTAAATTGAAAGGACGTGACACAATATGGTAGAGAGAAGTATAATTAGAAAGAAATGATAGAGGTAAAAAAAAGATAAAGATATTAAATAAGATGATTTCAACACTAAAAGATAAGTTTACACATGTATATAATCAATTGGAATTGGTGAAAGGATCACACAACATAAGATAAAGAGAGAAGAATGTGAGAATTTACTAAATATTTTTATAGAAGGATAATTAGAGTTAGACAAGTAAAGTTGATCAAGAAAAGGTGAAAAAATACATAAATGGATTGAGAGGAGATATCTAAGAAGAATTGACCATGGAAAATTGTAGATTTGAAGATGCATACAACTTTACATTAAAAATGTAAGAGAAGTTGACCAAAATATTTGAGATAAGATAGAATAGATAGAGAAGAAGAGGTTGAAAATTATCAAGAGGAAGAGATCACGGTAGTGGTAGAACACCTTATAATGAAGATATTGAGGCAAGAGGAAGTAAAAATACATATTACAATGAAATAACTAATGGATTATGAATATGTAGAGGAAAATATAGAAGAGGTAGTGGAAGATAGTTAACAGGATATTATTTTAGATGTGGAATAGGACATAGAGTATTTAAGTTTACCTAATCTCAAGGAAGTGACATTAGAATACCTAAACTAAGTGAAGAGTTGTCATATAAGTGAAGAGTTAAGTGGATCACAAAGTCAACCACATGATGTAGAGACAGGTGAGTTACTGGTAACAAGAAATATTTTTGTTGAAACTTGAGGGGTGTAAATAGAGATGAATTGGTGCAAAGATTTTTTTTAAAAATTATACACAAAATTGAAGGTAAATGTTGTAAGTTTATCATTGATAGTGGTAGCATAGATAATCTAGTGTTAAATAAAATGGTCGATAATTTAAAAAAAAAGAGGGAATCCTACTTTGTATAAAACTTTATAGTTACATATAGAACATAAAGTGTTGATAGGTGAGAAATGTTTCATTAATTTTGAGATAGGAGCATATCGTGATGAAGAATTGTGTGATGTTATATTGAGGGATGAATGCTATTTTTTAGTGACAAGACCATTGTAATATGATAGTAAACTATACATATTGATAGAATTGAAGAATGACCAAGAAACATATTTTGACTCTAATAAAAGAGAGAAGAACAAGTATTTAATAATGCTAGATTTGTTTTGTGGATGGTATAAAGTTATTAGATGACATAAGGCATGAAAATTTACATTTCGTATTGATTCATAGAGTATGTGCTAGAATAGATAAGGAAGAAAATTCATATATACAAATTCCAAATTTGTTGATGAAATACATGATAAAACTTAAAAAATGTCAAATACATTGTCAATAATGAGAAGTATCAATCATCATTTGGATTTAATTATTTGGGTGATTTGTCAAATAAAGCTTCACATAGGATGACACTGATAGAAAATGAAGATAAATAGACAAATGTAGGATTTTTTAAAGAAAAATTTGAGTCTATGTGTGGTACTAGTAGTACTAGCACCAAAGAAAGGAGGTAAGAAGATAAAATATACAAATTATAGAGAAATAAATATTAGAATTGAGTATAGATTTTATTTTCCTAAGAGGTTGGAGGTTTGATTTGACATACTATTTAAGGGGAGAAAAGTACTTTAGTAAGATATATTTGAAGAGTGGTTATCACCAAATTATAATCAAAGGAGATGAATGAAAAATAGTGTTCAAGACAAAAGAAGTATTGCATTAGTGGTTATTTATTCCCTTTGGGTTGAATAAAATATTGAGCACATTTATGAGATTGATGAATGGATTATTGAATTCATATTTAGGTAAATGTGTGATTATTTATTTGCTTGGAAGTTTGATTTTAGTAATAGTAAGGAGGAAATCTAGAGTGTTTTATTAGTATCACAAAGATTGATAGGAGAGAAGTTGATTCATGTCTAGAAGTCTAGTATCATGAAGAAGAAAAGTGATATAATTGGGATCTATAATTGTAGACACAAAAATTTATCCTAGGCTTGTAATAACATTTTTCCATTGATTTTCGTCTCATCCAAATAATTAAATAGTTTTCAATTATTTAATTATTATTGATTTTGCATTCCACTATTAATTAAATAATTTTATATACTATTTAATTAATTAACATTACTATTCTTCTTTGATTAATTAAATAAATTTTATTTATTAATTACATCACTAATTATCCCTATTCTTCTAAATTAATTGAATGCATTATTATTATTCAATTAATTATCCATTATCCATTTCTTAAATTAAATACTTATTTTAATTATTTAATTTATCCATTCTCCATAAATAATTAAAATTATTATTCATTTTGCACATGCCATTAATAATTAATTGATCTAACTAATTATTAAATCTCATGCATTTCCACCTCATCCCCTGACTGAGACTTACTCAGTCTACAAATCAGTCAAGTTAGTCCACTCATCAATTAGACCTATCTTCTAATTAGATAACAATCCAATCAGACCTCTTAACTAAACCATGCAACCAATTGACCGATCCATGTACTTAGTTCATTGAATCATGCAACCAATTAACAATTGGTCCAATCCTCTCATCAATTCCCCACCATTGATCTTTTCAGTCCTTCCTCAAATCTTGACAATCCATCAAACCCACATCTTCTATATAATCATTCCTCATCCTCATTCAAAGCCTAACCATGATTTTCAAATTTTTGTTATCACATCCAAAAGCTTATGAGTGCACATACAAATTTGAGAGCAACAATAACTTGCAAAGAAAAATTGAGGACAATGGAGATAATTTGATATTTGATGTGAGAAAGGTATAACATTTGATTAATCTTTCATATTTCTTGCATTCATTTTTTCTTCATTGATAGATTGGAATCTAGTTTGCTTGAATCTAATGGCTTCCATGTTTGTCATTTATGATTTAAGTTGTTCTCCTAATTCATGGTTTTACAATTGGTGAGCTTGACATGAATACTAACCATTTTTAACTAACCATGTTGTTTGTAATTTTCTGGTGTTTTCTAACTTGAAAGATGTAGGTACTTTCAATATTTTTTGAAAATCAACATTTTTAGGAGCTTTTTCAAGAGAAACAAATGTCATGGTTTTGTCTGAAAGGGCCAAGACAAAAAATTTTATTGGCAGTTGTTGTCATTAGTGTTAATGTTGATTGTTGGTTGTCATTGATGTCAACACTTGAGGAGATTTGTGTAAGATTGTTGGCAGTGGTTGTCATGATTGATGATATTTCTACATTTTTTGGTGAGTTCGTGACAACACTTGATGAATTGGTTGTGGTTGTCATTGATTTCAGCACTTGGGATGTAGGGGATATTGATGGCTTTGGTTGTCATTATTAACAACATTTAGTTTGGGCTAACATTGATGTATGGTGTGGTTGCTAAAGATCATGGTTGAATGTCATGCATTATCTGATGTTGTTGCTGAAGTTCATGATTGGATGTCATGCCTTATCTAATGTTTGTTGAAGTTCATGGTTGGATGTCATGTCTTATCTAAGAAGTATTGAGTATGATTTCTATCAGCAGAGTTGGTTTCATAATGATATATTAAGATGAGGGTTAGAATCATTAGAAGTTTTTTTGACAGTGGATAGATGTTGCTGAAGGTCTACAGTATGTCTTATGCTCTCTCTTGATGTTCCTAATGAAGCATGTATTTCTAAAAGAAAGTTCTATCATCTACAAGTTGCTTAAGTGGTACTGCTCCTAGAAGTTGCATTACTTTTTTTTTGGAGAATGCTCCACATTTCTCTATTGTTGAAGATTTGGTCTTGCGGTTTGGGAGTCAAAGTTAGTGTTTTTTGGATGTTACACTCCTATATTTTTAGGTCACCAGTGTTGTGGAGGATATTTTTGTGAATTGAAGAAGGTTGGCAGTGTTGTTGGTTGTCTAGACTGGTCCAAAAAATGCTCTATATTTCTCCATATTGATGTATTTGCTCCTGTGACTTGGTGAATGTGTTCTCAATGTCTATGCAATTTCTCAATTCCAATTCATGTATTGAAGTTTTCTGTAAGTTGATTTGTTAATGCTATATCCTCTGGTTATGTATTGTGTGCTTCCTGAAAGAAGTATTTTGTTCTTGTTTGGCCTATGATGGTTGTTGATGACATGAATGTATGAATGAAGTGTATGGAAGTGTTTTTGGATGTTCATGGAACATCCCCATGTGATACACATGTTGCTGCTTGGCCACTTTGGTGCTTCATTATGTCTTGTGTTTGTCTTATGGGTCATTTGTGGATATGTGGCTGATAGGGCTTGTTATTTTGCTTGCACCATGTACTTGGAGGTCTACACTAGAATTTGAAGATGTGTTAAGTTAGATTTGGGTCCTAACCTATCTTGGTTAGAACCACTTTGAGAATTTAGTTAGAAGTATGTTTTTGGGTCGATTGGTTATGTGCTTCACGTTTTATCTACATGTTTCCTTGATGCCAAATTAGATTGATGTGTGCCAGTGTGTTAATTGTTTTGAATCACATTGGAAGATGTAATAAGATTGTTTTTGGTCCTCTCTATTCTTGGGATTGGACCGCATTATGTTTTGGTCGCCGACTTGTTGAATTCATTATTTATCTTCTTCCTAGCTGACCTAATTGAGGGTTTGAAGTCTTGTGGTGGATATAAATGCAAGAAAATTTTAGATACAAGAAGTATGGAAGTCTGAAAAAGTGCAAGGAAGTGTGAATGTTGAATATCCAATAGAAGAAGTGTGAATGTGTGAAAGATAGAATCAGATGTGCTATAACACCTTAGTCAACAGAGTGTTATGCTAATAAACATTGTAATCTTTAACTAAATATTTGTATCCTGCTCAGGGATAGTGAATATCATCAAGTCCTTGTATCTTGCTCTTGAAGTTGTTTTGCTTCAATTTTACAAGTCCTTTGTATCTTGTGTTGAGGTAGTGATCCTTAGTTTGCAAGTCCTTTTTGGCAGTGAGCCATTATATTGTGAGTTAACTCACCTTGGCTTTTACCTCACTAGGTTTTCCCCGTAAATCTGGTTTCATCTCATGGATGTTTGTTCTTCTCTTTTATCATTGCTATTGATTTGGGTAGAGTTAGAATTGTTATATCTTTCATTGTTGAGGGTTTAGAATGTTATGTCTTTCTACTGATCTGCTTAAGAGTTTAAAGTTTGTATTATGTTGAGGAATTCAAGTTTAAGAAGGATTCAAGCTTTTGTGTAGACTGATTCACCCCCCCTCTCAGTCTTTGGGTGTGTTCAAAATTTTTATATATAATACCCCATATTTTGGTGCAGGATCACATTTTAGATGTAAGAAACATGATTTCTTGCAACTATAGGATCTCGTGACACATTTCTTTGATTTAGTGATGCATTTGCATGATTTAGTGATGCATTTGTATGATTTAGTGACACATTTACATGATTTAGTGATGCATTTGCATCATTTAGTGATGCATTTGTAGGATTTGGTAACACATTTGCAAGATTTATTGATGTATCTATAGGGTTCTATGAGGCATCTGTCTATGTTTTTTTTCTTTTTGTTGTTTTTGATTTTGCAGGATTTAGTGACATATTTGCAAGATTTAGCAACACATATGTGATTCTATGACACATTTGTAGTGATACAATTGTTAGATTCTATGATGCAATTGACTATAAAGCGACACATCTGTTTGTTGAAATTCAAAAGGTACAATATGTCTAATTTCATTATTGCATTCTATTTTATTTATAGCTAGTTTTTTGTTACTGATCTATGTCTATAGCTGTTTGGTGAACAATTTGAGATCTTATTAAAATTACTAACTTTATTTGTTGCAAGAAGATTGATGAAGATCTCATCAAAACTACTAATTTTTTTGTTGCAAGATGTTGGTCAAAGCATTAAACTATCAAAACTGTGTGTATTTTTTAGTTAGATCACATTTCATTTTTTTAAGGTTAAAGAATAAGTGTTTTTCTTGTTTTGTGTGCTTGCACTTATGTTATCCTAGGTTATTATGAGTGTATCCTCTCCCCTAAGACACTTGTGTGATCTTAGTGCATGAGAAACACATAATAGCCTCTTTTATTTTTAATAGGAGGCCTACCTAGGGATTTCATCACCCAGGGTTCAACCTCAACAACATTTCTCAATAGGGTATAGAAAGGGGGGGGAGCAAAAGTTATACCCCAAGGAGTAGCTAGTGTTGTACGAAGTTGAGCCACAAGACCCTCAGTCCACCAATAATTTATTTGGTGATGAGAGAAAGAGTGGGCCTCCCAATCTTAGGCTATTAAAGACGAGCTCTTTGTTCACAGTAGTCCCCCACAAAGAACCTTTATTTTTAGAAGCCTAGGATCCTTCACCCGTTTCTTAGTGTAGTGTAGGGTACGTATTTGATTGCTTGTCTTTACCTTGCACTAGGGTTTAAAATCCAACCATTATCCACCAAATTATCCATCCAAACCATCTTGTTGTCAATCCTAATTGAAAATCACAACCATGTGTTCATGTTACCTTGATTGTCTTTGTAGTCAAACTAAAAACCTCATAAGTATGTTCCGTCAATACCAACAAACCACAATCCCTATTGATCCATCCATCAATCCTCAATGAAAATCACCCACAATCACTAGTAACTCATCTTTCAATCATACATACCAACAACCCATAAGCTCTATTCATCCATCCATATTTTATTCATACCAACAATCCCCAACATTGCAACCTACTTAACAAAAACCCATAAGATCTAGTCATTTGTCCATCTACCCTCCTTTCCAAGAAGTCACAATCCCTATTCAACCATCCATCTATCCTCAATACCAACAACCCCCAACATTCCAACCTACTTACCAAAAACCTATAATCTCTAGTAATCCATCCATCTACCCTTAATATCAACAACCAATTAACACAATCCATATCATTAATAAATTTATCAAAAACATCTTGAAAATTTGTTAGTATATTAGGTCTTATATGGTTGAAACAAGGTCACAAAGAAAGATAAAAAAAATGGATCCTACAATTAATCCTAATTTTAATCCCACTAGCATGATGCACTTTGGGTCATCCTCAAATGAATAACCAACATGACAACTCAAAACTATGCCATCTTATTTTGATGGTGAGTTCACTTTGACTAATGTTATACAAAACTTAACCCAAGAGGAAAGTGGCGATGCTTCACAAGATCCTCAAATATTGAAAATAATGGATGCACTCCTATCCATAGATCCCAATAGATACTTCTTATTACTTGCATAAAATGGAGCTAGACTTCCCATAGATTTTGACATTTCTACCATAATGGAACAAGCACCTAATGTGATATCCCAAGAACAAGGTGTCATTAACATAACCTCCCCATCAAAAAATCCCAACTCACAACAACTGACCACAAGTATGCCACTTGGAAAGACATCCCATAACGTAACAAGTGTGAACATACCTTCAAATTTTACATTTGGATGACAATTCGAAACCCACTTAACCACATATCACCAAGATCTCAAACAGAAACACAATCAAGTAATACAATACCTGTGACTCAATACATCATAATTCAAAATCCACCCAACCAAAATCAATGGCCAAACACTTCACTTCTTATGTCACAGGTAAACGCAACCCACACCTCACAACACAAATATAAATGTTATCACCTCTCAGAACACATCACCCCCACAAAATATCACAAAAAAAATCAAAACACAAACACATACATACCCACAAACTAGACTCGAACATTCGCTAGATCAAACCAAAAATTGAACTAATTTCCACCACGGTAGCAACCTAACCCATATCCAACATTCACATCCCACTTTAACCAAACCACCCAACCTATGCCACAATATCATTTGAACACACTTAACCAAAACATCCAAACTTCCAACCCAATGAAAATTATCAGAACACAATCCCATTCATAGACCCCATATAAAACCAAACACATTATACCCAAACAAACACAACTCATATGCCACCATCACCAACAAAGATATTGGCTCAATAATTGAAAAGTCTATAACAACATATCACAAATATGTAGGTTACTAGAACCAAAAATACTTACACAATCAAGGACCTATGTCCTTACCCTTTTGATAAAAGTATATACATGGTACCTTTCTCCACAAACTTTGAAGTACCCAAATTTGACAAATACAAGGGGAAAGGAGATCTTATAGAGCATGCCAGGAGTTTCACATAACTTGTTTAGATATCACTTACGATCACACATACCTAATGTTCATTTTGCCACATAGTCTTCGAGGACAAGAACTAGAATGGTTCGCTCATTTACCTCCTAGCATAAGGACTTGAAATGAATTGGCTAATAAGTTTATTGCACGCTTCTCCTATAACATTGAGAATGAGATATCCATAATAACCTTATGTAACACAAAAAAAAAGAGATTTAGAATCTTTGTTGAATGCATAAGAAAATTGAGAAGGGGGGTGAATCAATTGTTCATTAAAATATCAAAACCCTCATTAACATTCAGATCCACATCAATTTTAATAACCTTTAATATGTTAGAATTATTTACCATGAAAGCAAATAACATAAATTGAAACATATCAACACCATGCATAATAGAACACCAGATTTATGTGGAAAATCCTAGAAGGGAAAAACCACATTGAGGATTATCTCATAATATAAAGTAATTGCAACACCGAATACAATAGGTTCACTATTAGAGGGCTCACTACCCAAAAGAAAGAAGGTCTCACTACCAGATTATAAAAAAAGAAGAAAGAAGAATGTTACAATGAGAAATCCATCTCAATGCATTAGAAAATTCCACCACATCATCACCAACACATCCAAAACCTTTCTAAATATTATAGACACCTTATACTCATTGCTTCCAGTATTCTAACTCTTTGATGCTTAGATTGCACTTCAAAAATTCACACTTTACACCTATGCAATTCACATCACACACACCACTTTCACATCCTTCATCAACACAACACTTATTTATACCTTCTTCAACCTTGAAAACATTCTCCAAGGTTGGCTATGCACCTCAATTATGCAAATTCAAATTAGGTCAGCACCAAAACATTCCCTCGGTCGAAAGGAATGGAGACAGACCACAACACACCTTAACTCAGACCTAAATCCACTCATACATGCCACACCATGCTTTCACAACCATTGAAGCATATTCGTAATTAGTGTAAACATCCAAGGTCGATTGAACCTATGATAAAATTATTGAACACTTAAGTACGTGCTTCCTTTGATCCAAATATGACATGTGAACCACATACAACACTTCAACACAATCTAGAATATTCCACAAACACCCTGAAAGCCAACAAATTCCTTTGCAACAACTTTTACCTAAAGAATAAACTCATCTTGTACACCCAGATAATCTTCCACACACAGTAACTCAAGAAATCAACTTACAAAGGACCAAACCATGAAAAAATTCAACCAAAGGTAGATATAAAATTTATCAACACACTTCTAAAACCACAAGACTAGAAACCAAACTGCGAAGAAATGCGGAGCAAAACCATTTCTCCCAACAACACTGCAACATAGTTCACACACTGGTGAACACAAATTTCTCTGTATAATGATTTAGACTAATCAAATTTGGATATAATACTTTTGAACGCCTCTAACCAACATATCCAAACCACACAAGAAGATATTCAACACAAAAGAAATGTGGATCAAAACCAAAACTCCACTTTGTATGCCAGAACACCTCTACAACACATTTTTCCTCTTTTATTCAAATTTTCCCAAAAGCACTTGGAAACCAAGCACTAGAACCACATTCTCATCATCTTCACCACTTCTTCATCATCACCAAACTAACTACAACACAACAACACAACCAAACAATATCCAAAATTTTAAGCTTATCAAAGCAACACTAGAGGTTGACACTAGTAACACTTACTAATGACAACATAATGAAACTAATCAAAGCATCATCACAAATTTTTAGCCATCACTAGTTGACATACAGACATAAGCCTGTTGACATCAATGACAACACCAACTACTCATACTTGCAACAATTTCCCTCTTTTCATTGATGGCAACACATTATGTGAAAAACCACCACCAACAAACATAACAACTCTGATCATCAACATACTGATCCATACCAACTCTTTTTCTTTCTCCCCCTTACATCATACTCTCCTTGTTCACTTTGATCTTACTCCCTTTCTCAACTGATCCTTTTTCACATTACTTTCTCTCCCCCCTTTTGACATCAATGGCAAAGGGCAACACATATCTTTCTCACACTCCTCCTTTGACATTAATCATACTTGTACCTACTCACCGCTACTCTACAACATCTTTTCCTTTTTACTACTCTGCATACTCTCCCTTAGGAGCACACAAAAAATTGTACCAAACAACAACCAATGCACATATCCTTTGACATAGCTAACAAAGGACAACACCATTCAGAACCAACACTTACTCCCCTTGACTGTAACGACCAACAATTCCAATACCTACTCCCCCTGAGAGGTAGCCTCCAACATCAGTCCAAAACAAAGAATGAATCTTGAAATATACTAGATTGATGCATATCCTTATGCATCTAGTTTAAAGGAGGGGTAATAACCCCTAACTTCTCTTGAAAATACTCAAAAGTATCCTTAGGAAGAGCCTCAGTAAATATATCAATAACATGATCCTTTTTAGTCACATACTCAAGCTTCACCTCATTCTTTGCAACCTTCTCTCTCAAAAAGTGATACTAGATTGATATATGTTTTGTCCTTGAGTGCATCACCAAAGTCTTTGAAATGTTAATAGCACTTGTATTGTCATAGAAGATAAAAATTGGTTCATCATATACCAATCTGATATCCTTCAAGGTTTTCCTCATCCACAACCCCTTTATGCAACAAGATGCTACTACAATATATTCTACCTCTGCAATAGATAAAGACATTGAATCTTGCTTCTTGCTTAGGTAAGACACCAATATGCATCCAAGAAAGAATGCATGACCACTTGTACTTTTCCTATCATCCACACAACCTGCCCAATCTACATCTATATAAGCACTTAAAGAAAAATTAGTATCCTTTGGATACCACAAACCATTTTCTAGAGTTCCCTTCAAGTATCTAAGGATCTTCTTCACTACTGCAACATCTGACTCTCTAGGATATTCTTGAAATCTAGCCACAAGACAAATTGCATGCATGATATCTAGTATAGTAGTAGTTAGGTATAATAGTCCTCTAATCATTGATCTATACTTGCTCTAATCAACCTTAAGAGATTTATCATTCTTACTCAACTTGCAACTAGTAAATATAGGGGCACATATCGATTTAGAGTCTTCCATTCCAAACTTCTTCAACATTTCCTTGACATACTTTGATTGTGAAATGAATATACCTTTTTTTGTGTTATTGATTTACAGTCCAAGGAAGAAATTCATCTCCCCAAACATAGACATCTCAAAATCTTTATGCATCTCTTCTACAAATTTCTTACATATAGCTTCATTTCCTCCAAAAATTATAACAAACATAATAGCTCTAATCACCAACACACTGCTCCATATCAATTCTTTCTCTCTCTCAACTGATCCTTTTTCACATTACTTCTTATCCCCTTTTCTTAACTAATCCTTTTTCACATTGCTTCTTCTCCCCCTTTGACATCAATGGAAAAGGACAACAAATTTATACCCCTTTGAAATCAAACATACATACTTTCTCTCTTTATTGTTTTGCATACTTCCCCTTCGGAGCACACAAAAAAATATACCAATCAATAACCATTGCACATATCCTTTGACAGAACTAAAAAAGGATAACACCAATCTGCACCAACTCTTACTCCCCCTGATTGTAACAACCACCAAAGTACTACTTGCTCCCCTTGAGAGGTATCCTCCAGCATCAGTCTAGAAAAAGGAATGAATCTTGAAATCCATAGGACTGATACATATCCTTATGCATCTAGTTCAAAGGAGGGGTAATAACCCCTAACTTATCTTGGAGAAACTCAAAAGTATCCTTAGGAAGAGCCTTTGTGAATATATCAACAACCCAATCCTTTGTAGGCACACACTCAAGCTTCACTTCATTCTCTACAACCTTCTCTCTCAAAAAGTGATACCAAATTGAGATATGTTTAGTCCTTGAGTGCATCACCAAATTCTTTGAAATGTTAATAGCACTTGTATTATCACAAAAGATATAAATTGGTTCATCATATACAACTCTGATATCCTTCAAAGTTTTCCTCATCCACAACACCTATGTGCAACAAGATACTACTACAATATATTTTTCCTCTGCATTAGATAAAGAAACTAAATCTTGTGTCTTGCTTGACGAAGACTCCAATATGCATCCAAGAAAGAATGCACCACCACTTGTACTTTTCCTATCATCCACACATCCTGCCCAATCAACATTTGTATAAGAACTTAGAGTAAAATCAATATCCTTTGGATACCACAAGCCATGTTTTGAAGTGCCCTTCAAGTATCTGGATATCCTCTTTATTACTGCAACATGTGATTCTTTAGGATCTTCTTGAAATCTAGCCATAAGACAAACTACATGCATGATATCCAATCTAGTAGCAATTAGATACAAAAATTCTCCAATCATCGATCTATATTTGCTCTGATTAGCCTTAGGAGATTCATCATTCTTACTTAGCTTGTAACCAATAACCATAGGAGTATATACCGGTTTAGAAATTTCCATTCCAAACTTCAATATTTCCTTGGCATACTTTGATTGTGAAATGAATATACATTTCCTTGTCTGATTGATTTGCAACCCAAGGAAGAAATTCATCTCCCCAAACATAGACATCTCAAACTCTTTCTGCATCTCTTATGTAAATATATTGTACATAGCTTCATTTCCTCCAAAGATTGTATCGTCAACATACACAACCACAATCAAGACTTAATATTTTTCAACTTTGAAATAAATATTACTATTTGTGGTACCTTTATTGAATCCTTGTTGTATCAAGTACCTACCCAACCATGCATACCAAGCTCTGGGAGCTTGCTTCAAACCATATAATGTCTCTTTTAATCTACAGACCATATCCGATTTTTCTAATTATTGAAATCCTTCTAGTTGATCAATGTATACTTCTTCTTTGAACTCACCATTCAAGAAAGTAGAATTCACATCCATTTGATAAACCTTGAAATCCTTATGTGTTGTAAAATCCAAAAATACCCCGATAGCTTCCATTCTTTCCACCAGAGCAAATGTCTCCTCAAAATATATTCCTTCAACTTATGAGTAGCCCTTACACACAAGCCTTGCCTTGTTTCTCACCACTTCTCCATTCTCATTCAGTTTGTTCTAGAATACCCACTTAGTTCCAATTACAATTTTTGTTTGTTGATCTTGGGACAAGCTCCCAAGTCTGATTCTTCTCAATGTGCATTAGTTCTTCTTCCATAGCATTGATCCAATATTCATATTTTCATGCTTCAATCACTATTTAGGTTCAACTTTAGAAATTAAACATAGATTTACCTATTCTTCTGTCATTGCAAATTTTCTCCTTATCAAA
Source organism: Sequoia sempervirens (assembly GCA_007258455.2). Classification (NCBI taxonomy): domain Eukaryota; kingdom Viridiplantae; phylum Streptophyta; class Pinopsida; order Cupressales; family Cupressaceae; genus Sequoia; species Sequoia sempervirens. The sequence continues at coordinate 170,685,130 of VDFB02270651.1, read as the reverse complement.
ACACATTTTCTTTTGTCACCAATAATATGATCTTCAGAATATTTTTTCTACACATAATTAGGAGTCTTAGGGATTCTTTCCAGAGCTTCTTCCTCTTCAATTTAAACTTCTTTCTCCTTACCTTCATCTCTATCATTTTTTTTGCAAGAGGACACATCTAATTATATCCATCTATCACCATTGAATTCTTCTATAAGTCTTCATTCACTCTGACACTTGCACCCTCAACAACCTTCTTTAGCATCTTATTGTAGCAATAATAAACTTTGCTTCTTGTAGAATATCCAAGGAAGATACCTTCATTAGATCTAGTGTCAAAATTTCCTAAGTTATCTTCATCTCTTTTGATATAGCATTTGCTTCCAAACACTCTGAAGTATTTGATAGTAGGAATCCCTCCATACTACAACTCATAAGGAGTCTTTGCACTATTTTCTCTTGCTTGCACTCTGTTAAGTATGTGAACAACATTATGAATTGCTTCTCTCTAGTAGACTTCCGATAGGTTTACCTCTTTCATCATTATTCTTACAACTTTCTGAATAGTCATATTCTTTCTTTCAACCACTCCATTCTACTGAAGAGTCCTAGGGATAAATAAGTTCCTCTTTATTCCATGTTTCTCACAAAAAAAATTAAACTCGTTGGAGGTGAATTCTCCACCTCTATTAGACCTCAAACACTTGATTTTCATGTCCATTTCATTCTCAACCATAACTTTGAATTCATTAAAAAATTTAGAGCTTTTGATTTTTCTTTGAGAAAAGTAACCCATGTCATTCTAGAATTACCATCAATCAATAGCATGAAATACCTGTCACCTTGAAGAATTCTTACTTCGGTAGGACCATAAAGGTTTGTATGCACCAACTCTAATAGTCTAGTGGTAGATTATTCTTTGACTTTGAAACTTTTTTTCCTTGCTTCCCAATCTAACATTCCTTGTAGATAGCATTGATGGGCTTTGTAATCTTTGGAAGATCTCTTAGAACTTGAATTGAACCGATTATCACTAGGCTATCAAAATTGATGTGACATATCTTCTATGTCATAGCCAACATTCATTAATCTAAGGCATAAAGCAATAACCATTAGCACCTTTAAGTTGATGAACATTTCAATATGTCCTTCTTCCAATAGCAACCATAGTTCCAGAGTCTTTTTTGATCTCACATCCATCATCCCGAAACATAAGATTATAGCCTTTCCTACACATTTGTCCAACAATCAAGAGATTATGCCTTAGACCCTTGACATAAAGAACATCATTTGTATTATGCTTTCCATCAAAATTCATTGAACCTTTTCCACATATCTTAGCAGATGTATCATCACCAAACTTAACTATACCTCCTTCATATTTCAAGTTTAACAAAATTACTTTTATCACCGGTCATATGATTTGAGCATCCACTATCTATGATCTAGTAGTTCTTCTCCTCTCTAGCATGAAAAGAAGTCACCATAGCATTATGACTTGCTTTCAGAGCACTTTCCTTTACACATCTCTCAAAGTTAGTAGAATTGGATTCAAATTTTATAGCCATGAATAATCATTCATTATCCTCATCATCCCCATAGTTATTTTCATTATCAAATATACTGGCATCTTCTCTAACATAATAAATTTTCTTAATTGTTTTATCTTTGTTCTCCTTATTCTTGTCATTCAAAGCTTTGTTTGGACATCTTGAAGTATAATGACCTATCTTTCCACATCTGAAACATTTGAAAGGTAACTTACCTTTGTACTTTCTAGTACCCTTTTTCATTCTCCTTACAAATTTTGCTTCTACATCATCAAGATCCTCCTGATCTGATTCTTCAATATTTTCTAATTTTCCAGCCTTGAAAGCAATATGAAATTTTGCATTACTTGAACCAAATTCCCTTAATTCAAAAGAAGTTAAAGTGCCAAGTAGTTGATCTCTAGAGTAATTATTTAGATTATGAAATTCCTCAATAGCAAAAACCTTATGACTATAGGATTTAGGTAGAGTTCTTAGTACCTTCTTTAGCACCTCATCATCTTCAATATTTCCACCAAGCCCTCTGATGGAATTGGAAACTTCGTCCACTTTTTGAATGTAGCTTGTAATATTTTCATCCTCTAACATCCACATATTTTCAAACATGATCTTAGATTCTACATAATAGCTTGCTTGACCTTATCATCTACTTCATAAATGCTTTCCAACTTTGTCCAAATTTATTTAGCAGTTTTCAAATTCATAACTTTCACGAGTTCAATATTAGAAAGACCACTTAAAAGAGCATACCTTGCTTTATCATTGTTTTCATAGGCCTTGATCTCATTATCGATACTTGGACCATTTGTAGGAATGGTGTATCTAGTCACAACAGACTTCCAAACTCCATATCCAAGAGATACCAAAAACCCTTCCATCCTTGTCTTCTAGAATGCATAATTTGATCCATCAAACAAAGGAGCATATTTCTTGTGCACCATCCCAGATCTACATCAAGGGGTTAAGCTTTCTTCCAAGGGACCTTGCTTTGATACCAATTTTTGAATGCACAAGATAACTGAGAAGGGAGGGGTGAATCATTTGTTCATTAAAACAACAAAACCCTCCTTAACATTTAGATCCACATCAATTTTAATAACCTTTAATCTATTAGAATGATTTAGCATGAAAGAAAATAATAGAAAATGGAACACATCAATTCCATGCATAATAGAACACCAGATTTACATGGAAAACCCAAGAAGGGAAAAAACACGATTAGGATTAGCTCACAATATAAAGTAATTGCAACACCGAAACAATAGGCTCACTATTGGAGGGATCATTTCCCAAAAGAAAGAAGGGCTCACTTCCAAATTACAAAAAATAAGAAAGAAAAATGTTACAATGAGTAATCCATCTCAATGCAACAAAAAATTCCACCATAGCATCACTAACACATCCACAACCTTTCTGAAGATTGTGAACACCTTTTGCTCACTACTTCCAGTAGTCTAACTCATTGAAGCTCGCACTGCGCTTCAAAAATTTTCACTTTACACCTCTGCAATTTACATCACACACACTACTCTCACATTCTTCATCAACACAACACTTATGTATACCTTCTTCAACCTCAAAATATTCTCCAAGGTTATTTATGCACCTCAATCATGTAAATTTAAATTAGGTTGGCACCAAAACATTCCCGCAGTGGAAAGGAATGTAGATGGACCATAAAATACCTTAACTCAAACCTAAATCCACTCATACACACCACACCATGCTTTTACAACCTTTGAATCATATTCGTAATTATTGTAAACACCCAAGGTCGATCGAACTTGCGTTATTAAACATGACCAAACCTGTGTTAACACCATTAAAAACTTAAGTACACACTTCCTTTGATCCAAATATGACACACGTACCACATAAAACACTTCAACACAATATGGAATATTCCAAAAACACCTTTAAATCCAACAAATTCCTTTGTAACAACTTTCACCTGAAGAATAAACTCATCTTGTACACCCAGATAATCTTCCACACACTATAACTAAAGAAATAAACTTACAAAGCACCAAACCACAAAAAAATTCAACTAAAGGTAGATATAAACTTTATCAACACACTTCCAAAACTGCAAGACCAAAAAGAAAACTACAAAGGAATGCAGAGAAAAACCATTTCTCCCAGACAACACTGCAACACAGTTCACACACTGGTGAACACAAATTTCTCTATACAACGATCTCTACCAATAAAATATAGATATAATACTTTTGAACAAATTTTACCAACATATCTAAACAACACAAGTATATATTCAACATAGAAGAAATGCAAAGCAAAACCAAAACTCCACTCTATATGGAAAAACACCTCTACAACACACCATTTCCTCTTTTATTCAAATTTTCTTAAAAGTAGGGAAAAAAGCACCAAAAATACATTCTAATAATCTTCACCACTTCCTCATCATCACCAAACTAACTACAATAAAAATACACAACCAAACAATATCCACAAACATAAGCTTATCAAAGAAACACTAGAGGTTGACACTAGTACCACTTACTAATGACAACATAATGAAACTAATAAAAGTGTCATCACTAATTTTCAACCATTACCAGTTGAAATACAAACATAATCCTATTTCCATAAATGACAACACCAACTAATCATACTTGCAACAATCTTTTGCTTCATTCTTACAGAGATGGAGAAACCTTGTGAGTAAATATACCTATCATATACCAAAAAAACAATTGGTTCAAAATTTCATTGAAATTTTTAATTTAGAATTGATGTTTCATCTTCAAATATATTGTTCCAACTCATTTTAGGAATTCATTGAGAAGAGTGTCTCTATTAAGAAATCCCTCATTGCAAAAGGACTAGCAAATTTTTTTGAAGAGACCAACAACAATCCAAGCACATCACATAACAAAAATAAATTCTAGTCACAAAAAAAAAATGTAAGGATGGTGTGGTGGATGCAAAAGTGATAAAAAAGGCTCATATTATTGTTAGTCTCAAAGGACCTTCTACACTCATGATGCAAACATCAAACAACAACCAATCACAAACTCATGAAAAATTGATAAACGCAGTTCAAAATAATACACAACGTGGTCCTCCAAGGACTAACATGAATCCAAGAAAAAAATGCACACCCCTAGGAAAAAAAATGAATTAGCTTTGAAGAAGCTCCTACAATCCAATGTTATTCAACTGCCATAAATAAGATATTATGAGCTAGGACCTTTTAAACTGGCCTAGTGGAATAACGACTTTTGCGAGTATCATAGGGCCAAGGGGCATAAAACTTCTATGTGCTCTAAACTCAACAAAATTATTCAAGACCCCATAGAGCAAGGAGATCTACAATGATTGATAATTCACATGGATCCTCTAACACTGATCATACCATATTCAAAGATCCTCTACAAAATCATGGACAAGGAAAATCCTTCATTTTAGGGACAAATACCAAAGATAATGCCAACTACACATGTTTCCTATGAATACATGGTTAACCATATCCAAAATTACGACAATAATATATCAACTATAACCATCAAGATCAAGATTCCCGAGTGCGTAGTTACCACACATAGATCCAAATTGACTATATAAGGGACCACTTCCAAATCTTAACCAACAAATCAATATAACCTTTTGGATCATTTATGGAAGATACCTATTCAAATATCCATTCTTGAGTTGCTACGTACATCCCCTGAGGACAAGGCTATCTTAGATAAAGATCTATATGAGTCCTCAGCTCTTAATGGCCTAAATATCAACTAGTTTGAGGCCATGTTAGGATATCTTTCTACCACACACCATGTTACATTTACAAAGCATGATCTCCCTTCACATAGGCCTCACCATAACAATGCCCTCCATCTTGAATTATTTATCAATAAACAAAAAATAAAAACAATTTTTGGTAGATGATAGAGTAGGCCTAAACATTTGTACTCTAAAATTGGTCATCATGTTGGGATTCCCCAAAGTATATATTGATGCATAAAAAAGGATCATCGTAAGAGCCTACGATGATGCAAAGAACTCTTCTAAAGGTGTTATAACCCTTCCTACTAGAGTTGGCCCAACTATTGAAAATACAATGTGTCAAGCTTTGGACCTAGACCTTCCATACAACCTTCTCTTTGGTCATCCATGGATCCATGTTATGAAGGTTGTTACCTCCATGTACAATCAATGCTTAAAATTTCCTTATAATGGAACTAAAATTACCATATCAAGTGACTCTGATCCTTTCCAATATTGTGGTAATTTGAAAGAGACTCCTGAACATCAAGTTCCTATCATTAGGGAAGCCTCACCATCCATCTCATCTCACTACATTGATACTGTGCAATTATCCAAATCTCCCAATCCACCCATGTCCTTTCTTGAGAACAAGGTCTAGGTCCAAGATAAAGGATGTAATGAATACAACATTGAGAACTCATTTTGCATTGGTAATTTTCCTACTTCACCTAAATATTATGTTAAGCCATTTCCTATTCAAAAGGACCCTAAGGTCATCATTTAATATCAACCTCCCACTACTTTCACTTAGAGTGGGGTGAACTAGGAAAGGAAGCTATAGATGACGATATTTCTACTTGGATTTATATAGATGAAGAAGATGCAAAACTTGCTCAGTTTCTAGTTGAACAATACAGTAAAGGCTTTGCTATCATGAAGTTCAAAAAGTTTATGATGGTCACAATGGCCTAGGGTTACAAAAAAAGGAATGACAAAACCTATTCAACTTAAAATATTACCTAGGAACAAAGGGCTTGGGTATCAACCATTATTATTGAACTCTATGAGTACTAAGTTGCTTTTGGGTGAATGCATTAGTGTTTTTGACAATGTTGATAAGTTTCTAAGGATAGTATTGAGACCAACCCTCATAAGAATAGACATACTAATAACCAAGACTAGATTGAAACCTTTTGGGACCTTGATAATTCCTCGATCCTTACCATATCTACCTCATCCATAAAATTTGAAAGTATTGATGATAATTTACCCTTAATCCACCCATAGTTGATAGACTGGGATCAACACGGACCACCGAGCTTGGATACTTTTGAAAATGATGAAGCTATAGTTGAGTTTATGGGACTTCAAGAGGATATACCTTGGGGTGATCATAAATCTAGATTTACCATAGATCTAGACATCACTATATACTTTGGTGAGTCTACTCCACCTTAGTCGCAAAAATAAAGAAATAAAATAGAATAAGTCTCTGGGTGAAAACTGAAAGGAACCTTTAGACTAGGAAAAAGTAAAAATAAAGGATGTATATGAGGGTGAAAACCTCTCTGAGGTGCCCAAGGATGGAAGGTATGATATACTACCTACCATTCAAGTGAGATCTCCACTTTTGGTAGAGAAATCAAAGGAGATCAATATCGGTACAACTGAGATCTCAAGATTATACACTTTGTAACTTCTTTGACAAAGATAGAAAGGCCAAATTTCATCAGCTTCTTCTCTGAAAGACAAATAAATTTTACTTGATCTTATGTTGGCATGCCTAGATTAGATCCTAAATTAGTCCTTCATCATTTGCCTCTTTATACAAATGCAAAACTTGTCAAGAAAAAACTAAGAAAAACACATCCTCAGATTGTGTCATTGGTGAAAGTTGAGTTAAAAAATTTGTTAGAAGTTGGGTTTATCAGACCTATAAGCTATGTTGAATGGATATAAAATCTAGTATCAGTTACCAAGCCAACTAGAGGAATCCAAATATACATTGATTTAATGGATTTAAACAAAGCGTGTCTTAAGAATGATTTCCCCTTACCAAATATCGATATCATAGTAGATCTAACAGTTGGATATGAAATGTTGTCACTCATGGAAAAAGTTTATGGCTATAATCAAATAATTTTTTTTGCTGAGGATCAACACAAAATGAATTTCACATGTTTGTGGGGTACTTATTGTTGGAGCATAATGCCATTTGGGCTTAAGAATTCCAAAGCGACATATCAAAGAGCCATGACCATGATCTTCCATGACATGATGCATACCCTTATGGAAGATCATGTTGACATTTAGTAGGTAAATCCTTCACAAGGGAGGATCATATAGTTGTACTAGAAAATATCTTTACCATGCTAGAGAAATACAAAGTTAGATTGAATCTAAAAAAGTGTGTCTTTGGAGTTACTTCTATAAAACTCCTTGGATATATTGTTGAAATGTAGGAAAAATAGGTGTTAAAATGTGGGGTGCTCCAAATATGATAAGAAATGGACCTACCTTCCTATATTTCATTGGGAAATGAGATCCAAAAATAAAATTATTATCAACCCTTAGGTGAATCAAGTCAAAGTGGGAATCTTTAGATTTCCTTATGACTGAAGGATGAGGGCCAGGGTCAAACAACACTTTGGGGAGAAAAACTAAAAATAGTAAACTAACTCCAAAATGAAATCTAACACTTTGAACAACAAGATTAAACTCAATACTGAAAGAACCTACAATCAAATTACAGATCAGAGAAGGGTAGAGTTTTTGAAGCTGATCTAGGACTCATTCACCCAGGGGTGAATGGGTCCTGAGTTAGGGTTTTTCTATAACTTTTAGGAGCCTCTAGTCCTATCTCTTCACTTCCATATTCTCTAGGTTTCAGGTTCGAAAAGACAAAAATAAACTTTGTAGATGAGTTTCTATGAAAAGATGACAACTTTGACAACTTTTTGCAACTTTGAAAAATTCTTCAATTTTGCTCTTCATAATATATTCAATATTTCTTCCACCTAAATCTACATTCACAAATCAAGAGGGAAAATGTTTTGTTCTTGGTGAATGGGGGTTTGCCTTGGTCAAACCCTTTTTTGGTAATTAAACCTTGAAATGAAATAAAACATGAAAGAGGGAATGAAGAAGGAGCAAAGAAAATTTTACCACTCAACAAACACTTGCATAAACCTTGGAATGTCGATCTGCAACTTGCATGAAATGGCTTCAATGGATGTGGATCTTGAACCTTGAATCTTTCTTGAAATAATGGCTTTGAATGCTTGATAAGATCATGAAACCTACATCACCATATTAGCTTTGGAATAATATGCATGATGCAAGAAGACTTTGATATGACAATTGGATCTTGATTGCTACAATAAAACTCTGATAAATCTTCTCTTGAATGCCTTGAAGTTCTCCAAAATGCTCTCAAATTTATCTCGATGTCTCATAAAAATTCTAGATTGCTTTCAAAATATTCTAGGTGAAACATAGTGAAATAACCTTATATTTATAGATATGTATCCTCAATTTCTTGAAATTAAAATATCACAAGTAGGCATCTGAATATAGATTTGAAAACATTAAAATACCAAAAAAAACATAATTTAAATTTAGGTCCTAGGTCTAAGGGAGGACCCATTCGCCCATGGGTGAATGGGTCTTAGGTCCCTAAACCGAGGACACACATTGCTCAATGAGAAGTGTTATGTTAAGGCATTAATGAATTTTGGGTTTCCTCTTTGGAAAATGTAATTAAATAGGCTTGGTAAATGAATTAAAGGGCCAATTAAGGAAATATTAAGCTCAATTAGTTAAAGGATCCCTAAATAAGTGTGAAAGTGTAAATAAATACATTTTACAACACTAAAATAAGGCACAATTAAGTCCAAATTAACTAAGAGGGCCCAAAAAAGTGTGAAAGTGTAAAAGGGATACATTTTTCTACACTACAATTGTTTCTCACAGAGGTATTGAAGTCAATCCTACAAAGGTGAAAGTCATCATAGATATTCCACCATCGTCTAATCTGACTTAGTTGCATAGTCTACAAGGAAAACTAAAGTCCATTTGTAGATTCATTTCCCAATTAGCAAACAAATGCCATCCTTTTCAATATTTTCTTCACAAGGGTGTTCCATTCAAATGAATTGATCACTATTAGCAGGCCTTTCAACAAATCAAGGGTTATCTATTATCCCCACCAATTTTAATGCCACCCATTGATGGAAAACTATTAATTTTATACATATCAGATGTGTCATCAGAATTGAGATCTCTCTTAGCACAACATAATGAAGAAGGAAAAGAGAGAGCTATATATTACATCAGTCGTACACTTGTGGGGTATGAAATTAATTACACTCCTATTGAGTATACATGCCTTGCTATTATCTTTTTAGACAAAAACTCCAAAATTACATATTAAATCATCAAACCAAACTCATAACAAAGATAGATCCTTTAAAATATCTACTAAATAAAGCAACCCTCATGGGTAGATTGACAAAATTGGTGATGATTTTGAGTGAATTTGACATTGAATATGTTGATCAAAAAGCAATAAAAGGAGAACTAATAGTTGATCAACTAATAGGTGCTCCTACTATAGCAAATCATCCTCTTGTATAAGATTTTCCTGATGAATCATTTTTCACAATAACAACCTCTACAACATGGAAATTGTACTTTGATGGATCCTATACCCACCATGGTTCTGGAGCCAAAGTTCTTTTCATTACACAAGGGAACATAATCCATAAGTACTACAGAATAACATTCCTATGTACAAACACCATTGTAGAATATGAAGCTTTGATTATAGGAATTAAGACAACTATCAAATGGAAGATCAAGCACCTTCATGTCTATGTCAATTCTCAGTTGGTTATTAAAAAGGTTAATGATGATTATGAGACAAAATATGAAAAACTTTCCCTTTACAAAAGGATGATCGACAATTTTAAATAGTACTTTCATGTGGTCATGTTTGAGTAGATTCCATTCTAAGGATACAAAAAAAAAGCTAATGACATGGCTACCATAGGATCTCTATGTTGGAGTGAAAATGACATTGAGAGGGGGGGGGGGGGGTGAATCAGTGTCAAAACAAATTTGAACAATTTGCATAAAAATAAACCATAGCTTAGATTTTATCTCAATATTAAAATGATTAATGCATTCATAAGTTGAATGTAATCATTTCAAACCAGAATTGAGAAATGTAATAAGCAATCAATGAACAAAGCAGTAAAGCAGTGAGATCACAGAAGTACAAAGAGACACAAGATTTTTCTGAGTGGAAAACCCTCCTGGGGTATAAAAACCACTCTCGAAATGCCTTCCAGGCTTAATATTTTAATCAACTGTTCACAATGCCTTATAGGCTGATTTTTGAGCACCCACTCAAGGAGCACCAACCCCTAGTTTAGAGATATCTATCTCAAGGAGTACCAACCCCTCAAATTATATTTCTGAACAATAATAATATCTCAGAGGATCTCTCTATTTTCAGTTAAGCTCATAATTCTCTATTTTTCTTGTCTACCTAATACCCTAAGAATTCAAAAATTGAATCCTTAAAATATTACATAGAAAAGAATTTTACAATATATCTCTGCATCTTTGTTTTTCATATTTTTAATACAAAATATTTTAATACATTTTTGATACAGCCAAAGAACAATATTCCAGAATCACAACCAGAGTTTTGCAGTATTCACAACACTGTGTTTTATACATCTTTTCAAGTGTGTAGTCTTCAAAGAGATTCGAGGTCAAAGGAGGCTGAAACCTCATTCTATTTTTAGAATGTGAAGCAGAATAATGACAATCTGCAGATGATGGAAAAATCAAGAGTAACACCAGTCCAGTAGGCTGCAAATAATCTGACAAGAATAAATAAAAGATCCTTTTCAAATCTGCAAAAGCATTTACAATACCCAGATCTTTAATAGCCATTTGAAACTATTTTAGAATACCCATAAGCTGAAAACCATCATATTTGAAACGAATGAGAACATTTCACAATGAAACTGCTTGATTTTTAAAAAACCACGACTGCCCACCAGCTGAAAACCATAACCTTCAATGCATGAATAACAATACTCATTTGAAACTGTTTTTAGAAAATCATTATGCTGAAACTGTCAAGTTTTGAAATGAATGTAATGGGTCAACAAAGAAACTGGCAGAGAATTTAAGAATCACGTCTGCCCACAATAGAAAATCATAAACTCTCAATGCTCAAAGAATATTCTTCCTTGTAACCATTTCATTTCAATTAATGAACACAATAATCATTGATATGAGTGAGTCAAAATGTCTTTTGCAAAAATTTGATCATGCAAAGAAAAATGCCTCCAGCCATTAAGAGATTTCCAAAAAAAAAATAATGCCCAAGGATTGCCATTTGCAAAAAGAAAACACCAAATAAAGATACCTGTATGTGCAGCAATCAAATAAATACCATTTGAGGTTGTGCATGAATTCTTTCTACCTTTACCAAGCTTCCATACTCCATTTAAAAATCCGTTACAGCCAACAACAACAAAAGCTTAATCTCTCATGATGGCGGCCAGGCTAGGGTTCCATACCCAGCCAAAAAGATAGCATAATGAAAACACGTTTTTCCCTAATCCTTTTCCAAACCATTCGATGACTTTGTTGGATTGAATGATCATTTGAAATCCACTCGAAGTCAAAAAAGAAACATAATAATAATCAAATCAAATGTGATAAGTTTGTTGTCCAAAGGAGGCCAACCAGATTATTATCTCTTAATCATGTTAAATGATAACACATAATACTTGCAAAGTGACATTTTGATATTTGACAAGTAATCTCATAAAGTCAACATAAGCATATGAAGAATGATGGTAGTCAATGTCTTTTCCAAAGTCAATTTTAATGACTTTACCCATAGTTAAAATTTTAAGAATGAAGCCCGAGAATCATTACTTTCTCTTAAATGTGAATGGGTAGGTAGCTCATGAAGAATGAAGTCATTTATCAAAACAAACTCACCAAGTACAATCACCTTCGAGCCAATCAAATATGTATGAGCACGGAAGATCAAGAGAATGATATCAACCTTAAGTGCATAAGCAATACAAATATATGTACCAATATGATGTATTGAAAAGAATTCATAGCAATGAAATCTAATAGGCTATCATATGTTAATGACTGAATTTTTCCAATGAAGCAAGCAAGCTGAATACCATGTGAAGGAGTATATGCAACAATAGTGATAAACATAAGATATACCTTCACTTGAAGAACCTTCATACTAAACTGATCATCACAAACATCTGAAAGCATAAACAGTGAGTTCCATCTATCTGCACATGGAACTTGAGGCGTCAATAAACAACAACTAAATCAACTATGAAGGCACACAAGACTGTCCATGAAGAAGTGCAGAATATCAAAACCAATTGAAACCAACTGAATGTAAACCAATGCCAATGTCATCAAAGAAGTACCATAATAAAAAAAAATCCAATATGAGATCCAAACCATCTGAAAGTGGTTTTTTCATCAAGGACAAACCATAAACACAACTGAGATCCAACACTCTACTTGACATACCTCATAATGTGCATCAGTGTGAGTTCTTGGTGGAACAACTTTTGATCCCCACTTGCGATGTTCTCGACTCTAAGATCATGTGTGAAATTATTGGTCTTGGCTCACCTTGGTACAAGGATATTTATAATTACCTTCATGACAAAATTCTTCCCCCTGACTTGTCAAACAACCAACACAAAATCTTTACCTACCAAGCCTTCAAATATGTTATCATTGGTGACACCTTATACAGATGTAGTCTAGATAGTACTCTTCTTACATGTATTGACTCATAAGAAGCACAAAGGAATTTACATGAAGTACACAATGGTATATGTGGATCTCATTCTAGTCATCCTATGTTAGACAAGAAGCTCATGAGAACTAGATATTATTGGCCCATTATGGAGCATGATTCATACTAATTCATAAAGAAATGTCATCAATATCAGATTCACATAGATCTTGTTCATGCACTAGCACAAGAGCTTCACCCCATTACCTCATCATGGCCTTTCTCTCAATGGGGACTCGACCTTGTAGGAAAGATTCACCCTACTTCTGCAAACAACCATAAGTTCAATGTTATTGCAACTACATATTTCATGAAGTGTATTAAATCCATACCCATGACCTACATCATTGGAAAACAAATTAAATTTTTTATCTTTAACTACATCATATATTGGTATGGTGTTCCTCTTTCTATTGTCACAAATAATGGTCATCCTTTCAAGAACTAGGATGTTTGGGAGTTGTCCAATAAATTTCATATTCAACATCACTTTTCCACTCCTTATTATCCATAGGGTAATGGTCAAGTGGAGGAATCTAATAAAACCATAATCAAAATTATAAAGTAGATTTTCAATGATTTTGGTCGTGATTCGAATATATAGCTGAACCCAACGTTATGGGCTTACCATACAACCATTCACACTCCCATGGGTGTCACACTATACTCCCCAGTTTTTGGTTTTTAAGCTATCCTTCCTATTGATACCGAGTTACCATCCTTAAGAGTCTCCATGCAATGCTTTATTGATGATGAAGACTATATAATATCTAGATTGCACAAGCTAGAGTTATTGGATGAGAGACATCAAACTACATTAGTTCATCTACAAGCCTATCAAAATTGTCTCTATTATAGTTACAAAAAGAGAGTCCAAGTTTGATACTTTGATATCAGTGACTTGGTCCTAAAAGAGGACTCAAAGAATCAGCTAGATAGAGAAAAGCTAGGAAAGTTTGAGCCTAATTTTTTGGATACTTACATCATCATAGCAACATATGGATCCATAGCATATCAACATGCTACTCCTAAAGGTGAACCACTTCCAGATCCCATCAGTAGTATGGATATTCACAAGTACTATACATGACTCTCAAAGAACACCTATCTCAAAAATTCTAAAAATTCAAAAAAAAATAAAATCCAAAAATCCAAAAAAAAACAAAATTCCAAAAATCCAAAAAGATAAAAAAAATTTGAAAAGAGAAAAAGTAAAGAGAAATAATTCATCCAATAGTGAAAACCACTTCAATGATGCTTTGGATAAGTTCCATGGTGAAAACTTGACAAATAAGAGCCATGTGTAGTAGGTCATTGCTCTTCCATCTACCATCATTCTATCTAGTTTTTTACACGCCATCCACAATAACCCAAGCATATGCTCCTTCATAAAAAAATCCCATTTCCTCCCATGTAACCAAAATAAAACTAGTCACACCTCTCATGACCTGAGATTGGTTGATGTTTCTGTTGGAAAATGTGCCTCAATCTCATAGGCTGAAATCTCTGAGAAAGCATGGTCGCTGTGACATTCTTGGTGTCTGGCCGACCTACTAGTTGATTCTGACTATTGCTGTGACCCCCTAAATGTCTTGGCGATCGACATCTGAAACCTTCGGCATACCCTTTGGACAGTCAGGATGATGTCTCGGTGAGGGTAGAAAGTCTTGCCGATATCGGCATGACCTTTGGTCTGTCTGGCTGATGCGGTAATCGACATGACTTGTTTCTATCAGAATGTGTCCTGGCGACAGGGTGATGTCTTGCCGACAACATTTGCTTGGAGTTATCGGGGTGACATGAACACTCGAGAAGATCTCTTGGCGACAGGGGGTATGTCTCACTAACGGATTTTCCTAGCAGATTTTGGGGAGACCTACAGCGAATGGATCATCAGGTTAACTCAAGTGTGTCGGTATGTGGTCCCAGTGACTGAAGAGTGTCTCGTCGAATGGTTGTAAGACTTCGGTGTAACACATGTTTTGGTATGTGTCTTACCGAATGTGGAAGTCTTGCCGACGGATACATTGGACATCGATATGACTCCTAGGGTTCGATATGAAGTCTTGGTGACCAATGGAGAGTCTCGCCGACTGGTGAACATTTCGATATGACTCTTAGACATCGGTATGATGTCTTGGTGAGTTGCAATAGTCTCACCGATGGTTTTGCTGAGGTCGGTATAACATGAAGAGGCTCGGTGTGAACTCTTGGCGAACTCGATTGTCTTGCCGATGGGAAACCTGATGTCGATATGACTCTTGGAGAACTACTATGGTCTTGCCGATGGCTGTGTGACTTTGGTGTAATCTCTTGGCGAAAGCGATAAGTCTCGCCGACTGTTAGATGCTTCGGTATAACATGAAGAGCTTGGTGTGACGTCTTGGCAAAGACGATTGTCTCACCGAATGGAATACTCACGCCGGCATGACTTGAAGACTTCGGTATGAAGTCTTGGCAAATAGCGATAGTCTCTCTGATGGGTTTGTTGAGGTCGATATGACTTGTGAACTCGGTGGAACGTCTTGCTGATGGAGGTGACTCTTGGCGATAGATGTGCAATCGGTCCTGTGGCATCGGGGAGACATGGTTAGTGTCTCATCGACATGTGACACAGGTTGAATGCCTTTGAACGTTGGAAGATCATCCTACGTGGTGCGATTTGGACCTATCAGAGAAGGAAAAATGTGAACCATTTGCAACCATTTATGTGTGGAAGGCTATTAGAAAATCTACACGAGGAAATGAAAACATCTACGATGATAAGGATGCTGAGCTAGATGTTTCGATAGTTGTGATACGACAGTTGGAATCAAACTGTTTCATAGAGGTTGTTTGAGAATGAATGCATAAATTTATGTATTGGACATTCTGTAAAACAGAGAGAGAGCTGGAGCCGATAAGAGAGAAGAAGTGAGAAGGGTAGAGTGGCTGGCTGAAAGGCCAAGGCCATGAGGCCGAAGGAGAAGAAGATAGAAGAAGGGTTCTGCTGGAATCTCTTTTGATCATGAATCATGTTTGATCTCTCTCCTGTTGATCTACACTGTATACTATGTGAGGGTATTGTAACAGTGCGAAGGTTGTATGGTCTGATGTGTTGACCAGTTGCTACCAGTTGTATCCAGATGAACAAGATGTAATCTCTGAAGAGGCTATGAGCCTAAATTTGTATTGTAACCATTTTGTTGCTGAATAATACAATGGCTCGATCTTTGGAGTGTGGGGTTTCTTATCCAAGAGGATTTTCCCCACGTAAATCTTTGTGTTCTGATTTCTGTCTTATCTTTCATCTGTGTTGATTCTGTTTCTAGAATCTGTCATTGCTTGCTATTGAATTTACATGGGATTCTATCAAAAGGATCAATGTGGGAAATAAACTGTGTCTATTCCGCTTTAGGACATAGTTGTACGTGTCTTTGAGGCAACCTAATTGAAATGAAAGTTACCGAAGGCACTACTGTTTGGAGTTTTCCTTAGATGCGCTCCACTAGATTTCCTTACAAGTGGTATCAGAGCCTTCTTTTGGTTGTTAGTTCTGGATATTTCTCCTGTGAAGATTTCTTAGCTTGATGGGCTGGAAGAAATCTGGAGGAATGGACTGATGGATTGATCCTTTGATGAGTGGAAGCCTTGTGGTATTCTGAGACAGGATGCAGCTTGAAGGATGGTCAAGATGGAATAGGGAGTTGATCATGTTGTTTTGTTGTGATCTGTGTCTCCTGGATGGTAGTGGTTTAACCTTGGAGTATGAGGTGGATTTCTATGCTTCATGGCTATGTAGCAGTAAAGCTTTCATATTGGGTGTCTGTGTGACAGGCTCCTGGGTGATATGGAGAAGCCTAGTTTGTTTCTCAGCCATGGAAGAGAGTGCTTATGCTAGGTGGTGGTTCCTGGTGTTGGAAGGCATTGTTTCCTGTTAACCTTGAATGCTTGAAGGCTATGGAGTTAATCATTAGATGATTTGCAAGCTTCTGAAATAGCCTTTCTCTCTTTCTCGGATGCATGTACATGTTGGTGGTTCAGATTTGGCCTGTAAGGGGCCTAGATTCTCATGAACTACTGTGTTCCTTTTAAGGAAGTTTTGTACTTGCATGGCTCTGTGGTTTTGCAGGTTTTACACGGTTAAGCAAAACTTGTGATCATGTGGAGTTGTTGTTAAGCTATTGTCTAGACACTGGCCTTTTGGGGTGTTGTTGGATGAGATAGTTGCAGTTCTGCATGCATGCTTGGTGCATGGCTTGAGGAGGTATGATTTCTTCTCTGCATGGGAGTTTTGGTAAGTGTTTTATGTCACTCAACATTCTTGTGGTAATTCTTATGGGTTTCTTGATTATGGTGCTCGTTGTGGACATGATTGGAAAATCAGATTTGGCATAATCTGGTGTTTGAGTCATGTTGTCTACGTGGATATTCTCTTTGAAATCTCAGTGTTGCAGTTTCCAATGTGATGATGGGTTTGCATGTTCGATGATTATGAACTACAAGTTATGCAGTTGATGGATTAGCTAACCATTGGCTGCAGTGAGATAACTTGGATGTGGACTGTCTTTATCCACGAGGGTTGATTCATTGTTGGTGCAAACTTGTTAGTTGGCCTTGTCATTGGTCACTTGTGCATTGGTGTCATTATTTTTAGATGAGAGGATGGATACTATAGAGTACCTGAATAGTCGGTTATGGGAACCTGTAGCAGGTGGTCATGATGCTTGGAGAGCTCGGGTGTCACATTTCAGTGGGAGCTCTAGCAGTGACTATGGATTCATCACATGGTGGTGAATGGTCTTCTTTGGTGTTGCAGATGTTTCTAGGGAGAGAGATTTTAGATCCTGTTGCTGTAGAAGGGTTCTTTCACATTTGCATGGACATCATTTGAAGATGTACAACATCTTGGAACCATGGAGGACGCTTGGAGTCATTGGCTGAGGTGTTGGTGGTGCTTGACAGGTGATGTTGGTTTTGAGTCTGTTTGCTTTATGCCATGGTATAATCTTTGTGCACTAGAGTTTTGGCATTGTGCATTGTACTTGAGACAATGGAGAAGTCACTTGAAGCATGGGATATCCTAAGGGGATGTGTAGATCATGGTGTCATGATAAGTTCCTGATTCAGATGATTGGAACTTTGATAGTGGTCTGGTAATTCTTTGTGTATTGGGTGCTTTGATTATTTTCTTGATACTTCGTGATAGTGTAGTAATGCAGTTGAAGTTTAGCATGAGATGATCGGTTGCTAGTACTCATGGATACATAAATAATAAGGTGAGGATGTCTTTCTCTTATGAGAGAAGTGTTGTTGCTTGTTATTCTTGGTAAAGTTTTTTAGCAGAAAGTTCAAGAAGCCTACACCTTGATTGAACGTAAGTTCAATAAGAGACCTATGAGGAGATTTCTCTTGGATTAGTCATGATGGCTTGTATATCCTGAAGGAGTATTCTCGTTCCCACTCTTGGTCTACTTGGCAGTTTATCTGAAAGGTATTTGGCCCTTTATATCCTTCATATGTGTTTTAAGTTCACTTTCATGACATGGATCTTGAATTGTTGTCTAATGGTTCTGGAAGATTCATAGTGGAAGTTGTACAGTTTGTTTTATCTCCTTGAGCTTTTGTGTTATGTAATTTACTGATGAGAATTGGTAGGAGATGATACATGGGCTGATTTCCTGAAATGGAAAATGTTTTAGCTTGATCTTCCTTGAGAAGCTTACATCCATGTTGATTACATGATATTAGAAGTTGGTTTGATCTTGGTGATTGAATGAATGGATGTTGTTAAGGTTTTTCTTTTGGGATGTGAAGGAGATCATTCTTGACACAGCTGGCTGTTAGAAGTGTATGTAGGAGGATGCTCTACAGAAACATGATGTGCAAAGTTTCTCTCTGTGGTCGTGAAGGTTTGTGGTGAAAGAAATGTTTCTTGTGGCAAGTTGTTGCAGGTTGTGCATATCATTGTGGATTTTTCCTTGGTACTACAGGGTTACATTTTCTATGTGTTGGTATTGGTAGAATTTCGATGCCTTTGATCTTTCAGATCTAGATTACTTAGGTAGTGGGAGTTCCTGTATGTGTCTTGTCTTCTTCGACTGGTTGACACTTGGAGCTTGTATTTGCTGTTAATGAGTTGATTCTGGTTTGGCATGAGTTTACTAATGTTGATACCTGTGAGGTATGTGTGATTGGATGGAATAGCACGAGCCGTGGATGCTATTTTCAGTTGCGTGGGTTTATTAGTTGGATGGAAGCAATCAGTCTGATTGTTGTTCTAGCTGATGTGTTTTGTCTTGTTTCTGGAGAATGACTTCACTGTTGTGCTTTGTTCGAAGCTTTGAAGTTGATATTGCTTCTATATAGCGTTTGAGCACAGTGAAGTGGTAGCAGTATCCTATTGATGACATTACTAGATCTTTTGCTTGTGTTCGTTGGAATGGTGATTATACACCTTGGCTTTGTATCCTTCTTCCACAGGTGGCATGTTGGAAGATGATAGGATTGTTGCCCAAATGGTGAACATCTTGGATGTTGGAGCAAAATTCTTGATGGAGAATGAGAGCATGTTGAGATCTATGTGGTCTCCTGGAGGGCTATGATCGATTGCTTTGTTGGACAGTGAGTTGCAATTGGATGCTTGGTCTTGGTTGCAGATTGTCTGGTGGATTGAATCTATGGAATCCTGTTGATTGGGTGTCTTGAGTGTTGTGGGGTTTGAACTGGTGTAGCTAGTGTGATCTTAGTTTCTGGTTTCTTTGGAGGTGCCTGTGTGATCTTCGTCAAGTGGGAGATTGTTGGAAAATGTGCCTCAATCTCACAAGCTGAAACCTCTGAGAAAGCATGGTCGCTGTGACATTCTTGGTGTCTGGCCGACCTACTAGTTGATTCTGACTATCGCTGTGACCTCCTAAATGTCTTGGCGATCGGCATCTGAAACCTTTGGCGTACCCTTTGGACAGTCAGGATGATGTCTCGGCAAGGGTAGAAAGTCTTGCTGATATCGGCATGACCTTTGGTCTGTCTGGCTGATGTGGTAATCGACATGACTTGTTTCTATCGGAATGTGTCCTGGTGACAAGGTAATGTCTTGCTGACAGCATTTGCTTGGAGTCATCGGGGTGACATGAACACTCAAGAAGATCTCTTGGCGACAGGGGGTATGTCTCACCGACGACTTTTCCTAGTGGATGTCGGGGAGACCTACAACAACTAGATCATCAGGGTAACTCAAGTGTGTCGGTATGTGGTCCCAGCGACTGAAGAGTGTCTCACCGAATGGTTGTAATACTTCGGTGTAGCACATGTTTCAGTATGTGTCTTACCGAATGTGGAAGTCTTGCCGACGGATACATTGGACATCGATATGACTCCTGGGGTTCGGTATGAAGTCTTGGCGACCAATGGAGAGTCTCACTGACTGGTGAACATTTTGATATGACTCTTAGACATCGGTATGATGTCTTGGCGAGTTGCAATAGTCTCACTGATGGTTTTGCTGAGGTCGGTATAACATGAAGAGGCTCGGTGTGAACTCCTGGCGAACTCGATTGTCTTGCCGATGGGAAACCTGATGTCGGTATGACTCTTGGCGAATTGCTATGGTCTCGCCGATGGCTGTGTGACTTTGGTGTAATCTCTTGGCGAAAGTAATAAGTCTCGCCGACTGTTAGATGCTTCGGTATAACATGAAGAGCTTGGTGTGACATCTTGGCAAAAGACGATTGTCTCACTGAATGGAATACTCACGCCGGCATGACTTGAAGACTTCAGTATGAAGTCTTGGAAAATAGCGATAGTCTCTCTGATGGGTTTGTTGAGGTCGATATGACTTGTGAACTCGGTGGAACATCTCACCGATGGAGGTGACTCTTGGCGATAGATGTGCAATCAGTCATGTGGCATCGGGGAGACCCGGTTAGTGTCTCACCGACATGCGACACAGGTTGAATGCCTTTGACCATTGGAAGATCATCCTACATGGTGCAATTTGGACCTATCAAAGAAGGCAGAATGTGAACCGTTTGCAACCGTTTATGTGTGGAAGGCTATTGGAAAATCTACACGAGGAAATGGAAACATCTACGATGATAAGGATGCTGAGCTAGATGTTTCGATAGTTGTGATCTGATAGTTGGAATCAAACCGTTTCACAGAGGTTGTTTGAGAATGAATGCATAAATTTATGTATTGGACGTTCTGTAAAACAGAGAGAGAGTTGGAGCCGATAAGAGAGAAGAAGTGAGAAGGGCAGAGTGGCTGGCTGAAAGGCCGAGGCCATGAGGCCGAAGGAGAAGAAGACAAAAGTAGGGTTTTGCTTGGAATCTCTTCTCATCATGAATCATGTTTGATCTCTCTCCTGTTGATCTGCAATGTATACTATGTGAGGGTATTGTAACAGTGCGAAGGTTGTATGGTCTGATGTGTTGACCAGTTGTATCCAGATGAACAAGATGTAATCTCTGAAGAGGCTATGAGCCTGAATTTGTATTGTAACCATTTTTTTTGCTGAATAATACAATGGCTCAATCTTTGGAGTGTGGTGTTTTTTATTCGAGAGGATTTTCCCCACGTAAATCTTTGTGTTTTGATTTTTGTCTTATCTTTCATATGTGTTGATTCTGTTTCTAGAATCTGTCATTGCTTGTTGTTGAATTTACATGCAATTCTCTCAAAAGGATCAATGTGGGAAATAAACTATGTCTATTATGCTTTAGGACATAGTTGTACATGTCTTTGAGGCAACCTAATCAAAATGAAAGTTACCGAAGTCACTACTGTTTGGAGTTTTCCTTAGATGCGCTCCACTAGATTTCCTTACAGTTTCACGTCATCCACTTTCCATACCCATTCATAATAAATTCAACCCCACTTGGTTCTTTCTATAATAACTTGTCATATACCTGACTAGGGGAAATCCTTGACCTAGTTTTTTAGATGGGATCTTTGACATGACATTAGAGGATATATTATAACAATAACTCACCATAATTCACTTTCCATAATAAATTATACATAATCCATAACAAATTTGGCACACTTACGATCCATATTCCATAAGAAATTATCCCTTGCTAAGATTGACACTTTGATCAGACATAAACATAACATCCTACATAAAATTGAGCTAAACAAATCATGAAAAAACAAAAGAATTTATCAATCTAGCTTGCAAGACTAATTTATTTGCTGCCTTATCAACATCATCTATCCTTACCAGCTATCATTTGTCTTATACAGGTTGTTACATCATCGAAACCAAGCTTGATGTCTTATAAGAGATGTTTTATTCGTACATCAAAACCAGACACAATCCTTTGAATCATATTAAGAAATCACTCATAATTTGCATGAAGATCTAAATGGCTATTGAATCATTTAGTCTAGTGAGTCTTATCTTTTACTTTATTTATCTTTTGTCATTTTCCTATGCTACTCGAGGATATTCACAAGTGATTAGAGGAGCAAGGATGGATCATGAATTTTTTCCTTTCAATTTCTATTTGTAGTTTGTATTGACAATATTGTTGGGGCAACTAAGTTCCTTGTGTGTGATTGGGGTTTCATTTGGCATAATCAAAAAATCCTATGCAAGTCAAAGGTCATCTAACACTTTCTTGCATCAAGATCAACATGCTTTGTGGTTACTTCCTCACATATTCCAACAAGGTTCTATTGTCACTAGTATGAGGCATGGAACTCCTTATCTGCAATGTGTTTGTCTACAAAAATGGACAAAATTTCACACCTTGTTCTTTTCATAGCTCGGTGTACATTATCCATTTGTAAAATAAAAATTCTCTATGATGATATTTGTGCATTAATGAAAGCTCAAAATCTATCTTACCAATCACACATCAATCTTGATCCATTTAATTCAATCTTTTCATCTTACCTAACCAATCGCTATAGCCATTGTTTACTTTTTATTGACCTTTTCTTCTAGCTAACATTTCTTTCATTGGTCCCCACAATCATTCTGTGTTGCAAGTATGAGCAAGTTTGGTGGTGTTGTCTTTAATGTTGTCATTGATGTCAACACAGTTCAATATGTTGTAGATTGTGCATGTATATTTGAGATGTTGAAATGTTGTGAGTACATGGAGCTATCTTTATGATGTTGCAGATGTGCAGAAATGATGAGATTCCAAGTGATTTTGAGAAAATTAATAAAGAGTGAAGTCAAAGTTATGTATGGGTTCAAAATGTGCTCTGGTATGTGCTTCGTGTTCTTCTGTGTTGATCCTATACTTGTGCGGATCTAAAGGGTTGTTGTTGATGATCTGATGGTGATATCTACTAATTTTTAGCTTCTAGTTTGATGGAGTGTGAAAGTTGTGTTCACCAGTGTGTGAACTAGTTTGGTATAGTTGCTTGTCTATGGAATGGGAGAAATGTTTTTGCTCCATAGTCCTTTGTTTTTTTGTTTCAGATCTTGTGGATCTATAATATTTCTTGTAATGGTGTTCTCTGGGTTTTGGAAAAGATGTTTGTGGTTTGGTGATCTGGAAGCTGAGTTTTAGAGTTGTATGTGTTTGCACAGTTTGGATGGACTGATGGAAGATGTTCTATGTTTGAAGGTTGTTGCACTTGTTGCAGATGTATCTGAAGGAACCTGAGAAGTGTTCTTGTGCATAATGAAGTGTGTTGTGTCGTCCACATGTTATCTTCTTGTTGGGAAGCATGTACTTCAATGTTCATTTGTGTTTTCATTAGGTTTGGCCGACCTGGTGTTTACACTTCATATGAAGAATTAAAACTTAATTAAGGAAGTGTGTGGTTGATCCGAGACATTATTTTTGGTCTTGGTTAAGTGTTTAATTAGTCCACTCTCATTCCTTTCCATTGTGGGAATGTTGAGTTGCCGACCTAATTTGAATTTTATGAAATGAAGCATATGTGGTCGACCTTGGAGAAAGTTTCTAAGGTTGAAAATGGTATAAATGCAAGTCGATATGCAAAGGATTAAGATATAAAAAAGTAACGAAGTAAGCCACAAGTGAAGAGAAGAAGTGTGCAAAAGTGAGTTGAGGCAGTGTAGTACTTCATTGTGTTAGATTCTTGAAACCAATGAGCTAAAGGTTTCTGCAATCTTCTATTCAAGGATGCAGATGTGTGTAAATTGTTGTGGTGGATCTTTCTACTATCTTTTGTATATATAAGTAGTGAGCCTCCCTGTTGGACAGTGAGTCCTTTTTGTAGGTAGTGAGCCTTTGTATCTGGATAGTGAGCCCTTGGAAGTGAGCCTTTTTGTATTCATATTTTCTATCACTTTATATTGTGAGTTAATCCTCACTGTGGTTTTTCCCTCATTGGGTTTTCCACGTAAAATTTGGTGTTCATTGTGTTGATTTTTCTTTCTATTATATGCATCTCATGTTCATACTTAATAACAGAACAATGTGGTTGTGAAGTTAATAAGTGTTGAAGTTTTGTGTTTGAATTTGGTGAAAAATGATTCACCCCCCCTCTCAGTTGTCCTGCACCTTTTTAACAATTGGTATTAGAGCTTTGGTTCCTTGGTGTAAATTTTAACTGCTTAAGGAAGATATGATAGCGCATAAGTTGGCGATCCCTATGTTCGATGGATTTGATTATAGTAATTGGAAAGTGTAGATGAGAGGATATATTATCTCTCTTGGTTACAAGACCTGGAAGGCTATTGAGACGAAGTATGTTGCTTAGCGAGTGGTCCTACTACTGCAGATGAGGTTTATGCTTATGAGGAGAATGAGAAAGCAAGATATGCTATCTTCAGTGCTCTATCTAAAACTGAGTGAACTAAGGTTCTTTCTTTGGACACTGCAAATGAAGATTGGAAGAAGTTAGAAGAAATATATGAAGGAAATGAAAGAGTAAAATTGACAAAGAAGTTGACGGCAAAGCGTAGATATGAGAATTTAAAAATGAAAGAAGGGGAAGATTTTGCAAGCTATTTCCAGAGGGTTGAACTTGTAGCAAATGAAGTTAAGAATAAAGGGGGGAAATTGACTTATGAAGATATAATTGAGAATATTTTAATAACCCCACCTGAGTGTTACAGTGATAAGATCTTAGTTATTGAAGAGATGTATGATCCTAAGAAGTACACTAAAGAGCAGTTATTTGGAACCTTGACAACATTTGAGATGATAGATTTTGGAAAGGAGGAAAAGACATAAACTACATTTAAAGCAACAAAGACAGGATGATCCGAATAGTGATGGTTCTGATGAGTTGGAAATGAATTTTACCAAGAAGTTGAAGAAAGGTACTAGTAAGTATAAACGTATGTTGCCCTTTAAATGTTTCAACTGTGGTAATATTGGTCATTATGCTTCAAGATGTCCGAATAGAGTTGTACATAAGAAGAACAAGGATTATAAAGATAAGGATAGAAAGGATAAGAAATATAACAACCTGTATTATGTTAAAGAAGAAGTCAGAATCTCTGATGATGAATCTAATTATGGGGGTGATGATAGTGAATTCTTTTTTTTAGATTTGGAGAATAAATATGTGTCTGCTAACCCTGGAAAATGTGCAAGAAAGAATGTTTTAGAGAATAAAAAGAGTGAGATGGAAGGTACTTTGGTCACTGCCTTTCATGCTCCACAGGATGAAGACTACTAGGTGATTGACAGTGGATGCTTTAATCACATGACCAGAGATAAAATTAAGTTTACTAAACTCAAAAATTATGATGGTGGTTTGGTCATGTTTGGTGATGATTCAGGAGCAAAGATTGTTGGGAAAGGTACAATTAGTTTTGATGGAATACATAGCACTGATGATGTATATTATGTAAAGGGTTTAAGGAATAACCTTTTGAGTGTTGAAAAAATGTGTAGCAAAGGTTTTAAACTTGTATTTTAGAATAATACCTGTGAGATCAGAGGAGGATCCAGAGATATGGTTGTTGCAAGAAGGATAAATCATGGAAACATCTATCAGCTTAAGGGTGTTGATGGTTAGTGCCTTGTATCTCAAGTCAATGAAAGTTGGTTGTGGCACCAGAGAATGGGACATGTAAACTTTGATAATATGGTCAGAATCAGTTCAAGAGATGTTGTCTGAGGTCTGCCTAAAATCACAAGGCTTGCTAATACTATTTGCAAAAGTTGTCAGTTAGGGAAACAAACAAGAAGTAGTTTTAAGGGAAAAGAGCAATCTACTACCGAAATGCTAGAATTAATTGATACAGATCTCTGTGGTCTGACTAGAATAGGAAACCTAAATGGTGACAGGTATTTCATGCTCCTTATTGATGATTATTCTCGAATGACATGGGTTTCTTTTCTTAGAGAGAAGACTCATGCTCTGGATAGGTTTAAAGTGTTCAAAGCAAGAGTGGAAAATGAAGTGAACCTAAGAATCAAATGTTTGAGATCTGGTAGAGGTGGAGAATTCACTTCTAGTGAATTTAATGCATTTTGTGAAGAGTGGCATAAAAAGACACTTTTCTGCTCTGAGAACCCCTCAACAAAATGGAGTGGTTGAGAAGAAAAATCGGACAGTACAAGAAGCTGCAAGAACCATGATGAAAGAATCAAATGTACCTGATGTGTACTAGAGAGAGGTGATACACACTATTGTTTATGTTCTTAATAGAGTTTAGATTAGAGGCAACAACACAAAGACTCCTTTTGAGTGATGGACCGGTAAGACTCCTACTATGAAGTACTTTAAGGTATTTGGAAGCAGATGTTACATAAAAAGAGATGATGAAAATATTTGGAAGTTTGATGCTAGATGTGATGAAGGAATTTTTCTTGGGTACTCAACTACCAACAAAGCATATAGATGCTTCAATAAAAGATTGAGAAAGATTGTTGAGAGATCTAATGTGAAGGTTGTTTTGAAAAAAATGGTTTCACAATCATACTTCTAAAAAACTTGGCTACGTGTCCTGGTTTATTGCATTTGTGACATGTGATGCCTTTTTGTTGAACAAACTTACTTCTTTCCATTTTAGATCTACATTCAAAAGCCTTATACCCAAATCCATTGCATGTATAACAGTAACCATTGAATGATTGAAACATCGTACCATTATTGTAACCATTCATTATCTGACTTCTGCATTCACTAGCTTTATGACCAAATCTATTGCATGTGAAACACTAACCAAGAAAGGATTGAACATTTTGATTCATTCTGCTTCTAGACTTTACTACTCTATGTCCAAATTTATTGCAACAGTAACAGTAACCATTAAAGGATGAATACCTTTGTGTAGGGGGTTGTTTGATAGGAGGTCTTTTGAAATATTTCTTCTAGTTTAAGACCTATTTGGCATTGCTCTTCTTATCATTCTTCCTTTCAACATTGTTTGAAGTTTGATTCTCCTTTGAACTTTCTCCTTTTTCAAACCTTAATCCTTCTTTATCCTTAGAACCCTTTTGATTTGCAATTATTTCATCAAGGTGGATCTCTTCTTGATTTTGTCTTCTTAAATCTTTGCTTTCTCCAAATTTGATCTCAAAGTCACAATTTCCTTTTCAAGCTTTGAACATTCTTCAAATTTATCTTTCAATTTGGAATTCAAGCAGTCTTTAACTCTTTTTCCTTCTTCAACTTACACTTCCAGACTGGTGATTATTTCATTTGATTGCTTTAGCTTCTCATTTGTATCCTTAAATATTTCTTTAGCTTTTTTGAGTTGTTCCCTCAAGTTTTTGATACACTCATCTACATCCTTAATATTCTCTTTCAATTCTCTATTCTCACATTCTGCTTTATCCAGATCATCAAGAGCTGATTTGAGTTCTCCTTCCATATCAACTTCACAATCTTCTTCAGTAAACCCTTTAGGGATAATCTCTTCCAGAGAAATAGGATACTTCCTTGTAGCCATGTGTTCAACCTCCAAGATCTACCTTAGCAATCAATCCAATAGAAGGAACCAAGCTCTAATACCAATTGTTGAACCCCTGAAATACTAAGAGGGGGGTGAATCAATATTTACTAAAATTCATTAACCTCATCAATTTAAACATCCATGCAAGGAATCACATTAAACTTATAGTAATAGAAAGGAACATATACAACATGCATCACATCAAGGAACATAAGAACACCAAATTTACATGGAAAACCATTGAAAGGGAAAAACCATGATGAGGATTAGTTCACAATATATTATAACCGGTTGCAATAGAGATTACAAAATGGTGAACTCACTATCCAGAAAGAAAGAATGTCTCACTGCCAATGGCTCACAGATACCCAAAATAGAAAAAGATAGAGGAATGGGTGGCTCACTACCAAAATGAACTACAAATAATGCATCTACAACATGTTGAAGATGGAGTTCCAATTAAGCTCTAAAAACTAACTTAACACACTTTATACTTCACCACTACACCTTTTGCACTTCACATTATATTATATTTTGCACACACACTCTACACATACTTATCACATCATTTGCACAATAAATCAACCTTGCATATATACCACCACAACTAACCAACACATCAATTAGGTCAGCCTAATTGCATGAACTGTGTACCACATAACCTGTTAGCTTAAAATTTTAACACACGCGCATTACAGAATAAACCAAAATGTGTACACCTCCAAATTAGGTTGGCATGACCTATAATCAATCCCATAAATCAACTCCTTACATACCTCAACTCCGCATGAACCCAAGATCCTTAGGTCAAAACCACATAATAGAACTGGTGAAGTAATAACTCAATAAAATAAACCAATTGTTCATTCACAACTCAACATGCAGACCACCAAAACACTTTCCACTTGGAGCACACATACTTCTAACATATGTGAACACTTCCTCAAAACCACATAACATAATATTCATCTTGTTGAATAAGACAACTGAGAGGGGGGGTGAATCAATTGTCATGGATTTTAATCTTCAATTCAATTACCGAAACTAATACTTAAGCTGCTTAAATGATTAATCATCAAATGCCAATGTAGAAAATCAAATCCAATGCATAAACACAATAACACAAGATTTACGTGGAAAACCCAATTAGGGAAAAACCATAGTGAGGATTAACTCACACTATAGAGAATATCAAAACCAATTACAAAAAGGCTCACTGCCTGAGATAAGGACTCACTATCCAGAAAAAAGGACTCACTATCCAACAGGGCTACAACCTAGAGGGCTCACTGCAACATAGATACAAAGAAGTAAAAGAATACTTGTTACAGAGAGACAACAATCCCAATGCAACAAAGGGTTCCACCATAATCACTTGATCAACTTGCATGAATGATAGAGTTTTCCTTCTACTCACTACATCTGGAAACTCAGCATTAAGCTTCACATTGATCTACCACACACACTTTCTGAATAGCATCAAAGTCGCATTTTCTCTTTCACTTAGCTTCCTTCTTTTCCTTTGTATATTTTTCATTACTAGATCATCCTGTATTTATACTATCTCCAACCATGAAAAAGATACAAAGTTGGCCATCCAACTTCAAATTCAAATTAGGTCAGCACCAAAACATCCTAGGGTGGAATTAGAATGAGGGTGACCCAAACACACACTTCATCAAGACCCAAAATAGATCCAACATGCTTCATCAACTTCGAAGATAGTTCTTAACACACGGTCGACCAAACCAATGTAAAAAACATAGAAAAATTAAGCTCAAAACTTCCAAAAACCAAAAATATCTTCAATGCAATCAGAACATCTTAACTCTAGAACCGCAAGTCAAAAGGCTTCATCAAAGAGAAATTCAGACCAACAACTTTTCTCCCGAACCTCAGCCAGAACACAAAAAATCATAGTTCACAATTGGTGAACACAACTTGAACTTCACAAAGAACCAATAGCCAAAAATTTGGATATAGCAACCTTCAACAACCATGACCAACATATCTGAACCACACAAACATAGGGACAAGTACCAGATCATCATCCTGAGCAACAACTAAATACCTGCAATCTTTCTTTAATACAATTTTCTCAATATCCTCAACAAAAAGAACCAAAAACAACTAGTAGATAATGAGTTGAACATTTGACATCAATGACAAAACTTTCATTCATTTTTCCATTCTTGCAACACATCTATGGTGGAATGTAGAGCATTCCAATATGTACTATGTTACCAGTAACACTACAATTACACAACCGATACTCTATCAACATTATCTTCAACTGCGGAAGACATACAACCTTGAAACTTAGGATCTAAACATCTTCAATACACACAATCAACACCTTAATACTACATGACAAGATATTGCACATAGCAGAGCAATGCGTACCACAAAGTTGGTTCACTATAACACTAAAATTGCACTTTGAGACTTAGCCAATTATCCACACCATTTGGTTTGCTCCAGACCAACACTTTTGCATCTCTATAATGGGTTGACATCAATGACAACACCATACGCATCCAAACATTAGCATGCTCATGTTTCCAACAATCTCCCAACACCTTCTTATTTTAAAAATGAGAATAGATATAAAATGGCACATTGGTTCCAAATATATATAATAAATCAACATATTGAAGTACCTATAAATATTCAATGAGCTATAAAGTTTGATAACTCATTGAAAATTTGATGAAACAAACACTTACCACACCATTGAGAACCTTGTAATATTATTGAGAAATTCATAAACTCACAAACTAATTGACAATTGTAACTCTATAAAACTTTGTTGCAGTTTTGAGAATTCCATGAACTCACCAAACATTGGAACTTACAAATATTTTCATTATACTTTCAAAATGTTTGTGAACTCACAAACTACCCAAAATGGAGAACTAAAGAATTTTTGTCATATTTTTGAGAAGTTTGCATACTTGTAAACTAGCTTAAAAGGAGAACATGAGAAATTTGTGAATAAATTTGTTGTATTTTTTAGCACACAATATACCTAAGAATTATTTACAAAGGCATTAGTCAAAAAAAGAGGTTTGTGAACTTAAGGAAATGTTGGCATAAAAGCATTTTTACAAAGAATATTTGCAAACTCAAGGACTTTACAAAAAGGTTTGGGAAAAGTTGAAAACACTTATAAAGTTAAAGACTTGGGAAAATTAACATTTTGTGACTTCTTTTTTTCCTATGGCTCTTGAAGGCTATAAAAACACAAGACACAAGGAGAGAATAAAATTTGAAAGGACTTGAGGGATTTTTTTAATTTTTTTTTTTTTTTTTGGGAAAAACTAGTTCTAACTAGGGAAAAGGACTACAAAGGACACAAAGAAACCCATACTCCTTGATTAGAAATAAATCCTTATTCATTGGGACAAATTCAAACAAAACTAAAGAGAGAAAAAACAACAAAAGAAGATAGAAATTAGGAAAAACTATAACACAAATACATGGACATCTCATTTATTAAATATATAATTTCAGATATTTCCCATTGCAAGGAAGGGGAATTGGAGTTCTATCTAAATGAGAAAAAAAAAAGGAATTATTATCAATAAATTTCTTGATTTTGAAAGGGCCTTTATAGAGAGAATCTAGATTTCCATGAGCCCCCTTAGATTCTCTTCTTCCCTCCCATGAAAAAACATGATCACCTTTAACAAGTTCCCTCTATTTAGCCTTCTTTTCAAATATCCTCTTTTCCTTTGTCTAATGCTCATCTATTTTTTATATCACTTCTTCCCTTTCTTCCTCAATTTTTATCAAGTATATTGTCCTTTTTTCAAGAGCATTATGAAATTGTTCATCCTCTATAGCAGTCAAAAGCTTTGAATTTTTTCAATATAAAGGAATAGGTAATGTATTGTTAATACCATACACCAATTCAAAATGTGGCATACCTATTGCACTCTTAGGCATAATCTTATTTTCCTAAAAAGTGCATCATATATCTTCATATTCTAGTTCCTTTGGTTGTCATCTACTAGCTTCCAAATGACAGTGACCAAATTATTATTATTATTATATTCAATTTGACCATTCCCTTGAGGGAAAGAATCTAATGAGTGATCCAAAGTGACACCATGTTCATAAGAAAATTGTTTTAGAAGAACATTAAAACGTGGCAGTATCTTTAACAATTTTATGAGGCACCTAAAATCTAATCATGTTATTCTATTTGATAGAATTACAAACTACCTCAAATGTAGTTTTCTTAAATGGAGTGGCTTCCATCGACTTTGCAAAATAGTTCATAGTAGTTAATTTATGGGTGTGACCAGCATTGGAATGAGGATTTATTGGATCCAAAAAATCTAATTCCCATTGCTAGAAAGTTTCTTTAGTGAAAAATTATCTTAATGGAAGAGCTACTAACTATGACCTACTCAAAAATTGATTACATTTTTCATATTTAGAGACCCAATCATAAACATATTTAAACATACTTGGATTTAAACATACTTGGACAATAATAACTTTTCCTTAGGATCTTGAAAGTTTTCATAGAGTCAAAAATGTTCCCTCCATAAGCTTCATTATGGAAGAATTCTAAAATCCTCTTCTATTGTTCCTTTCCCACACATCTCAGAAATTTTCCATCTATTCTTCTCTTATACTAAGTATCCCCCAAAGAACATACTTAGCATCTTTTAGCTTGATGTTTCTTTTTATTTTGATGAGAGATGTGGAAGACACTCTCCATATTTCAAGAACTAGGAAATATTAGAAAACCAATCATTAGACAAGGATACTAAGAGAGTAAGGGGTATGTCTTCAACTTCTCTAGGCTCATTATTTGCAATTAATTTGCAAAGTCACCCTATCACCAACTTAGTGGGTTTTATTCCACATCACATTCTTGTAATTTTCAATCTAGGCTCCTTGCTTATTAAATCCTATTTCTTACTAAATTGAAATAGATTTAATAGGTAGATTTGGCACAAAAACAATAAAATGAAAATAAATAATATAAAGCCTAAATTTCTTGATAACTTTGAGAAGTGTTCTTATGAAATTAATAGTTGATTCAATGCCCTACTCATTATTCTAGAGCAATATAGTTGACATAGTATGTTTAGAAAAATAACAATGAATGATTAAGTCCTTACAAGAATTTGGGTGAATGAGAGTTGGTACATTGATAATTACCTCCTTAATATCATTAAATACTTTCTTTCCAACATCATTCCACTTAATTTTTTTCATTCATCATATTTACAATGTTCTGAGTAAGCTTGGAACACTCTAGGAAAAACCTCCTTAGAAAATTTACTTGCCCAAAGAAATATCCAACGTTAGTTTTGATATTTGGAATACTTAACTATTGAATAGATTTCTCTCTCTCAAGATCAATTTTGATGCCTTCCTTGGAAACAATATTCCCTAAAATTTCCCTTCAATAACTTCAAATATGAACCTTTTATGATTAAGAGAAATATTGTGTTTCCTACATCCTTATAATATCAAAGCCAAGTCATTGATGTGATATAACATTTTCTTGAAGAAAAATTTCAACTCATCAAGATAAATCACAATAATTTTATTTTTGAGATCTCTTAAAGAGAGATCCATGGCTCTTTGATATGTTTCCCCAACATTCATTAGACCAAAATAAATTTTGTTGTAGGCAAAATTACCTTGAGGAGTAACAAATTCCATATTATGTTGGTCTTCATGAGCTATGTTGATCTAGTTGTAACCTGGAAACCCATCCAACATAGAAATAATTTTTAAACTAGACACTGTTTATAAGATATGGTCCAATATGAGCAGAGGATAGTTATCTTTCAATGAATATTGATTCAAGTTCTTGAATTCAATACAAATTCTTATTTATCCATTCTTCTTATGCATAGGAACAATGTTATCCACCCATATCAAATGATGGATATGATAAACTATTTTGTCCTTTAGCATTTTATCAACCTCATTAAAGATGACATCTACTATTCTTAGATTATAAGGGTGTTATTTTTATCTAAATGGGGTGGCTTCAAGATTAAGTGGGATGTGATATTGGAAAAATCCATCCATAAAATTTTTGAGATCATCATAGAACCAAGAAAAAATATCTTTACATTTGACTAGAAAGGCTATCAAATGTTCCTTTTATTTGGGAGTACATCATTTACCAATTATATACACCAACTTGAGTTTTATTATATTCCAATATTCGCACTTTTTCACTCGACAAAAAAATTATCTATTTTTTAAATTTTTTGTTTAATATATCTATCATGTTTATCAAATACATTTTCTTAAGAAACTAAAACCTTAGGAATTGTTTTCCTTTAAGTTGAATCACCTCTCTATAATCTAAATTAGGTGAATTAACTCTTCCTCCTACTGATGCATTGCTTTCAAATATATAACTTCAAAATAATTTTTTTGGGGAATCTATAATCTCATTATCTTCTTTGAAGACTTACTAGAATGGTCGACATTGTTAGAGACACTAGGCCAATAAATTACTTCACTTTGATAAGGATCATCCTTGAAATTTGGAACAACTACATGTGCTTCTATTTTGAAATTTTTGTTTCCATGAACGAGCGAAATGCTTTTTTGTGCTTGGTCAAGGGGTATTCCATTTCGCACAAGCATATTCAAATATCTATTATAACCGTTGATCTTTCGACGATCAATGGTCCACATTCAAAATAGAAAAATGTCTACTTACAGGGCATGCGAACATTGATGGATGATTTAGCCCTTACCGACCAAAATTCTCACATATCTTTGTATAATTACTTCCACGTTTGTTATTGTAACTATGAGAATATTTTGAGAGCAAAAGTTGTGATGATTTTTGGCTTAACGAGTGTTTTTGAAGATTTTCCATGGTCTACAAATATGGTTAAAAATTAAGTGGCTCTATCTTTATTGTTTCTTATTTGAATATAGAAAGGGTCAATTCTGGTTTAAAGAGGGGAATTTTAATATTTTAAGCATAATTAATCTTAGGATAGTTGGATTTGAATCTAAATTTTAAAGAATTACACAAAAACCCTAGGCCCTAATTTTATAGTAAAAAATACCTAACCATGGAAGCAATTGTTGACACTTCAAGGTAGTTAAGAGAGGTTTGGATGAGGATATAATGGCTCAATTTCAAGGTCTTCAAAAAGACCTAGAGTTGGTCAAGGCTTCAAAATTTTATTCAATAGGGTAATGGATAAAAATGATTGTTGCACAAATGCAATAATCCCAACTCATGGATATACCCTTTTCAAGTATTGCTTCAGAAAATATCTAGTAGATAATACAATTTGCAAGATTTGGAGATTAGGATTCAGGAGGTTGGTTTTACCTAATGTTTTCATAAATGTTGAACTAATTAGAGTCGTGGCTAGGGCTTACAACCCAAAAAAAATGACATTTTTTTAGTGGGAAGGGTGTTCCTCTAATAACCTTTGATAGAAACTATATATGTAATGTCTTCAATTTGGACATAAATGCTTAATTGCCCATTGACCTAGGGGCATTAACTAGGGAGTACCAAAGACTAAGAGATAGTTACAAAGCAAAATGGTTGCCTAGTTTCAAGCTAAGAGAGAAGAACAAAGAGCTGAAAAGATTTGCCAGTGGGGAGTTGGAGCCCTTAATTATGACATCTTTGAAGACTATTTTGTAAAGACCTACTTTTCCTTGTGTCAAGTTTTGGGCATGGACTGTAAAACACAAATACTAGTCAACATGATGGTATTGGTAGTGGATATTTAGAGTAGAGATGTCAATAAGCCTTATGACTACATAAATTTTATCTCATAAGGGATCCATAGGGCCCTATGTTCCATAAAGGAAAATGAGAGCATAGTCCATTTTAAATGGTATTCCTTGTTGTGCCATATTATTTTATACAATGGAAGGAAGATTTGGTCTCCACGTCTGCAAACAAGAGCTTTTGATGCTCAAAAGAGGTTATTCCTAGTGTAGGAATGGACATAAATGTGGGATAGAACCTGTGATACCTCAAATTACAATGTTTTTGAGGAATTCTTTGTCAAAGGGATTATGAGGAATCTAGGACAAAAAATTGATTGTGGTTTGTTAGAAAGTGTTAGGAAATTCTTAATACCAAAGGACCTCCAATTGAAATTAGGGTTTGATCATAATTAGGGTGACTAGTTTTTCTATTGAAATGCCACAATAATAAGGGTTTACGGTTCCTCAGTGGCACCCCACATTTTACCAAAATCTATCTTGAGTAGAATTGCATTCTTGGAATTTTTTTGGAAATTTAATGAGTCAAATAAAACTCATTTATGAAATTATAAGAAACATGCAATTGTGTCATCCACATTGGTTTTTCCATATTCCAGGTTATAGCCAAAGAGGGGTTAGAATTTCTTCTAAACAAGTTGATACCCTGTCGAATGAGGGTAGATAAGGTGAGGAGATGTGATCCTAAGAATTTCCATGATGCGAGGATCAAATATAAACTTGTTGCATTTGTTTGTAAATATGTTCCAATTGAGTATCTAATCAGAAACTGCTCCTTTGAGTCTGAGACTACAAAGAGAAGGGAGCAATGGGTGAAGATTCAAATTGCAGGGAGGAGGAAGGGGGTGGATCTCTCTTATAAAGGAGCACACACAGAGATTCAATACCTAGTCCTTAGAAAACTCATAGATTTTAATCCTATTAGTTCAAACATCACCACATCCATAGGGGTTATCGAACTAGAGTTTGGAATACCTTGTCATTTATTTAATCCTAGTCAATAACAAATTCCACAATAACTACCTCAATATCCACTAATTATCATAGAAGACATCACAAATGTATTTGTGGAACCTAAGGAATTGAATGAAGAGAAACTTTTAGAAATGTAACAAGATCTCTCCTTAGCTAGAGCACTTGATGCCCTCATTACTTCAGATCCCAACACGTACTTTCTTAGAGTTGCACAAAGCGGTGCCAAGCTACCTTTTGATTGACACATTTCTACACTTAGGGAACAAGCCCTCACACATGTCATGTTATCTAACATTCCATCACATGAAAACATACCTATAGTTCAAGCTATTAATAAAGCTATGTAACAACCTCCAATGCCAAACATATCTAGTCAGTTATCTATACCATCATATAACATGGATTCAATACCATTTACTAGACAATACATAAATCTATTGTACCAAAACCTAAACATAACAAATCAAACAATTGCAAGCATCCCAAATCCCCAAAATATAAATATTCCTCATACATCACCAATCAAACAACTACATACATCCCAAATTCACCAAACACAAATATTCCTCATACATCACCATACATAACCAATCAAACCAACACACATATCCAAAATTCACCAAACACAAAAATTCCTCATACATCACCATACATAACCAATCAAACCAACACACATAGCCCAAATTTATAAAACACAAACAGAGCTCGTGCATCTCCACAAAACATATCCAATCACACAAGCAATCCTTTCATGGCCCAAGCCACCACATCTTATTCGCCTCCTAATATTCCATATGCTACACAAGAACCCGACATGATAATGAGCACGTATAATCCCAATAATTCATACCAACCCCCCATTTAACAAATTCCATCACTTACCATTGCAAAATAAGCTTCCACATCTAGCATACCCAAAACTTACAACATCCCACATTCTTCACAAACCTTCACATCTAACATATCTACAAACACAAGCATCCCCCAACAACAATTCATCCCACAACAACAATCTCAACCCATTCCATTCACTATCCCTACACAAACACATGTCCCTTAAACTCAAAAATATTTAGATAAAATCCCTCAAAATGTCCCTCAACAACAATTCATTACAAAACAATATTTTTTTCCAAAGAATCAAAACACTTCATACAACTCATATAACATTCCTCAAACACAAAAAATTACCTCAAAAAAGTGTTCCCCAACATAATAACATCCCATACAACTCATATAGAATCCCTCAAAACATCCCACGAAACCAAAATTTGTCATATAATTTTTTATCCATTCCTCAACATCAAACATACACTCCATCTAATAAACTACAAACAACCCAAATGATGACTTGGTATTACAAATTCAAAGCTTGCACCAAAAAATTATTGACACGCAACTAGGATCAATGAAGAAAAGCTACACCCCTAAAGACATTTGTCTATAACTATTTGACAAAAATATAGCTATGATACCCTTCCCTCACAACTTTGAAATGCCTAAATTTGACAAATACAAGGGAAGAGGTGATCCATGAGAACATATACGAGAACTTTACATAGCATGTCTAGAGGTTGCATACAATGATACATACCTAATGTGCCTCTTGATGAGCCCATTTATTAGCTAGCTTTTTGTTATCTTTATGCTGCTTATAAGACATTCCTATGACAATTATTCCTATAGTATACCATCTTTTATGTCTATTATGCAAACCTTGAACTTGGTTAAAGCATATGGAAATGCAGTTATGATATGATGGTGTTGTTTGATTTGTATGTGAATATGTAGGAACTATAATTGAAATTTGTGTTTAATCATGGTAGTTAGTATTGTGTATGTGTTTTATGAACTAACCCCTTGCAGCCTGAGAAGATGTTGTAGCCTGCAGCAACTACTAAATGCAACCCGCAGTCGAAGGAGTTCCTTGATAGCGAAACAGGGGAAGTTCCTAAATACACCAAACACAATAACTATAAAATAGAGACACCTGATGAAGACAATCATGCATCATTATGACAAAAATAAAGGCATTGAAGAAGGAGAACCCTATTATCATTAGGATTCTAGAGTAACTGATCTTATGTTCCACATTTCAGTTCTGTTATTGCAAAGTTCTAATCCTATTTGGATTCTTATTTCTTTTCAATTGTAGTTAGGATAGCTAAATCTTAATTACTCTCGAATATCTAGGAGAGTTGTGATTAGTGATTTTATTTTAGAGTTGTGTTTTGAATAAACTCCCTTGTGCATGTATATAGACAATGGTTGAGTCTTTAGAATAAGAGTTGATTAATCTTTCAGTTGTGGATTTGGTTATCAAACACTTTACAGTTTCAGTTGTTATTACATAGACATGTTGATTGCTCAAATATGGTTTTTTCTGAATACAATCTTTGAGTAAGATTTCATGTGATATTTTGGAATGTGAAATGAATGATCTTGAGTTTAAATGGTTGAATTGAATACGATGATTTAGATTTGGTTTAGTTTAGTGGAGACAACCACCTGAGAAAGGGCCACTCAAGTACTCCCTTCACTACATTTATAGTTCTTATGTCTATTAGTAGTTACTTCATTATTGCAATATTAGTTAAGATACATTCTCATATCAAGTTATCCATAATTTTTGTTCATGTTTATGATTGCATTCATCTAACTTAGAGTACTCTAGAGTGTAAAATATGTTTAGTTCATAGTTTCTAGTTAGTTTTAGGATTTTATCTATTAATAGTAGTTTAGTCATAGACTATGTTGTAGGTACCCGTAGCCAAAGCACCATCTTTACTTCTTTCACTATTATGTGTTTTTATGATTTTCCAGCAAGGATAATACCTTCACTAGGATAATTTAGGTAACCTCAGGTCTTCAAAAGCATATAGAGTGCAAGCACCATCACAAGCCTACTAGCCTTGGTCAATAATCTAATGAAAGTCTTTTCAATTTCAAGTGGATTATTTAGCCATTCCCCTAAATTTAGTGATTGCCACCAAGTTTAGTAGGCATTAGAAAGGACTCTACATTTTTGGTGTTGTTGTTGGGGATGGTGCTATCTGCATAGACTTTTTTTTCCAAGTTTTATAGTTTATACTTTGTTTTTAGCATTAGGACTATTAGGTTTAATCTTATCAAAATACCAAAAAATTCTACTAACATTGTGCAGGGTCGTTGCTATACAAAGTTTTATCTATTGTATGCGGAGGTAGAGAGACACATTGGGAAGGTTCCTCTCCTCTACAAGCAAACAAGCTAGAGAATATAGTGGTTACTCTAGTACTTAGAGTGAGGGTATTACTAAAGAAGAAACTTCCCTTTCACCAATATCTACTAAACCCACAAAGGGGACATATTGAACCATGGGTGATGCAGTGGATAATCCACCTGAACATGTGACCTTTGAGTTCCCAATCACCAACCATGAAAGGGCTATTATGCTGAAAATATCCCTCCTTCAGGATTACCAGTCTTTTATGGTTTGGTGACTGAAGATATAGACACATTTCTATTTGAGTTTGATGTCCTATGCAGGAGTTATAACTATACCTTTGATGCTCATAGGCTCAAGATCTTCGCTACCACTCTAAAAGATGCTTCCCTGAGATGGTTTATGGATTAGGAAAGGATGTTATTCTAGATTGGGATGCCATGAAACATTTTTCTTGGAAAAATACCAATATTATTGTAAAGGAATTGATAGGAGGATAGATTATTTTTTTAGAATGTCAAAGAAGGAGGATGAGCCATTAGAGGACTGTGTGGAGAGATTCCAAATCTCTTTGAAGAAAAACACACAGAACAAGCTATCTAAATAATCGCTCAAGTTAGTATTTTTTAGGGGAGTAAATGAGGACTGCATGGATTCCCTCAATCTTATTGGGAAAGGGGATTTTTCTCAACTACCATTTGAAGAAATCTGTAGGGTCTACAACAATTACTCCAAGACCTTCACTAAGAATCCAAGAGGAGAGAGGACATCCACCATTGACAAATCATCTACTGGGGTTTCAAAGATAGAGTTAAGTAATTTGTTGTCCAACATGAAGGAGGACATTATCAGTCACCTAGCAACTCAGTTGGACACTCTCCATATCAAGAATTAAGAAGAGGCTGAAGCAATGCTCACTGAATACTACCCTAGTTGCAAACAAAGGAATACAAACTATAAATATAAGAGGGTGGCTAGCATTAAAGAAGACAAAACAGAGAAACTTGATTTCTAGCCACTTGAAGGAGAGGATGGATAGCTATTTTACATAGCTCAAAGAAGGCCATGGAAACAAAGACAAGGTATGCCACATGACCCTTTGAATTTCAATTCATCTTTTCCAATTGGAAATCATAATTTTTCTACTTGGAATTCCCAGCCCTGGCCAAATAACCAAAATCAAAGGCAAAACCCTCAACAATGGCAACAACCTCAGCAAAATTGGAACCAACAACAACCAAATGCATGGTCATAACAAAATTTCCAAGGTTCCAGTTATAATCCTCAATGGATAGCATCACAAAACCAATGGCAACCACAATGGACAAAAGGCCAACAATGGCAGTAGGAAAACATGAATTACCAACAACCTTTGCTCCCTCCTTAGCCACAACAACAAGACATTATGCCTAATCCATCCAATCCAACATCTTAGCCACTAAGAGCACCACAATTAACTGCCCAACCTACACCTAACCTTAACAACAAGCCTATCCAACAGGCTTATACTAATGAGGCTATGCAATACCCCGCCTATGGGATAGAGGTGAGTGATGTCCACCTTAGGTCAAGAAAAACACTAGCTGGTCCTTCATCCCCACAAATTACTAAAATGGAAGATGGGGAACCTATAGTTGAAGCTCCAGACAATCCAACCCTGGCACTTGAGTCAAATCAAATAAACCAAACTATCTCAAGTCCAAAGCCTCCATTTTATGAATGCTTAGCCATACCAAGACATCAAATTCAAGCTAAGACAGACCTATTAGGTCAACTAAATAAAGTAAGTATTAAGATTCCTCTCATCCAAGCTATCAAGGACATCCCAATTTATACCAAGATTGTGAGGGACCTATGTCTTAAAAAATTAGGAAGAAAAAAGAAGGATCCTCAAATAGTTCATGTCCTAGGAAACCTTGTTGATATTATGCTAGGGAACATAAGTGTCCCTAAATACACATATCCTGGTAGTCCAGTAGTGGATGTTAAGATTAATGGGACCCTTATCAAGAACACCTTGATTGACCTAGGGGAAGCAATCAATGTGATGACTAAGGAAAAAATGCAACTCCTTCAATTATCTAACCTTAGACCTACAACTACTGTTTTACAATTGGCAGATAGGGCAACAGTCAAGCCTGAGGGAATCATTGAGGATTTAGTTATAGCATTAGATTCCTGGGAATAACCTATTGATTTCATAGTTTCACAACCAAAGGTCAACCTTGCAAGATATCCACTCATTCTAGGTAGACCATGGTTAGCTATAGCTGATGCATTCATAGGCTGTAGGTCTATAAATTTGATAATATCTAATGGGACTGTGACCAAGAAATTGGTACTCTATCCTCCACCCCAACCTTATGTTGATCTTGAGAAAACCATATGGACCACATTGGATGAGGATGACCACTATTCTCTATAGACTTTAATGACAATAAAATGTAGCCCTTTGTTGGATGATCAGGATGAAGATGATCTGATTGCTCACATAATACAGAATGACTGCGATAGGAGCCCACAGCAACAGGATTGTCTTTCATGCCTACAAGATCCTTTGTAGAAAATTATACATGCTAATTCATCTGAGGAAATATATCAAATTTTCCATTCCTTTCTACCATTGCAATCTATACCCAATATTCTTGGACTTGATCTATCATCTGTCCAAGCCTCATCCAAAACAATACAAAAATTTCCAAGAAAACCATTGAACATAAACAATGCATTAACTAATGAGCAATAAAATTCCTTGAATACAATGTTGCAGGCACATGTAGTAGCCTTTGCATGGGACTACCATGACATGAAGGGAATAGATCATGACTTGTGCATGCACAGGATCTATATAAATGATGATTTTAGGCCCATTAGACAACCTCAACAAAGGATGAACCCTAATTTGAGAGAAATAGTTAAAGTTGAACTCCAAAAACTACTTGATGCAGACTTCATCTATCCCATATTTGACAGTGAATGGGTATCAACCTTAGTTATTTTCCCTAAAAAGGTGAAAAATGGAGGGTATGTGTAGATTATAAGGAGCTAAATGCAGCCACTGGGAAAGATCACTTCCCATTACTCTTCATTGATCAAGTGCTTGACTCTTTAGTAGGGAAGGAGTAATTTTCATTCCTATATGGTTTTAGTGGTTATAATTAGATAAATATTTCTCTAGAGGATTAGGACAAAACCACATTCACATGCCCTTGGGGTACTTATGCCTATTTTGTCCTACCCTTTGGCTTATGCAATGCTCCAGCTACTTTTTAGAGGGAACTACTTAGCATCTTATTTGATTATGCTCATGACTCTATGGAGATATATATGGATGACTTTACCACATATGGGGAAACTTATGAAGAAGCCCTTACCAATCTAGAAAAGGTATTGAAAAGATGTAAAGAACACATCTTGTTCCTAAGTAATGAAAAGTGCTTTATGATGATGACTCAGGGAATTGTTCTATGGCATTTCATATCCAATGAAGGGATTCAAGTTGACCCACATAAGATAGAGATAATTTTTTCATTACTTGTTCCACAGAGGCAAAGAGATGTTAGAAGCTTCCTAGGCCATGCAGGCTATTATAGGAGGTTTATTAAAGACTTTAGTAAAATTGTAGTACCATTGTTTTTTCTGCTAACTAAAGATATAGAATTTGATTGGACATCAGAGTGCCAACATTA
Organism: Sequoia sempervirens; assembly: GCA_007258455.2. Taxonomy (NCBI): domain Eukaryota; kingdom Viridiplantae; phylum Streptophyta; class Pinopsida; order Cupressales; family Cupressaceae; genus Sequoia; species Sequoia sempervirens. Next base: position 170,641,557 of record VDFB02270651.1, on the reverse strand, counting down.
TTTTGAAGAACTTAAAGCATCCTTAACCAGAGCACCTATTTTGAGGGGGCCAAATTGGACATTACCCTTTCATATACACACTGATGCTTCAGATTTTTCTATTGGAGCAATTTTGGATCAAAAAGAAGGTACTAAAGAATATGATATGTATTACATTAACAAAAATTTGTAGGGAGTAGAGCTAAATTACACTATTACAAAGAAGGAAATGTTAGTAGTTGTGAGATGAGGATGGTCAGTGTGGGTTGATTACACTTGATACATGATGAATCAAAGCATAACATAGCCACTACACCTCAATCACAAACAAGATCATTCAAATTAAAAGTTAAACTAAGCATTTACAAAAATCTTACAAACTATGAAAATAGTTAAATTCCTACTCTAACCCATTTAAAACTTATCTTGTTTTGGAATTGGTGTCGTGTTGATGTGGAACGACCCTTTCCCAATTGTGTGATTAGTGAGCCTGTTTCAATCGATTCTATGGAAGAGAATCATTGAAACTATTGTGATAAATGGATGAAAACCTAATTTATGCTAAATTGAACATGATGCAAGCTAAATTAACATGATTTTATGATAAAATTGATCTAATTATGCAATTTCTAAGCTAATATAAGTTAATTCTAAGCTAAAAGATGGAAACCCTAATTTATAAACAAACTAAGATGGATGCATGGAAGCAATTAATGGATGTATTAAGCTATTATGCAACTAAAATGAACTAAATTAAGCTAAAAGTGAGTATATTGAGAGTGTGAGTGCAAGTGAATTCAACAACATGACTTTGCAATTGAAATATGGATCCATTTGTCTCCAAATAGTGTCTTATTTATAGGAAAGCAAATGAGAAATGGAGGGTTGAGATCAAAAATATCAATCAACGGTCAAGGATGGAGGAAAAGAATAGGCATGGATCATGGATTCTCATCAACAGATGAGAATGCATGATGGGATTAATCAAGGGCTCACATTTGTTCCAAACAAACACACCTTTGACCTGCTCACATAGGTTAAAGGTGACTTGTTCAAAAGGTTAAAGGTTTAGCTTGCTCAATAAGCCAAGTGAGTTTATTGGATGAGAGAGAATATTCTTTGGAATATTCTCATGGGTGAGGATAAAGGGATTTTGCAAATTAAAAGAAAGTTTTAATTGTGCAAAAAAGGAGATAAGGGATATTCCATGGGAATATTCCCCTTTTAGAGGAAAATTAGTTTAATTGTTAATTAAACAAGGCTTAATTGTTAATTAAACAAGGCTTAATTGCACAATTAGGGGATTAGAAAAATTTAAGTGTTATTCATTAAATTAAATGATTTAATGAATGGGGGAGAGATGAAATGATATTTAATTAAATAACTTAGGGTTATTTAATTAAAAAAGATGACTTAGGAAATTAAATTAAATACTTTGATTTATTTAATTTAATGAAATGAAATGTTAGCACGAAGGGGGAATGAATTAACCCGAATTGATGAATTAGGTTAATGGACAAAAGTGATGCCATTAATTAAATTAACTAGGTGAATTTAATTAATTAAGCAAAAAGAGGATGTGTTTGAAGAAAAAATGATGTTAGTAAACCTGATTCGAGTATATGATATCATTTAGGACATTTTTCAGCTACATTTTTCCCCTCTTTGAAGCGAGGTACCTGCTGCTTTGGTTTAAAGAATAACGCTTTTTTCAGACTAAAATTGCTACTTAAATAAATAAATAAAATTATTTTATTTTTTCAAATGCCCCAGCGGAAGGATAAAGCTGATTCCTTGCCCCCTTGAGAAATCGAGCGAAAATTTTGTATTTTGGGTTGATTTCTCAATAAAGGTTAAAAGCTACCCCAAGGGTCCATAAAGGCTTCGGGATGCAAGAATTATGCCAAAAACGCAAAAAATGATGTAAAAATTAGGTTCCAATTGGAAAAATTGGTGAAAATGATGATAAACCCTAGCTTGAAGGTGAAATTAGGGCAAAAAACCCTAATTTTCTAGCATAAATAAGTGAAGAAGGGTCACTTTCAATTCATTTGTGCATTCACACCTTAAGGAATTCTTGTGATTTGAACTCTAACCCTCTAAAAAAATGGCGCAAGAGCTCCCCAGGCACATTTCCGATCGAGTTCAAGAGTATCAACGGATACCAGGCTCAAGATCATCGGTATGTAACTCAAAACTTGATTTGAATTTGACCTTTTGATGCATTTATTGCGCTTTGAAGTTTAAACATTGGCAGCATTGCTATATAGCAATGCCCATTTTACAATCGATGACACTAAAATGAATTATAGTGACACATATGTATATGGTGACGCTATTTGCAATTTAAAATTAGGGTTTCTAATTTTAAATTGCGACACATACTTATATAGCAAAGCACTTGCCAATTTAGAAATTAGGGTTAGGGTTTTCCAAAGATTAAATCGTGACGCTAGTGTATTTGGCGATGCACTTTGCGATTGCAGTTTGAAATTCCTTAAGGCGCTACAATTTGAAATTTAAATATAGCGATGCTATTGTGATTTTTGAACTAAAAATTTCAAATTGAGTCAAATTAGTTTATTTTTTGATGTCATGTGCTTCGTGGGTGCAGGAGTTCATCACACCACTAATGTCACGTGAGCATAGGCCCACCATTTTGGAGAGACTAGGCAATTCGTCAGAGTTATGCTAGGAGCACCTAGGTGAGATCGGGCTTTGGTATGTTGCTAATGCGTCTGTTATCCGGACTCATTTAGCCATGATGACTACTCTATGCGAGAGATGACACAGTGAGACTTCGTCCTTTCATCTTCCCATTGGTGAGGTGACAGTGACCTTGGATGATGTATGGTGTATTCTACGTTTGTTGGTACATGGCAAGCAGGTGATATATGATGTTGACTCTAGGTTTGATGCCTGTCACGAGGTGATGGAGCTGGAGAACATTGCTTTGGTTACATCATAGATCAACCTCAAGATGTATAGAGGTCACGTTCCAACTTTTAGATTGATCATCACAGCCATCATTTCAGGTTTGGTGGATCATGACAGACGAGTAGAGGGTTCAACCTAGGATGGGGCCTGACATGGCATTGGATGCTCTATAGGAGGACTCTTTTTGCATGGGGTCCAGTGATGCTAGCCTTGCTTTATCATGACATGCATGAATTCATTTATTGTGATGGGAGAGCCATTGGTGCAGGGGTGACTCTACTTCACATTTGGGCATGGGAGCATATCATTGTGCTCCGACTGATAGTACAAATTGCAGATGTTGAGCCAGATGATCTTGTGATCTGGTGGTATAGAGGTGTCATCACCCTGCGACACACTGAGCAGATTGGGCTCCTGTACTGGCAACGGGTTTTGGATGACATGACAGTTTTCAGGTGGTGCCCATGGCTATAGATGCCACCATGGTACAATGATGTTCAAAAACTATTCTTCGTGAGACAGACCCGATACATGCAAGGTCGTGAGCATACCATCATTGAGTGGTACCTTCTCGACAGAGTGATGCGATAGTTTGGAGAGGTTCAAGACATGCCAGATGATGCCTATAGGGCTATTTTTGCGAGGTTGGCTTGTGAGGTTCCCACATGGGGACATACTATTCTAGCACCAAAGGTAGTTGAGAGCTTTAGACAGTTAGTGGCTTAGCCATGGGCCTATGAATAGGGTCAGGCAGTAGTGGCGACTACGCCTACTTATGATACTTGATTCACACCTCCTTGACGCTTGACAGATCTGATGGGTACTTTTCCATGAGGGAGACCCAGAGGTAGAGGGGCCAGAGGAAGATGACAAGGACAGGGTGGCCAGGGTGGCCAGGATGGGTAGGTTCTGGGGGCTCCACCAGTTGGGAAGCAACCTCTTCGGCTTCAACTATAGGTTTAGCCATAGGTAGTATAGCAATAGGCAGCATCGCCACTGCTACTAGATGCCAGAGATGCTTAGATATAGTAGTTGCAACAACAGGTATAGATTTTGACGGGTGAGCAGGATCAGGCCCACTAGTAGGTTTTGGCTATTACTGTTGAGCGGGACCAGGTGAGATAGTAGGTGGTCGCTATTATGGTAGAGAGGGACCATGCCTAGCAATAGTTATAGGCTGTGACTATAGAGAGAGACCAGGAGATTGGTCAGTGACATCAGATAGAGGCCATGACAATAGCCTCCCAGGGAAGGACAGTTTCAACGAGATTATATAGGGAGGTTGTGACAAAGGCCACATACTACATGATGCATTACCATCGAGATGTACTGTAGGCACTCAAACAACCTGATTTTTCACAACATAGTGATGCACGACCGAGAGCTGAGGAGCAACTAGAGAGGTAGGCTAGAGAGGGTAGCAACCATTAGGGCTAGCTCTTATGTATACACTTTTTGACTTTGTTGCCCCATTCTTTCACACAAATTTACATTCATGGGCTCCTTTTTGATAGCCTCATGGATATTGTATTTATGCTCAATATACATACATTGATCCATATTTTGTACCATGACATTCATTTTTGATATATATATGATACAAATGATTCTATATAATGTGTTCATCTTATTTCATGCTTATGAAGTATGGGTGCATATAATATGAGATGCTTATATTTGATCATGTATGGATGCACTTTATGTATGCCTATGTGATATGTGATGATATGTGATGGATGGATGCAATGTTATGTTCTTTTTTGGTATCTTTTCACGATATGTGATGCAAATGATGTGGATGTATTTATTTTTGTATATTTTCTATGCAATTTTATGATGATGATGTATGCATATGGATGTATGGAGAGATAATGTAGATGTTTATGCTTAAAATATGATATGCGATGTATGCTTTTAATATGTGATGCAACGATTTAAGATGCTTAGAATAACAAATCTATATTATTCATCACAACTCAAATGATAATGCAAAATGTATGATGTGATATGCAATGATTATGCTGATGGATGTTTTATGACTATTCTATGCATGTATGCTAATGTTTTGTGGATGTAGGGTGGATGCATTGATGATGTTTTTGTTGATTATCATGATACTAGGTTAGTGTGGAGAGAAGATAGAAGAATAAAGAATGATATTTGATTTCAATGATTGCTTCAAAAAATCCAACAAGTCTATGATCCATCGAGACTTTATTAGAGATTGTGACAAGACAATGCAAAATGAGGATGAATGCAGGATGATGAGTTGCTCACACTTCGGGATTGGAATTTTCCATCGTTCCTTATTGTTTGATATAACACATAGAGACAATGCATCAAGGTATTGATAACTAGGATGGCGTTGTATCTAGTGTAATGGACTTTGACTCTACAAACAAATAGGATAGTTCTTGTTCACATCTTGACATATAGAAACCTTGTTGGAATACAAGTTAGAAGCTTTAGAATATATTAAACCAAAGCATACACAATAGTCAACAACGTACTCTAAACAACTTTCCTACACACAACTAAGCAAGTATGTGCCAAGATTATTTTACAAGAGTACCCACAAGCACAACATACAAAAGATAATGATCGATGCACCATTCCTTTCTCTCTAAATCATTTTGATAGAAATCATCGAGAGGTCCTTGGAATGAGTCATTAAGATAAATCATAAGAAAAGATCAAAGACAAACAGTCAGTGTTATGCATATCTCTTGTCTAGTTTAAGTTTAGCTAAGGTGATATTTGATGTTGATGTCCATCGCAGGAAGGATACATCCTAGGACATGTTGATCAAGGATTGTTTGATGTTAGGATGATGATGCTAAGATGATTTGTTGATATACACTTCACTGATGCACTTACCTATGACCTAGACTTTAGATTTTGACGATTAGGTTTGCACTTTATGACTTGCTATACTTGTTTTCTATTTGTTTTGCCAAAGGTTGAAGATGACGATCGATTTATTACGGGTGAAGGCTTATTTCGGGTGAAAGCGAGATGGGATGGATGGTTTTGTATTTTTTGGAATATTTCAATGCTTTTGGTATTTTGAAAATGTTTTGAGGCTATTTTTGGTCTTTTTCCGAAAGGTTATGCGGATGTTTTGGTTTTTTAAGGATATTTAGGGATTTTCTGAAGATATTTGAGGCTTTTTAGGTCTTTTAAATTTTTTTAATGTTTTTGGGATTTTCTAAATTTTTGGATGTTTTGGGATTTTCTAAGATATCTGGATGTTTAAGGATTTTCTGGTTTTTATAAATGTTTTGGGATTTTCTAAGATATTTGGATATTTTTGGATTTTCTAAGATATTTGGATGTTTTGCGATTTTCAAAAGTTTCGACCAAGAACCTAACCTAAAGACCTATCCTAGGGGTCTCAAGGCTAATAAAAGATAAGCCTTTCCTACGTTATACACACAAAGACCACGTAGTTCGACTAACACAACTTATTAACAAGATGAGATATGAACAAGTGAGAAATGTTGGTTTATTATGACAAACTTCTAAAGGACTGATCTAGGGTGTCTCAGGGGCTAATCAACTATGGCCTTGCCTACGTTCAAGATCAGAGACAACATAGTTCGATAAGGTTCTATTTTTGGATTTTCGATGTTTTGACCCTTTTAGGGATTTTGATGTTTTTTGGATGTTTTGGATTTTGACTTTACAATTTTCTGATGTTTTTGGATTTTAGTTGTACAGGATTTTGCAAATGTTTTTGGGTTTTCTAATGATTTCTTTACGAATGTTTTTGGGATTTTCGATGAGATTTTATGAATGTTTTTGGTATTTTTTGATGATATTTTGAGGCAAACGATACCTAGATCACGATGTCAGTGTCATGTTATGGGGTATAAGACATGGATCAAGAGTTATTTGAAAATAGGAGTGCAATAACCTACCTCCAGTGTCTAGCAATTCTTCATAATGTAATGGATAACCAAGGTAGGTAATGTATATGCGAAGAGTTCAACAGAGTTTTAGCATGCTAGATATGGGCTATGGGACTTCACGAGATAAAATGGTAAAGAGCATGTCAAAAGTTTTCCATGAGCAGAGTTGAAGTATACACTGAATCTTTGTCAAGATCAAGATAAAATGGAATATCTCGATAAATTTGGATTGGATGGATGGAGGGAACATTGGATTTATCATGACAAGGATGAGATGATTCTATCTGAGAAGGATCATATAGACATTCAATTCTACTCATGATGCCTATTTTCCAGGTTTTCACATGGCGCTTTCCCAAAGTGCCGCTGTAGTGGTTTTCGTTGGAGGATGATTTTTATTTTTACTATTTCAATCCTTTTTCTCATTTTTTTTGGATTTTTATCTTTTTTTGATTTTTTTAATTTTTTGGAAGTTTTACCCTCATGTTGACCAACCTGGTGGAACTGATGTAGAGGCCACTATCATAACATGCCAGTGATATATTGCTTGAAGAAGTTTCTTTGCTAAGATACAAGCACTTGAATGCAACCTTGAAGAACTCTAATCTGCCTTGCTAGTACCGAAATTAACCTTGTATATCTGTGCACATCGCGATAGAGTGCCTTCAGAATCCTTATGATGAAGAGTAGCTACCAACACACGGTCAATGCGAGAATTGGATATAATGAATGGAGTGTATGGTGACATGTATGAATAAATATGAGATGGATTGGTCGATGGTTTGGAACCTTTGACTCTCCAAACTTGGGATGATGAGCGATGATGGATGGGGATGGAGGTTTTCATGGAACTAGGACCAACCACTAGATATACTTTATTCCTTCCTTGAGAAGCTTTCTTTTGTATTTGAGGACTCTTTTGATGGATACACTTCCCTTTTTAATTTTTCCCCATAGTTTCTTTGACTAATGGAGTTTATAAGGGATGATTTTCTTTATTTTTCTTTGGTATTCATTTGTATTTGCTTTGTCCTTTTTTCTTGGCGGATTCATTTTCTTTGATGATCTTTGTCTTTCTTTGATAGGAATTCTTTATTTTATGTTGGTCCCAGTTTGCATATGAGATGATGGGTGAATGTCAACTCATGATATAGCTAGTTGTAGCGTTGACTAAATTTTCATCATAAGGATCCTTCGTGCCCCATATGTTGATGTTTGTTATAGACAAGATTGCCCCCAACATTGTGAAGGTATTATCAATACCTAATCCTTTGCCTTGATAATGTATCCTCTGATCCATAGCCATTGAATATGACTTGTCATAAACACATGATATTGCTATGGGTTCCTACTATTCATAAATATAAATTGTTTGCTCTAATTCTATGACATCATTTTCTGTTGATACTGCTTCAAAAGGTGTTAGTATTGATTCAAAAGATGTCGATGATACACAATCACCATAAGAATCAATAATCTTGATTGTTGCTCGCTCATGAACTATTTTCTTTGATTATATGACATCATTATCTATTGATACTATTTCAAAAGATGTTAGTACTAATTCAAAAGATGTTAGTACTGATTCAAAATATGTCGATGATGCACAATCACTATAAGAATCAATAATTTTGACCGCTGGTTGCTCTTGTGTAGGAATATCAAGAGTGGGAGACTCATGTTTTGGATGAAGAACATCTATATTTCCATATGAAAGAAACATCTCAGGAGTGATATCAAAGACATCTTTGGAGTTTAAAATGGTTTGGAAGATGAACCTTAGTTCTTTGTGAAACTCTAGGGATAGGGGTTCTTGATCTTGACTTGATTCAGAATAAATTTCGTTATCCTTAAGAGCCTCCTCTTGACATGATCCTTGGGTGGATGATATATCATCAGTAAAAGACTCTTTGCAACATTTTGTGGGTATGGGTGCAATAAGGGATATTTTTGGCTCATTTGGAACTTCTTCAACATGCCCAATCATTGAGTCATATGTGGGAGAGATATCACAATCTGATATCCACTTGATGTCATTACGATATAAAATAGTGCTAAACACTATTTATGGGTTTGGACTTTGTTTTAAAATAGTATCTTGATACATATCTGATTCCTCATCAACAACGTAAACATGTCCCAACATGGTATCCTAGGTATTGCTTGAAGTTGATGCCTTTTTTTAATCTTTTTTTTTCCATGATCAAGCATAGGGTTTGTGTAAATTTTCAAATTTTCATTCCCATATTTTTTATCGACCTCAATGTATCTTTATTCAATGAGATCCTCTATTAGATGTTTGAGCCTAATTTTTTTTTGTGTGCTATGACCTTTGTACCAGTGAAATTCACAAAAGTGATATTCTCTATAGCTACGAGGTTTGATTTGTGGCTCTTGATAGTTTGAGAAATCTAGGAGTGTGATAAGGTTAGATTGTATCAACCTCTTCAACATGTCTTCCATAGGCTCCCCTAAGGGAGTGAATTATCGCTTAGGAGCATTGTTTGTTCTATGTTGTCCGCGTTGAGTGTTTGCAACATTGATTGTTTGATTGTTTGACGGTGACGTGTATGGTTGTTGTGTATTCATGGTTTGGGTGGCTTCTTATCTAGGAGCAGTTAAGACCACATTTGCATCAACAACACCATTACTAGTAACATTCTTGTTATTGGCCTAATAGTGGGGCTTGTCATTAAAACTAGTGGTTGGGCGATTGTATTTATACACTTGTGTGTTTCCCTATGAGATTAGGGCTCTCTCAATGTTAAGTTCTTTAGGGACAAGCTCGTAATAAGATGTGATGCATTGAATTTTCAAGTGGAATGATAGATTAGGGTCTAGAATTTCTATGATAATGCCCACTTGTTGTTCATTGGGAATTGGCCACTTGCTCTTACTAGCTCTTTGTCTCCACTGTTGCAAGAAATTGGCAAAACATTCTCCCTTGTTCTGTTGAAGAGTGTACAACTCTTCTAGGCTTACGTCCATGTCAAGATTAAAGGAGAAGTGATCGATGAATTTATCAGTGATTTCTTGGAAATTTTTAATACCTGGAGGAAATTGAGAAAACCAATCCATGGCAGGACCTGTTAAACTTCGTGGGAAGAAGCGCATTAAGTAGGAATCATTATAGGCCACCTCCATGCACATGACATTGAATTCCTTGACATGGTCCATAGGATTTCCTCTCCCTTTGTATTTATCAAATTTGGGGATTTCAAAGCTGGGAGGGAATGGTACCATTGTGATGTTTCGGTCATATGGATAAGGACATAAATTATGTGTATGGGGTTTCTTTGTCTTTCCCATTTGAAGGTCATGTATTTCTTGAGATAGTGCCTTAAATTGTGATGCTAGATCATTTGGCGGGTTTGGTGGAGGAATATATGTTGTGTATTGTGGGATGACAGATGAGTTGTATGCGGAATTTTGATATGATAAGGTTTTGTATGGTGTATATGGCGGTGTAGGATAAGGTGATGATTGTGTGGGTGTATATGTTCCTAACGTGTTTGGATTGATGATGTTCTATTGAGGGTTATAGTAGGAACCTTGTTGTTGGGAATACTATTGGGCTTGTTGGGCCGCTAGGGCTGCTTGTTGTCATTGCGCTACTAAGGCAACTTGTTGAGCTTGTTGTTGTTTTTGTGTTGCTAAGGATGCTTGATGTTGTTGTGCTACTAAGGTTGCTTGATGTTGTTGTCGTTGTTGTCCTGCTAAGGCTACTTGATGTTGTTTTTGTGCTACTAAGGCTACTTGTTGTTGTTATTGTGCTACTAAGGCTACTTGTTGGATGGCTTGTTGATAAGCCCGTTGTGCTTGCTATAAAGCTAAGGCATGTGCTTGCAATTTTGATTGTTGAGACATCTGTGATGGGTTTTGGGTGTTTATGTTTTGTGTGGGTTGTGGGTTGTTGATGAGAGATTGGGGGTTCCCTTGGTTCAATAGTCCTTGCAAGATGGTGAATTGAGATGGAGGAATGTAAGTTTGAGGTCCCATTTGATTTTACATTTTGAGAGGGACCGTGGGGAAAGATGATGATGCCATTAGATATTGTGATGGTAATGGCACATTTAGACCTTGTAACTAGTTGAAAAGGTTCCCTTGACTGATGGGTAGGGGGTTCCCTTGTATTTGAGGTGTGATCAAGGTATTACCTTGGTTTATGGGATTTGTAACCAAGGTGTTGTTTTGATTTGGATCGATGATAGATGGGTTTGTGGATGGTGGATTGACTTGAGTAGCTTGGGTAATCACTTGTTTTGATGGCTCAATGGGGTTGTTGGAACCACTTGTCAAGGGTTGACTTTGTGTGAGAGTGTTAACTTTCCCTTATTGTCCTACTTGAGGCACTTGGTTCACATTACTTTGCGTAACATTAGGCATACTTGGGGTATTTGTGATGATGGATGAAGATGGTTGTGCTCGAAATGTCAAGATTGTTGTGGCATCATGGAATGTAAGTGGTTTTCCAAAGGTTGGTATCCAACTTGTGTCTTTTGGAAGGTTGGTGATTAATGGAATGGTCATTTTGTGAATGCCTAAAGTTGTGTTTGTTCCTAGACATGAAGTGAGACCAAGATTGGTTCCTAGCCGAGTTGCAAGACTAGATGTTAAGGGTTGACTTGGCACAAGGGATGGAGTTGGTTGAATTGTAGATGAATTCAAGCCTTGTGTCAATTATTGTGCAAAAAAAGATGGGGAAATTGGAGCCATGTTTTCTAAGGCTTGATGTTCCATTATTTCTTCTCTAGTAAGTCCAAATTGGTTGTTCGTGACATCTTCTATCTCTTACAACCCTAATAGATATGAGGGTTGTTGTGATGGGAAATATTGACTTCTTGGATCAAATTCTTGAGGATTTGGATCACTAATGGTAGATGAGACTTTGGTTTTCTCCATGATTCTCTTGTGTTTTGATCTTGTTGTAACCATAGATTGTGGGTCAACGATGGGAAAGTTGTGTTGAGATTTGTAAAGATTGAACTCTCTAGTTGACTAAAATCTAGGTAGAAGGGACGCTCTAAGTATTTTTGAAGCAATGATGGTAATGGGGGATGAAAAGGTGGATGATGCGGGAAGTGATCTTTGCAAATGTTTTGGGACAACACTTGACTTAAATTTGATGTTTTGATGTTGGGATAAAGGATGTTGATGAACTTGTAAATCTTTAGGGTAGACTCATGACCTTCAAGATAAACTAGTCCAAAGATGATAACTAACTTAACTAAATGCATGGAAAAGGATTCATTTCACATACAAAGTAGCTAAGTTAGGGGTTGGTTTGATAAATGTCTAAGTCCAAAAGTGGTGTGTTTTAAAAATCTTGCAAAGTTTGGTGAAGTGAAGGATGGAATTTGATGAAGGGGTGGATGAAATTTTTGACCCAATGTTGACCTAGAATGAACCTTTGTTTTTCAAGACCAAGGTAGTGAGAAACATGCTATACCTCTAAAGTGATAATACTCCAAGAACTCAATGATTTTGGTAAAATAGGACTCAAATGATTTTGGAAATAGGACCCAATGATTTTGGTAAAGTGAAACTCAATGATTTCGGATAATGGAACTCAATGATTTTGGACTCAATGTTTGCAATGTTTTTCCTTGTCTCAATTGCTTGGGTTTAGGGAATCAACAATTTGAACATACATCAATGTGGGGTGTTCATTTGATTAATCTTGGAAATTAATGAGGTTATTTTCACCACAAACACTTATCTTGGTTATGTTTCCAAACTAAATGTTTATGTCAAAAACATCATAACTTTCACAATGTCCATTCTATGAAAATCATGAGGTTGAAGCCATAATTGCCTATGTTGTCTTTGGAAAATATGGATTTTGATATAAGTCAAGATATTTAGAAATCTCTAAGGGTAGAATCCTTAGGAAAATCAACAATATCAAGGCTTTTTTCAAGAGGTATCCATATTTAGGCCAAAGTGTTTGAAATTTTTAGGAATATAGTGAATGTTTGTTTTTGTATCATTTTGAAACCAAGAAAAGTATTAAGCTGCCTCACAATCATTCAAAACCCTAGGTTTGAAATGGCTATACTTGTTGAATCCACACTCGGATTTCTCCAAACACTAAACAATGTGAACAGTTAGAGATGTGGCGAGACTGGCTCCCCTCCACAACACACACTTCTCGAGACCACCAAATCCCAAATTCCTTAAAATCCGGAGATCAAAAGGATTTTTTCTGTTTCTATAATTGAATAGTAAGAATGTGGGGTGGCTTCAGAATGACTATTCTTGCACCAACAAACATTAAGTATTTTTGGCTTCTAAACAAGGGTTCATAGTAAGGGATTCTAGTTTAGGGGTTGCAATGATAAACTCCATCTAGAGGTCTCCCAACCCTTAGAACAAGGGATTTATGCATCATAAAGATACTAGGGGAGAGCTATCATGTACTGCTTCCCATTTATCACAATTTTCATTGCAACCACACATTTATATAGAGGTTTGGAAGAACTTGGATTTAGATCGCTACCACTTGGGTCATTCCCTCCTTTCGAAGTGGGGAGGCAAGCCCTCTAAGGATAAACAATAGCGAGGAAGTACATTCGTAGTTTGATCATCTTTATTCATATGAACAAAGAGAGAACACACACTATGTCTTTTTCTCACACTCACAAAGAGGTTCAATTTTAATCCAAATGAAAGATGTAGGTGATTTTGCAAAGTGTTAATTTTTTTTTTTGTTTCTCAAGATCACCAAGTGGTGTGAGAGAATTGCATATGCATCCAATAACAATGTTGTAAATCAAAACACAATAAACACTCATAAATTTTAACACCTCAAAGCAGTGATGAGTTCGTTTTAAGCACCAAATGAAATGTTAAGTTGCCTTGCTCAATTTTAAACCAAAAGTAAAATGATGATGTGAGGGTTCAGTTTTAACCAACTTTGAAAATAAATTTTCAGCCCAATTGAAAGCTAGTTGGTCCTAAAGAAGAAAGTAGAAAGCATAAAATTTGGGTTATAATTACCCCAAAGCGTCAAACGCTTGTTACAATCATAGAATTTTAAGATAAGAAAGGATTTCTCCACTTTAGCTCCATGTCATTCAACCTAAAAAACCCTATTAGTCTAACAACCAAAACATAGTTAGAAGTGCATCAATGTTTTGATGAATCGAGAAAATTAAAGCACATGTCAAAAAAATGGTCATAAAACTTCTTACCTTGGATGGGCGTCGCTGCACACAATAGCATCACAATTTGAGATTTGGGCGTCCCTCTGGTAAATTAGCATTGCTCTGCAAAAGAAAACAAAGAGCTCGATAGCATAGGGATTTTGTCAGGTGTCGCTCTAATGGATTTGGGGGTGTCGTCATTTGAGGTTTTTGATACCTCTATATTAAATCAGTGTCTCCAAATTTAAATCAATGACAGTGCATTTAATCAATGTCGGTGTTTCAAATTGCAATAACGTCACTCTATGGAAACACACTTCAAAGGGTGTTGTTGTTTGTGATTTGGGCATCGTTGTACCCTACAAAACAACAAACAAACAAAATTCGAGCTAAAAAATAGTTAAATTAATAGTCTACCCTCCTTCTAGCACCAAAATGTGAGACAAGGATGGTCAATGTGGGTCGATTACACTTGATCCATGATGAATCGAAGCATAAATTAGCCACTACACCTCAATCACAAATAGATCATTCAAATTGAAAGTTAAACGAAGCATTTACAAAAACTAAAAGTTACAAACTACGAAAACAATTAAATTCCTACTCTGACCCATTTGAAACTTATCCTATTTTGGAATTGGTGTCGTGTTGATGTGGAACAATGACCCTTTCCCAATCTTGTGATTAGTGAGTCTGTTTCAATCGATTCTATGGAAGAGAATCAATGAAACCATTGTGATAAATGGATGAAAACCTGATTTATGCTAAATTGAACATGATGCAAGCTAGATTAACATGATTTTATGCTAAAATTGATCTAATTATGTAATTTCTAAGCTAATCTAAGCTAATTCTAAGCTAAAAGATGGAAACCATAATTTATAAACAAACTAATATGGATGCATGGAAGCCATTAATGGATTTCTTAAGCTATTATGCAACTAAAATGAACTAAATTAAGTTAAAAGTGAGTAAATTGACATTGTGAGTGTGAGTGAATTCAACAACATGACTTTGCAATTGAAATATGGATCAATCAACGGTCAAGGATGGAGGAAAAGAAGAGGCATGGATCATGGATTCTCATCAACGGATGAGAATGCATGATGGGATTAATCAAAACCCATATTTGTTCCAAAAAAACACACCTTTGACCTTCTCACACAGGTTAAAGGTGAATTATTCAAAAGGGTAAAGGTTTAGCTTGCTCAAGAGCCAAGTGAGTTGATTGGAGGAGAGAGAATAGTCTTTGGAATATTCTCATGGGTGAGAATAAAGGCATTTTGCAAATTAAAAGAAAGTTTTAATTGTGCAAAAAAGGAGATAAGGGATATTCCATGGGAATATTCCCTTTTTAGAGGAAAATTAGTTTAATTGTTAATTAAACAAGGTTTAATTGCACAATTAGGGGATTAGAAGAATTCAAGTGTTATTCATTAAATTAAATGATTTAATGAATGGGGGAGAGATGAAATGATATTTAATTAAATAACTTAGGGTTATTTAATTAAACAAGATGACTTAGAAAATTAAACTAAATACTTTGATTTATTTAATTTAATGAGATGAAATGTTAGTGCAAAGGGGGAATGAATTAACTTCGAATTGATGAATTAGGTTAATGGATGAAAATGATGTCATTAATTAAATTAACTAGGTGAATTTAATTAATTAAGTGAAAAGAGGATGTGTTTGAAGAAGAAATGATGTTAGTAAATCTAATTCAAGTGTATGATATCATTTAGAACATTTTTTAGTGACTACAACAATAGTGTATGCCATCAAAAAATTCAAGCATTACATCACTAGATATGTAGTTTTTTTCCACACAGATCATACAGCTACAAGGTATTTAATGAACAGACTTGTGGTAGGGGGTAGGCTAATTAGATGGATTCTCCTACAGGAATTTGGTATCACAATAGTGGACAAGCCTAGGAAGGCTAATGTAATAGAAGATTTTTTGTCAAGTTTTCCAACACAATCAACATAAGGGGTAGTAGATGACTCATTTCCAAATGAGTATTTGTTTTCTCTTAATGTACATACACCCCGGTATGTTGACATTGAAAATTATTTGGTGACAGGGTAGATACCAACACATTTCTCTCCAAGGGAAAAGAGACAACTAGTGCACAAGTGTTTTCCATATTCTTGGGTATCTGGTTATCTCTTCTACATGGGCCTAGAAAACTTTCCATAATGAGCCCTATGGGGGTTATTTTGTAGCCAAAAGGATAGTATTCTTATTATTGGCCCACTTTACACAAGGATTCTATCAAGTACACATGAAGTTGTGATAGATTCCAAACAATGAGTAAGCCAACCAAAACTGATGAAATGCCTCTGCAACCACAATTGATATTAGCACCCTTTAACAGATGGGGTCTAGATTTCATTGGGCCAATTTCACCTACATCTAACAACAAGGATTACATTCTAGTTTGCAATGATTATTTGACCAAGTGGGTGGAAGTGAAGGCATTATAGTTTTCCAGAGATGGTAATGTTACTAAATTCTTGTATGAAGAAATTTTTACTAGGTATGGAGTACCTAGGGAAATAGTCACTGATTAGGGTCCATAATTTACTTCAGAGCTAATTACAAAATTGGTTGAAGAATATGAAATAAGGCACAAAAAATCGACACCATATCATCCACAGGCCAATGGCCAGGTGGAGGTTACAAATAGGGGAATTGAGAGCATTCTGACAAATATAGTGTAGTTATACAAGAAAGATTGGGGTGCTAGATTACCAGAGGTAGTATGGGAATACAAAACTACATGGAAAAAATCCATTGGCTTCACCCCCTATGAACTAGTATATGGAAAAACAACAGTCCTTCCAATAGAATTTGAGTATAAAACACTCAAAATAGTAGTGGAATTGGACATGGACCTTACAAAAGCACAAAAGGATAGATTGTATAACTTAAATGGGCTGGATCAAATTAGGATGGAAGCAATTCATCATACAAAGATAGTACAAAAATAGAGGACAAAATGGCATGACCAATATATAAAGACAAAGCAATTTAATGTAGTAGACTGGATATTATTGTATGATTCAAGATATAAATATTTTAAAGGAAAACTCCAATCTAAATGGTTGGGAACCTATGAGATAAGCCAAGTTTTCCCTAATGGGGTAGTCAAGTTGGAAACCATAGATGTAGTAAGGTTCTCATTGTTGGTCAATGGCCATAGGCTAAAACTTTATAAGAAACCAGTTTAAAAGGAAGATTTCATTCTATCTCTCATTAGTAGTATGGTCCTCTCAGTGATCCATATAAAAGTTCAAAAAAACACAACGATGACTTACCAGTAGATGTACCAAGTTCGTCAAGTGACTCAGTGGTTGAGCTACACAGCTCACCCCCTAAGGTCACACAATCTTAATTTACTAATTGGTGCAGGAGCACCTTAAACTTTTTATGTCCCCATCAAACATTTTTGTAGAAATTTGAATTCTCAAGCATAAAGCATTGTAGAAGGTCATGATAAGTCCTACTCAATTGTAATTGAGTCTCAAATAGGTTCTAGGAGGTCAAAATATCAAAAATGCAAAAATGTTATTTTGTTGAAAAAGAGGTGAAAGTGAGAAAAAGCAAGAAATTGAAAAAAATGCTAAAGGAAGATGAAGAGACACTTCAGTAGAAAAGGTAGTTAGACAGTTGGGAACTGAAAAGGAAGATTCCTTAATGGTGGTAGAAGCTATACAAACATTGTATTGGGTGAGGAAAAGCATAACTTTGTACTCTTGAATCAATTTTTGATAATAAAGCTCCCTGTTTTCCAATTTCTTGTGTTTAGATACTCTTTACTAGTCCTATACAGACTGTGCAACAGTTCTTAGTTTGTGAATTTCTTTAGAATCTATGAAGTAATGTGAGATCCTTTAGTATAAGTTGATTTGAGTGACTTTATTTGAATTAGGGTTCTGATTTAATTCATTTTATAAAGACTGATTTAACAAACCAAACAAGAGTTTTGAGGGTTTGTGAGGGTAGAACCCACCATCCCACCAATGTAGGTTTAGAAGATTGGTTGGATGGATAGTTTAGGGAGTTTTTAGTATGTTTTAAGTGTTTTGAGTGTGTGTTGGAATAGGGAATACAAGAAGATGAAGTTGTGTTGTTGCACTAACAAAAAAATAGGGATTTCCAAGCATTTGTTGTTGCTACAGTCATGGTTATGAAGATATATTGATTGCATAGTCTTGGTAATATTTTCTAGAGAATAAGCAGACCTATTCAAAGGAGTTTGAATCAGTTTCAAAGTGGTTGAAGGTATGGAATATGGTAATCTAATAAACCCTCATTTGTAGGGCTTGCTTTGGTCATAAAATTAGGGTTTTGTAGAACAGTGTTTAAATGAGCATTTCAATTCTTAAAAATGGTGGAAACTTGAGTTTTATAACATGAATGAAGACTGTTTGGAGTTATCAAGTGTTTTGTGGTGATTTAAGGTGACCTCCTTTGTAATTTTGGCCTAATTAGGCCTAAGTCAAAATGGGACAGTCATGTTTTTTGTTTTTTTCTTTAAACAAGTGTATTTAATCTTAAGGCATGTAATTGTATGGTATAATGGGCCCCTAAAACTATATTTTTCCAAAGATGAATCAAGGTTTATAAATTGTGGTACCCAATTTAAGGGTTTGCTTGACCTACTAGAATATAGGTCCTTGGGTGCATGAATTTGTTTATTTGATAAAACAAAGTTATGAAACTGTGGTTTTGTGATTAATCTAACATGAGAATGATAGTAACAATGTCTAAATTCTTAGAGGGAATAATATGTTTCTTTGGGTGATTTGGTTTTGTGGTTTCAATGTGTAAGGAGTCTTTGACTACAAAAAACAAGAATTCTAATGTTGGTGCTTGGTAAGTGTGTGTATTGGTATTTTACAGTCAAAAGTATGATGATAATAGTGATTTGGATGTATGGTGATAGTCAGAAAGTAAGGAGTGATCTATTATTAGTTTTCCTTGGAAAGAGAGTTGTTTAGAAGAGTGAAAGTATAGATTTGTACAGTCATATGATGCTAGTTAAGTTGCATTTTGTATCTGAGAATGATGTGGTTTACTAATTTTAGGAATGGATGATTGATAGCCTTGTGAATGGCTAGAGAAATGGAGGATTTTGTAGTGTTGATAAGTGAAATAATGGTGTTTGTTCAATTTGATCTTTTCCAATGGTGTTTGGGATAGAAGTTCCCTAGTTGAATTGAGGTTTTGTTAGATGCCCTTGCATCACTAATCCACCTTACATGTGATGAGCCTAGTTTTTGGTCCAATTTTGGGTAGAATCTATAGTTTATTTGTTGGTAGATGTCATGGAATTTAATGTTAAATTTTGGTATTTTCATAATATTTCCCTCAAACTATTGACAGTGGACTTAATCCTATCTCTGCAAGCTTTAATGACATTTGACATAATATATGGATTATCTATATTGATTTTGCATGTGGTTAATGAATGTTCCTTAGAATGGTTATAGATGTGCAGTTATTATGCGTGTTGACCTTGCCATGCAAATTTAATACGCCAAGTTGAGGAAGACACCGCCAGTTGGGCATGCACCATAACGTCCAGCTAAGGAATCACTCCAAGTCAAAGGAAGTCGACGACAGAAGATTCTTCATGCAACTGAACGTAACCGCCTTGTAGTGCACTTTAATGATCGGGCATGCATGGGCATTACTATTGTGTTGGATCTATGTTTGGACCTGCATGTCTGACCATATTTTATGCATGTGTAACCGCCATCGCTCCACTTTCCCTGTTTTCCCTAAATGGCATCCTCCCAGTCATGGAGTTGACTGCCACGTCTAGCTGATTAGTATAAATAATGATTTGATGCTCCTTCTTTGGAGGTTGCACGATTTGATATTGTACTCTCGTTCTCCAGTAATACAGATACATTACTCTATTGTATGCATGATTCACAGTGAATAAAATAAAGTTTTGAGTTTGAGCATCTGAGTTTCTTTAGTTTTAAAGGATACTTATCCAAGGGGGCCCACTTGGTGAGTAAGCTATCTTCTTAGTTTAGCATTAGTTTAGTATTATTTTTTGTTTAGTACTTAGTTAGAAATTTGGCATCAACTGTTCCTGCAACCATTGGAATTTCATTCTATGACTGTTCCTACAACCAAAGCAGGCAGAGTAGTGTCATGTCTGTTGCTCGTATTTTCATTCCTATTATGCATTTCCACTTAGCATAGTCATTGATTGATGCTCATCATTTGTTTCATTCCTTTTCAAGAAATTTACTTTCAGTATTGTGTGTTCCTTAGTTGTAGAATAGAATGGCTACTTTGAGTTCCTAGTGCACATATTGTGTTGACCCATTTCAAGTTCATGTCCTTGGGTTGACAAGTTAAATGCACCTTCATGATGGTTGAAATGGATATTCAGGTTAGATGTCCAATCTCTGAATCATGTCTGTAAAGGCTTAGTTATTGAGATCATTGTAGGAGGCCAACATTTTTGGCACTGTTGTCGGGGATGGTGTCAAACTAGGGAGTCTTTTGGATTCATTGGTATTTTTCCTTGTTGTAGTTTTTCTGAAAGTTGTTCTTAGCATATCCTCATTTAGGAAGTAATGACCCCCCTTATTCTTTACCAATTCTTTGCGTGAGCTGACTGATAGTGAGTGATACTGCATGCATAGAGGAAGGAGAAGGGATGCTTATGGGAGATTCTTTCCTAACAATCCTAATCCACTCCAGCTAGTTGACTATCAAAATCTACCAGAAGAAGAAGAAGATCCACACCCCTTTGTTGATGCATATCCTAATCTAACTAGTTTTGAAGTCTCCTCTAAAGATCAAAATCAGCTTGAGAACCCCTTTGTTTTGGAACAACATCAAGCAGGCATGGGTGATGCAAATAGGAAAAGACCTAACCAACTAGCTTTTCCTTTCCCCATTGCCCATCAGAATGAAGTTGACAACATCAAGAACATTCCTACCTCAACACTCTCAAAGTTTTATGGACTTGTCACAGAAGATCCAGACACCTTTCTATTTGAGTTTGACATACTCTGCAGAAGTTATGATTATACTACTAATGCCCATAGGATTAAGCTATTTCCTACCACTTTGAAAGAGGCTACATTAAGATGGTTCATGAGCCTACGCAAAGATACTATGGAAAATTAGGAAGACATGAAGACAAAATTCCTTGAGAAATACAAGTAATATTGTAGAGGCAGTGACATGAGAGGAGGTGACATTTTCAGGATGTAACAAAAGGAAGATGAGAGCTTGGAAGATTACATTGCAAGGTTTCTATTTTTCCTACAAAAATATCCACACCATACACTTAATGAAGACTCACAGAAGTTGTTTTTATTAAGAGGAATCAATGATAGTTGCACTGATGCCTTGGACCTCATGGGAGGAGGAGATATTTCCCAAGTCCCTTGGGAAGATATCAAGAAAATATGCCAGAACTACTCTAGGGAAGCTTCAAAGAAAGGGAGAGCTTACCAATCTTCCATGGGTAAGTCAACTACCAGTGGAGTCTCAAGAATGGAGATTACTCATTTTTTGGAAGACTTCAAGCAAGACATTATCAAATAACCTAGCTACTCAGCTAGATACACTTCAGGCCAAGAAGAAGCAAGAGGAGGCAAAGGCAATGTTGATAGAGTATTACCCTTGTTGTAGAAAAAAGAAGGACTACAGATGCAAGATGGTAGCTAACCTTCAAAGAAAGTTCCATCTAAGTTCAAGCCAATCTAGATTGAAGAAGACCAAGTCTACTATGTTGCACAAAGGAAGCCTTGGGCTCCAAGACAAGGTATGCCACCAGATCCACTATCCTATGTTGGGCCATATTTTAATTCTTATTCCTCCGGTAACCAATGGTATCCCACATATCCACCCAATTATAGAGGATATCCACCACATCCTTGGAGTAACCCTCCAAATTCTTGGATCAGTCATCAGAGTTCTCCACCCCAGTGGCAGCAACCTCAGGGGAATTGGCAACAATTTCAAGGATATTTCCAACCATCTCCAGGAAATTGGCAGCAAATAAATCAATGGAGAGGAGGGCAGAAATGGCCTACCCAGACAACCAATTACATGCAACCACCTTCTTAGCCCCAACAACCTGCTATAATGCCTCCACCTACTAATCTCAGCTCAAATGCACCTAAACCCACTCAATTACCAGCTCAACCCACACCCAATCCAAATAACAAACCACAGTAGCAGCCTGCCTACTTTGCTGATTCAAATCAATTTCCTGTATATTTTGTGAGTGTAAGTGATATCCACTTGCATTCAAGTACTACTCTATCGGCCCCTTCCAAGCCCATTATCACTAAGCTCCCTGTGGAAGAGGAAGAGGAACCTCTGAATGATCCCATTTAGCCTAGTGTACCTAAAAATCTTGAACCAATCCAAGTCAAACAGACTGAACAAGAGCCACCATTTCCTCAGAGATTGGAAGTTGCCAAGAAGAAGGAAGAAAAAGAGGATACAACCGTTGATATCTTGGACCAGCTGAAGCATATATGTGTCCAGATACCTCTGTTTCAGGCCATAAAGGATGTTCCAATCTACGACAAAGCAATCAAGGAAGTTTTTCTCAAGAAGCCAAGTAGGAAAAAGAAAGACCCATCTATAGTTCATGTGGTGGGCCAGCTAGCTGACATCATGCTAGGAGAAGTGACTATTCCCAAGCATAATGACCCATGCAGTCCTGTGGTAGCAGTTGTCATAAATGGGATCCAAGTGAAGAATACTTTGATTGATTTAGGAGAAACAATAAATATAATGACCAAAGCCATCCTGCAACAACTAAATATCGCAAGTATGAGGTCCACTCCTACTATCCTATAGCTTGCTGATAGCTCTACTATTAAGCTTGATGGTGTAGTGGAGGATCTTGTGGTAGTTTTAGACTCTTGGGAGTACTCAATAGACTTTATGATTCTTTCTCCTAAAGCCACACTAGGTGGGTATCCCATTATTCTTGGAAGGCCATGGTTAGCAACTGTAGATGCATACATTGGATGTCAGTCAGGTGACATGACCATTTCATATGGGAGGAACACTGAAAATTTTGTTCTTTATCCACCTACATAGCCATCTCATGACTAAGATAATCTCCGTATGGCCACATGTTGGTGAAGAGGCCGAGGAAGTTAACTCTATGGTGCAACTTATGATGCTAGGTAGAAGCTCTTTCATGCAGCTCCAAGATGAGGATGGAGTATTGGCTAACATCATTTAGAACCACTATGAAGTGGAGGAAGCATCATCTTCTCATTCTGCTACTCTAGTCAAGACACTTCTACCTACTCTTTCTACAACCACTGTTCTTGCAGACATTCTTCTTGTAGATGCTCTTCCTATAGCACTGTTCCTGTAGACAGACTTTCTACAACCACTCTTCCTGTAGCCACTCTTCCTGCAACCATTGTTCCTACAGAAAGACTTCCTATAGCAATAGGTATGTCTTATACATTATTTCCATATGAACTAAAGGTAGAGTTAACTACACAAGTCCAGGTGTTAGAAGGAAAATATTTGAATGTTAATAGTAAATTAAATCAAGAACAACAATTGTTATTGGTGAACCCATTAAGGACCCATCAACATGCATTTGCATGGGATTATCATGATATGAATGGATTGGATCCTAAACTTTGTACACACAGAATTTACATTAGAGATGATTGCACCGCAGTAAGACAACAACAAAGAAGAATTAACCCTAGACTAAGAGAGATTGTGAAAGGAGAATTACATAAATTACTAGATGTTGGATTTATCTACCCCATTTTAGATAGTCAGTTGGTGTCTCCATTGGTGATTGTGCCCAAGAAAGGAGGGAAATGGCAAGTTTTTGTTGATTATAGGGAACTTAATGCTGCCACCAAGAAGGATCACTTTCCTTTACCCTTCATTGATCAAGTTTTGGACACACTTTTAGGAAAGCAATACTTCTCTTTTTTAGATGGGTTCAACAGCTACAACCAGATCCAAATTGCACCAGAAGACCAGGAGAAGACTACATTTACATGTCCATGGGGGACCCATGCAAATTTTGTGCTTCCCTTTGGCTTATGCAATGCACCTGCAACTTTTCAAAGGCAATCATTAGCATCTTCTCAGATATTTCTCATGATTGCATGGAGATTTATATGGATGACTTCACCACTTATGGTGCTAATTTTAATAAAGCATTGGAAAATCTTAGAAGGGTCCTACAGAGATATGAAGACCAAAACTTGTCCTCAAATAGTGAAAAGTGTTTCATGATGATGAAATAGGTTGTAGTTCTTGGCCACTACATCTCCCACAAAGGAATTCAAGTAGATCCTACAGAGATTGAGGTAATCACAAATATTCCCACACCTACAAAACAAAAGGATGTGGTCATGCAGGATATTATAGGTGTTTCATCAAGAATTTCAGCAAGGTAGAAGCACCATTGTACACTCTTCTCACTAAAGATGATGAATTTCAATGGATTTAAGCTTGTGACAAGGCATTTTTTGACTTGAAGGCAACCTTGACTCATGCTCCTGTACTCAAAGGGCCTAATTGGGAGCTACCTTTCCACATCCACATTGATGCATTAGATTATGCCATAGGAGCGGTCTTAGGACAAAAAAGGAGTTTTTGAAAATGCTATTTACTTTTTTAGCAAAAATTTACAAGGAGTTGAATTCAATTATACAATGACAGAAAAATAAATGTTGTCAGTCATCTATGCACTGAAAAAATTCATAGATTACATAACAAACTACCAAATCTTTTTACACACTGATTATGCAGCCATTAGATATTTCATGAATAAACCTTTGATCACAGGTAGATTGGCAAGATGGTTATTGTTGATGCAAGAGTTTGATATAGCCATTATGGATAAGCTAGGGAAGGCCAATGTTGTTGCAAATTTTCTTTCAAGGCTAACTACATCAGAAGACAATCAGCTCATAGATGACTCTTTTCCTGATGAGCATCTATTCTCCCTTAATGTACAAACACCCTGGTATGCTGACATAGCCAATTACTTGGTCATAGGTAGAGTTCCTTCTCACTTCTCTCCAAAAGAGAAAAGGGAACTCATTGAAAAATATTTTCCTTTCTCTTGGATTATTGGATGTTTGTTTTATACTGGACCTGACCATGTCATGAGGAGGTGTGTGAGAGAAGATGATACATATGACATTTTTCATGCATGCCACAATGAACCATGTGGAGGAAACTTTACAGCCAAGAGGACAACAATGAAGGTTTTGAACGCAAGGTATTACTGGCCAACACTCCACAAGGATGTAGGAAGGTATACTAGAAAATGTGATAGATGTCAAAGAATGGGCAGACCAACCAGGTCCGATGAGATGCCACTGTGCCCTTAGGTAGTAATCACTCCCTTTCACAAGTGGGGATTGTATTTTGTGGGACCAATTGATCCTCCATCAAATGTTAAGTCTTATATATAGGTATGCACTGATTATGTGACAAAATGGGTAGAAGTTAAGGCTATGAAGCATGCAAGGGATAACAAGGTTCCAAAATTTCTTTACGAGGAGATTTTCACAAGATATGGAGTCTCAAGAGAAATAGTGACTGATCAAGGAGTTCAATTCACATCAACTCTTGTTGCAACATTGGTTAATGAGTACAACATGAGGCACATGAAGTCTACTCCTTATCATCCACAGGCTAATGGCCAAGTTGAGGTGACCAACAGAGAGATTGAATCCATTCTAACTAAAACAGTAGTTTTTCATAGAAAGGATTGGGAAAACAAATTACCAGAAGTTGTTTGGGCCTATAGGACAACCTAGAAAACAACTACAAGCTTCATCCCATTTGAGTTGTTGTATGGAAAAACAATTATGATGACAATTGAATTTGAATATAAAACTCTGCGGACTGTAGTAGATTTGGGGATGGACATTTTTGAGGCACAAAGAGAAAGAATTATGCAAGTGAACGCTTTGGATGAGATAATAAGAGTAGCCCTACAACATACAAAAGTGGTGTAGAATCAAAGAATCGGGTGGCATGAAAAAAATTTCAAGGAAAAGAAATTCCAACTAGGAGATTGGGCCCTACTCTATGTCTCAAGATACCAGGACAATGCAAGAAAATTGTAGACAAGGTGGCTAGGACCATATTAAGTTGTTGAGGTCTTTCCTAATGGAGTTGTTCAACTTACTACCATTGACCCTATCAGGTTTAAATTACTTGTCAATGGTCATCACCTCAGATTATACCACAATCTAGCTTCTAAAGAAGAGTTCCTACAATAATTCACCCAGCATTCAGCACCCGAGCTTCTTGCAACCGAAGGCAGTGGACCTATGTCCCTCCTTCTAGCTAATTAAGGTATGTACTCTCTCATAATAAAGAATTTCACTTATGTGGAAGTCAATTTCTTCGTCCATCCTCCCATCCACCCATCCATCACCACCTTTCTCCCTCTTCCATCACTTCATTCCACCTCACTCCACTTATTTTCACTAATTGCTCAATTTATTCCCACAAGGTGAGCGGTATTTTCTCCATGATCTTTGGAGCAAATCTTCCACATATTCAAGTACTGCAGGAAAGTGAACTTGATTTTCAGATGAGAATTGCAGGAAAGAAGTTGCAGAGCATTTGTTTGATTGAAGACAATGGGAGGTGGGTTAATTCGAAATGAACCCACGGTGCATGATGTTTTTTTGCAGGATGCACAATGTCTGGCTGAATTTAGAAACTACGGATGGGCAGATTACTTCTTGAAACTGGATGGCTTTGATGAAAGCATTGCCCATGAATTTTCTCAGACATTTTCAAAAGGGAAAGCCACAGTAAAGGGGTTGGAAGTTGTGGCAACAGAGGAATGAATTGCAGAGGTCACAGGGTTACCAGCTGATGGAAAAAATCACCCTGCCTCCAGAGATACCAGCTTCAACCTCTGGTGTTGGCTCTAGTGTGAATCTTCCTGCACAAAAGAAACCATAGAAATTAGTTCTTTTGAAACAGAGCACTCAAAAAAAGAAAGTTCTTCCTCTAATTCTAATGATGACATTCCAGTTGAGACCCTGATGAAAACCAGGGCACAAAAGAGAGAAGTAGAAACAAGAAAAGGAAAGGCTAAAACATAGCTTGTAGAAAGAAAGGTGCCAAGTTCTAAAAACTAGAGAAAGGCCAAAATTGTTCATCCTACAGCCAAAGGAAAGCATGAGAAACCTCCTAGGAAATCAAGACCAACTGGGCATGTGATTGGTATGCCTCCATAGGAAATACCTAAACTTGGTGAGACCTCACATGGGGACCCTGAAGCTCCAGTGGAGCAGGAGAATATTAAAGAAGAAGAATACATATTTAGGAGAGCAACAAATATAACACTGTCTGATCTTGCTAACATTGGAGAAGAGTTTGAGGAAAGTTAGGACTTCCTACAACATGAGCAAGAAGTCATGCAGTAGGATGTATTGCAGCAATAGCTAGAACTAGAGCAGGAGTTCCTATAGCCATTTTAAGAACAAGAACAAGAACAAGAGTCCCTGCAGCAAGAGGCGAAAGAAGAAATAACACCCCTGCAGCCAAAGATAACTAGACAGCCTGAGTCCATGTAGATAGTACCATATGAGGAGCTTCCATCAACAAAAAGACTGGTAGGCATTCATAATCCTCCTGGTTTTATAGTACATGCAGCAATTTTGAATTTATGGAGAGAAATACAAAGAAGAGAGGAAGAATAGAGAAAGGAAAAATGGAAATTGAAGGAGGAAATTTAGAAGAAGGATGAAGAGATAGAGGATATGTGAATATTTATTCATGCCACTCTTTTCTTTCGCGGTCTTTCTTTCTTTCGCAGCTTTGCCTTTTGTTTGGTACTGCTTGCAGCTTTCTGGCCACCGCCACGTGGCGTCCTATCAGAGCTTCCCTTCAAGACGCTTTTCTTTCTTTTTGCTAGGCTCTGGTTGCTTGATACATCACCTCTGCTTGCTTTTTATTCAGATGGGGCCCACACCACAGTTACCTTTGTCGGGAGATTTCCGCGTGGCAATTGTTCGGGAATCCGTTGTTTTTGCTCGATGGTTGTTGCAACCATTTTCATTTTACTGTCGCATGTCCTTTCATTCTACTACTGCGTGGCCCATCTCTCATCGGAATGTCCCTGTTGGCATGTTGCCTTTCCATCTTTCTGTTGGTGTCTTCGCTAGGGAATATTTCTCATTGGTGACTTCACTGGAGCATCTTTCTTGTTGGAGCCTCCAGGCGGTGGGTTGGCTTATTTAAGCAACCATTTCTTCATTTTATGGTTGTTGTTAGATGGACTAAATTTCCTAGTGCTGAGACTTAGCCTCTGTAGTGTTTGTTATTAAATTTAAACTTGTAGAATGTGCCATTCTATTTGGCCTCTCCATTTTCAAGCATTTGATAGGACATTAGATTGTGCTTGCATTTTCTGAAATATACGAACATTTGTTTCAAGCTTTTGTAATATTTATATAGTTGAGCGTAATACAAATCATGATGCTACTCTTTTGTGTTAGCTTATGATGTATGGGTTACATTATGCAAATGGTTTGATGTTCTTTTGTTTGCAGCACCTAGAATTGTTTATTTAATATATGCTAGTTACTATCTGAGCTTTTGTTTCTGCAATGTGCTTACTTATCTCATTGCTGATTTGGCACACCGCCTTAGCTTAGATTTGTTTATTTTATGTTTATCTTCATTCCCTTTTCTCCCCCCCATTAGAAAAATGAAGATTCGGATTCGATAAAATCTTGGAGGTCACTTAGTTGTGTGCACAAGTCCCCCCAATAACTAAGTTTCCCATAAGTCTGCTACCTGCAAACTTTTGCATCAACAGTTCTTTTTCTAGCACGCCCGTGGGATGAACTAAAATGTTCGCAAACCAAAGAGTGCATGAGTCATAGGCCCGTCACTAGGTCTCAAGCCGTAAGAATTCTTGGCCTGCTTGTACCACCACTAGTTTCAATCAAGGCGAGAAGTCAGGAGGCTAACACTTCACCTCCGACTTCTCCTCTGCCCCTTGAGTAGATGGCTAGAAATTTTGTAGCCTGGGATGTTGGTAGCCCTTTGATAGCCCCTGTACCACCCACTATGTGGGCTCCAATCCCAGCTTCCGCTTTAAAGGTTGTCCCAAAGTTCACTAGGGATGATTCAAAAACTCTAGCGAAGCACTTGCAAGATGTGGCTAATGTATGTCTGGTTCATGCCATTACTAACCAAAATGTGGCTTTGCGGTTGTTTGCAGCCTCTTTCAGAGGAAATACATTGGACTGGTATTGTACTCTTCCAGCTAATACAATTGGCGATTGGGATCAGCTCAGAAATCCTTTCTACGAGTGCTTCTCAAATAATGGCAACAGATCTTCGCTATATCACCAGCTGGCTAATATAAAGCAGGCTCCTCATGAAGCTTTGGCTGATTTTAATGCTTGGTTTCATTTGACTTGGTAGAGGGTCCCTGTCGGCAGTCAACCACCTCTAGATCTGGCGTTCATGTTCTATCTGAAGTCTATACATGCTAATATTTCTGTGATGCTGCAATCTCTCAACAGAAATACCTTACCTGATGCATATAGCCTTGTTGTCACCATGGAGAACAATCTTATTGCCACCGGAAAGTTGGCATTGTGACCTATCATGCCATTGTTCCTAGAATCGACCTTAGCAGAACCAAGGTAGCTTCAACCAGCGCTCTCGCACCCCCAGTCTATGTATGTGTACTCGAGAACAACGTCGAGCGTCGCTCCAATGCCTAACCCCCTAGTGGCTAAGGTGAACGACATGAGGGAGCAATTGTGAGCCATGACAAATGAGTTAACCAGTATGAAGTGACAATAGTATGCCTACTAGAAGTCCTGCTTACCAAAACTACCAAGGCAGGAAACCTCCTTTTCAGCAGAATCAATGGCAGGATAGATTGCGTAGTAATACCCAATCCCAACAAAGCAAGCAGGTCATGCCCGTGACTATGCTGATGCAGACTGTCTATCCTAGTTCGAGTAAAGAGTTGGTAGTGGGACAAAATAATCTTGCCAAGGAGATTAATCCATGGCGCTTCCCTTTCAATGATGTACACATTCCTCAAAATTTTCCGCGTGGGAATTTACAACAGAAGATAGCAGAGCAGCATAATCAAGGCATCATGCTCGATTCTGGAGGTCATCCATATGCCTCTCAGCAAATGGAGAATGCAGTTCTCACTGCTCAAATGCAAGGAATGTCTATAGAGCAAGAGCTAGATATAGCTCTAAACCAGACACTTTTTTCTTGGATGGAGGAAGAGGAGTCAACATACCCGAATGAAATTCTAGTGACCTAGGCACTGCAAGTATAGCTGGACTACAATACTCGTTCCAAGCGGAGGCTCACTGGAGAATTCACGTCCTTGCAAACTAAAGGGTCACCTAATCCAATGCCCAGTCTGTCGACAACTGTGTCATTAGTTTTGTAGTAGTTTGGGGCCATTGTTCCTAGATCCAAGTCCACCTCCTCCAAAAGAAAAAGCTCCCACGGCCACCCCGACAATTGCCAAACAACCAGA
Organism: Sequoia sempervirens; assembly: GCA_007258455.2. Classification (NCBI taxonomy): domain Eukaryota; kingdom Viridiplantae; phylum Streptophyta; class Pinopsida; order Cupressales; family Cupressaceae; genus Sequoia; species Sequoia sempervirens. Next base: position 170,611,029 of record VDFB02270651.1, on the reverse strand, counting down.
TGTACCAGCTGTGAGGCAGAAGGAGCCAACTACCATAGCTCATCAGTCATGTATGTGATTCAATGTGGTGGAACAACTAAAAAAATATTTTGCTAATGTTTCCTTGTGGGATATCCTGGCCATCCTGGAACAAAAGCTGCTATTATAGAAGGCATTATCGGGAGAAGAGGGCATGAAGATGCTTGAACAACCCTCAAAAGATAAGATAGCCAATCTAGGCCCGTATAAAGTTTTGGCAAATCAATCAACAAAAAATCAGGTCAGGAAAGAGGGTAAGCCTAAACCCAAGCATTTCTTTCTAACACTTATCATTGGTAAAAACTATTGCATAATTGCATGGTTGACTTTGGTGCTAGCACCACCATCATGCCCAAGCAAGTAGTTGAGGCTCTAGGACTCGAATACAAGCCTCTTAAGAAGGGAGTTATGCAACTCGATGGGAACAAGGTTGAAACCATTGGAGTAATCAAAGGATTGCTTATGACATTGTTTGCTTGCCCCAGCATTACTGTGAACCAAGATACTATGCTCATTGATGTCCCTCCTATGTTTGGGATATGTCTATCCCGAGAATTCACTGCAAGTGTTGGAGGTTAACTCTCTTTGGACTGGTCACATATGATCCTAAGAACCAAACATGGAGCTAAGATGAAGATATTGTCAAAACCTTTACATTCTAAGCATGTGGCTAATGAAGCCATGATCAATTTTGAGGCAGCACATACCTCAATTACCCCAGAAGAGATGCCCAATGTCAAACTTCTTGAGGATGAAGAAGCAAGCAGTTCCCAGACTGAGGATGAAGAAGCTCTCTTGAATGAATTTATAAGTTCAGACCCTTCTGGAAACTATCATGCAACTGGGCTAGGAACATATGTCATACATGAAGAGGATTAGATTATGCCCAGAGAGACTAAAGAGTCTGAGAGTGAAGGGACCTCAAAGTTATGGACCTTGCACTTTGATGGAGCAAGATGCAGAGTAGAAGCCGACACTGGAATATGTTTGGTATCTCCATCCAAAGAAAATACCTTAAGGTCATATCATTTCTAGTTTGTGTGCTCGAACAACAAAGCAGAGTATGAGGGCCTTGTTCACAGTTTGAGTTTAGCAGAACGAATGGGTGCCAAGCAAATACAAGTATTTAGAGATTCAGAATTGGTGGTTAACCAAATTTGAGGGCTATCAGCTACCAAGAATGTATGTATGCGATCATACCGACATAGGGTCTAGGACCTGATTGAAGGCTTCGAGGCATTCAACATCCAAGTCATACCTAGAGAGCAGAACTCCGAAGCAGATTGAATGGCAGCTATTGGATCTTAGTTTGAGCCAGATTCTGAGTTAATTGATAATAAACATTCAGTATGAGTGATCGTACGACCTGTAGTCCCAAATAATGATCAAAACTGGCAAGTGTTTGATAGTGATGCTCATATCGCATCATTTCTCCAGTTGTCCAAAGAATTTTCTGACCAATTATAGCCAAAGATCACTGAGGCCTATGAAGATCAAGTGGTCCAGCTTAAGTCAAACAAGCTCCCTAGAGGTCTGGTTACTCTCGAGAATCTGTTTGATTTTGATGATGCGGGAAAAGACAAGAGAAATCTTGTAGCTGACAAAGGTGATTATGTCGATCTGCACATCAGATAGGATAAAAAGCTTAAGGTCAGAAAGGGAGTCTCGCAAAAGAATAAAGAAAGGTTGAAATATTTTTGTGAGAAGTATCCAAATGTGGTAGCATGGTCATATGAGGATCTTAAGGGATATGATCCTGAAATTATCCAACACACCATTGAGCTACTAGAGGGGGCAAAACCCGTGTGTCAAAATCAGATGCCAGTAAATCCAAAGATCAAGTCGTTAATGGCTCAAGAATTACAAAAGTTGATTGAATCCCAGATAGTGTTCCTGATCAAACATAGTACTTGGGTGTCTAACCTGGTGCCAGTCCGGAAGAAGAATGGTGATATACAACTATGCGTTGACTTCCAAGACCTAAATAGAGCATCTCTAAAGGACCATTACCATCTACCTTCCATGGAGGCAATTCTGCAAACAGTTGATGGTTCTGAGATGTTTTCAATGTTAGATGGTTTCTCCGGCTATAATCAGGTTCGGGTGAAAGAGGAGGACCAGCACAAAATGGTGTTTACCACCAAGTGGAGAACATACACTTATGCTAAAATTCCCTTCAGACTTTCAAATGTCGGAGCCACTTTCCAACGAGCTATGGAAATTGCTTTTAGGGATTTGATACATAAGATCATTCTTATTTATCTAGATGACCTGACAGTTTTCTCAAAATCTATTGAGGATCATTTTGATCATCTTGAGCTTGTCTTCTAAAAGCGCCAAGAGTTTGGGATTTCTCTGAACCCGAAGAAATGTGTGTTTGGGGTCCCACAGGGGAAACTATTGGGTTATGTCATCTCAAAGGAAGGTATTGCTATCGACCCTGAAAAGGTTAAAGCAATCAAAGAACACACTTTTCCCATCAACAAAAAAGGAGTTCAATCTTTTTTGGGCAAGGTTAACTTCATCAGCTGGTTCATACCGGACTTCGCAGGGATTGTTCTGCCCATCACATTGATGTTAAAAAAGGACCAAGCTTTCAAATGGATAGCGGAAGCTAGAAAAGCTTTCAAACAGATTAATCCAGATTTATCGAAAGACTTCCTCATGTACGTCTTTGGTGGTAGCACGAGTATCACTACTATCCTGATGCAGAAAGATGATGAAGTTAAAAGATAATTGCACATTTCCTTCTATTCACGCACTCTAAAAGATTTAGACGTGAAGTACAACTTTGTGGAAAAGTAAGCTTTTGCTATTGTAAAGGGGCTGAAGAAGTTTTGACACCTCATATCATGCAACAAGGTGATTGTTTGTGTGTCGTACCCTAGCGTGCATGAATATATAATGGAAGGTGAAATCACTGAGAAGTAGGCTAACTAGATAACCAAGATTCTAGAGTATGACATCGAGATCAAGCCAGTCAAGACTATGAAAGGGAAGGGATTGTGCGAATACTTGGCTAGAAACAATGAAGCAATGACTAAGGTTGGAGTCTCAGAACTCATGCTGCTGAATGAAGAGAGTTTCGGAGATGATTGGCTGAATGAAAAAATTAATTTCATGCAAACAGGAAGGTACCCGGCTGACCTCCCCTCATTTAAAAGGTGTTTTTATCAACTGCAGAATAATGGCTATGTACTCTTGGAGGGAGTTCTTTTCAAGAGAAACTTCAATGGTGTCTTGTTAAGATGTGTGACACAAGAGCAAGCAAAAAAGATATTGGAGCAGCACCACAGTGGCCCAGCCAGAGGACATTTTTCAGCAAAAACTACTGCAATCAAGATTATGCGTGATGGTTATTTCTAGCCGACGTTATTTAAGGACTCATATTCATTGGTGATGTCTTGCAATGAGTGTCAATTTTTTGTTGGGAAAAGGAAAAATGTTGCCATGCCACTGAAAACAATTGTAGTGGAAGAGCCATTTGCTCAATGGGGTCTCGACTTCATTGGCATGATCAACCCCATTTCATCAGCTGGACATAGATGGATCTTGATGGCAACTGACTAGTTCACCAGGTGGACTGAAGCTGTACCTTGTAAAGATGCAACTGAGGCAGAAATTATGAACTTCCTGGAAGAACTGGTAGCCAGGTTTGGCCCACCAAAGACAATTATCTTGAATAATGCCAGAGCTTTCCTCGGCTCCAAAATTAGCCAATTTGCACTAAAATATGGAGTCTTCCTAAAGACATCCTCCAACTACTATCCACAAGGAAATGGCCTTGCCGAATCTACAAACAAGAATCTTATCCGGCTGATCAAGAGAATAGGTTTGGAACATCAAAGGGAGTGGCATAAGCACCTCTAGACAACACTATGGGAAGATCGTATCACGCCCAAGAAAATATTGAAAACATCCCCTTACGAGATGGTATACAGGATGGAGGTGTTTTTGCGAATCTCTATGGAAATCTGCGCAATCCAGTTACTCAAGTCTCTTGAAATCGAGCAAAATAGAGCAATGGAGGTGTGGTTGGCAGAATTGCTTGAGGTTCAAGAGAAACGAGAGAACACTCTCAAGGAAATGACTAACTACCAATAGGTGGTAAAGAAATGGTTTGACAAGAAAACGTTTGACCAGGGTCTGCAATGTGGAGACTTGGTGCTCAAGTTTAATGAGCGTGGAGCGAAGCCCGGTCAACATGGCAAGTTCGATAGTCTCTGGGAAGGACCATTCAAAATCACATAGTGCAAGCAGCACAACTAGTTCGAGTTGGAAACAATGGAGGGTGAGGCCTTGGGTATTCCAGTTAATGGAATACACCTCAAGAAATTCAATTAATTTGGCTTTTGCAGTAAGTGTGTAAATATGTATATATTTTCCCTTCTTTGTTAGTTTTGGGTCATTCTCAGTGCTTTCTTAAAATCAACAACCACATTGATGTATGGAAATGAGATAAAATGAAGAAAGGAGCTAGACTATAGGAAATATATGTATTATATTGATTATAGAGATATTTACATTTGTATACATATTGATTTAATGGGGCTCATAGCCATGTTCCAAAAATACACATATTGTCGCTGACAAGTGTTGCAAAGAATACTTAAAAAAAAAAGGGAAGAGAGATCTTCTGGACGTCTCTTCAGGCAGTCGAGGGTCCAACAATGGTAGCAGGTGGCGCATGATGAGGAAACTCCATCCTCTCAAATCTCTCATACCATTGCACCTCGCAAAAGGGTTCGATGTTGTGCATCCTCATAAGGAAATGGCAGGAGGCATGGACTTTGTGGCAATGTTCCTCATGAGTTTGAAGCTCAAAGCCATGCAAAAAGGGCCTAATCGACACAGGTCCTCCTTCCTCAGCAAGTCGGCGTAGGTTGCCAACAGATGGAATTCCGCGGCCGATCTCGGCAGCTCTCATGATGTTTTCCAACACCCCTAGGTAGTGTTTGGGAAATACCTGCTTTTTCAGCCTCAAAATCTTCCTCTTAGAAATGCCAATGTCTAACAGAGAAGCTACAAAGTGGGAACTGATACTGGTGTTCACTCTGTACTGGTCCTCATATTCTACATAGTCTTTGCCTAGAACCCACTTTATGGCTTTCACATACAGAAGGTTCTTCATGCCAGTCATGTGTTTCAGTCGCCTACACCTAATTTTTCCTAAGAAGGCAACTTGGGTCTTCTTGCATGTAAGCGTAATTGGTGTTTCCATGACTACCGCTACTCTCGCTAAGTAATAAAGCTACCAACTATATCCCAGGGCCAGTTGCTAAGAAATGCTAAGTGCAAATATGGATTGCCAAAATGCCAAGGGGTCCCTTTTATAGATGGGGAGAGGCTTCCCTAATTGAGCAAGGTATGTTTACGTCAGAGGAAAATGGTATGAAGGAGCTCTAGCAAGCTGTATTTCGGCGTGCAAAATAATGAAGATAATCGAATGCAGTTGCAATTTGTTCGAATTAATCCTTTTTAAAAGGTAGAGAAGGAGCCAGCTATCACCATAAGGAATGTTTATGTCTTGGTTAAATCAAAGAAAATTTCTTCTCTTAAGGTGAAGTCGTTGGTTGGTGTGCCCTGTTACGATCAAGTAATCATTAAATGCAAAAGCTCACGAAAAGATATGGTGCTGCTCTTTTGGTACCTTTTCCAAGAAAAATTAGTACAGTGAGGTCATGTCTCTTAATGTGCAGAATCCTTTGGCGAGTTGGCAGCCTCTTCACACACACAAAAGGGTTAGTGGTGCATGGCATGATCAATGTGAAAGACAACGTGTACCCTTGCTAATCCGATATTTTCAAAAATCAAAAAGAAAGATAGGAGCATCGTGTGAGGTTGGAAAAGCGTGTAACTGCCTTAATCATTTTCAGAGACAAAGAAAGGATTTCAAAAAGCTAAGCAGCAGAGTCCTTCGAAACACAGACAAAATGGCTGAAATTGCAGAAAGCTCAACTTAATTAGGCCATTGCCACTAACAACATTGATGAATGAAGGATGTAGGTGCCTTGCATGAATATCTATGCCCAGGTTTCTTAGGCAACCCTGGGCATTCCAGCTAAACCTTCATGGCCCTGCACTAAGCTGGTGGACCAGAAAATGTTAAACACAGTTTCTCCTTGAAACTAGGATTTGGTTTCAGAGGATTGGGACAATGTCTAAGATCCAGAGTTATCTCAAAACCCCAAAAGTTTAACAGAGGTTGCGTGTGAAAAGATGAAAAATAGTAGTGACCCTTTTCCTAGCTGACTGTGGAATTGTGGTCTCCCTCAGTACATGGTTCCTTTGGTACACTACTGTCCAAAGATTGTGGCTACCTGTGCTAAAAGTTTCGACGCCGATTTAGGAATTGTAAGCGGCCATAATTTCAGGGTGGTAATCAATCACCAAGCTCTCTAGAATATGTTCTGCATCCCTCTTAATGCTCTTGAGGGTGTTGAGGATTTCAATTTTTCTAGGCTACGAAATTACTAGAGGATGCTGAGAGCAGCGCAACAATTTTTCAATGCCGAAACGGGTAAGCCATCAGATAACTTTGTCCCTCCTAGCTTTCCTCTTAGTCTAGAAGCTTTTAAAGTAGGCATGGCTTCCGTCTTCTCTATATTTATGTTGGTGTGTGGGTTGGATACATATAAGGAAGTCTTGTATTTCTAGATGAGCATAGGCTTTATGCTGAAAAAGAATAAAGAGCTTCTACTAATGGACTTTGCAAAAGTCATTGTGGAAAGGATGTGCCAACAGCTAAAGGGTTTTGAGCCTGGTTCCAAGTTCAGGTATTCTTCTTTCTTGGCCTACATGCTTTTACATCAGAACCTAGATTATTTCCAGCAATTTTTTCCCTTGGCGGTATTTGACGAAAATGGCACTAGAAAGACAGTTTCGACTTGGACTCTTGTCCTCTCAAAAACTCTTGATTATTAAGCGTTTTCAGACGCATTCGTAGCTCCGAATTTAAGAACTTTGGATCAAATAGGAGGTAAGAGCTCTGGGCGGTTGACACAAAGTGAAATATCATGGATGAGAGGCCTTGTACTGCCTTGTGATTGGTTCTTTGGTTCAGATTTTATAATGTTTCACATGCAGAGTTTCGTTTGAGAGCCTTTCCGACTGTTGGTTTTTTTTTTACTGTAACTAGGTTGGTCTTCTAATCTACCTATGGAATTACCAATTCCAATCAAGGGCAGCTCGAAGGACCTAGACCAACTGACGAGGATTTTAAAGACCTACACTTTGGGCTTTGCAAGACCCGGGAGGGTGACCCCTTAACAACAACAGATAATCTCATTTAATAGCTCAACATAATAGGATAATACCGAATAGAATTGGTTGTTCATCAGTAATATCACCTATTTGGAGCATGAGATAACCACAACACTATAACACATAGGGATTTAAAATGATTTTGAATTTAAAACGTTTCTGAGATGCACTAAGCTGCAAGATAAATCAGTGCCTAATTCTGGGCCATGGAGTCAAACACATAAAAAGAATTCATTAGAAAATGACATTCAACCAGTGGATTTAAATTGTTAATGCCTTGCATCAACTGTTAGTGTCTTACACCAACAATCCCACTCCTATTATCAATCAAACTCTCCTTACCCAATCCAACCTGCACACTTGAAATCACTATTATCTGCTCAAAGTATTTAACCATTTCTTTCAAATAGACCCATAAACAAATAACACAATCTCATGAAATTTGAGATGACAAACTCAAAGATACTTTGTATTATTGAATTCATATGATTAAACTGTACAAGTATGGAGACAATTTGAAGGTATTCATGAATGTGCAAACAATTTGAAGACATTCATGGTTTATTTGCACAAACTGGCTATATTTGCTCATAAAATCAAAAATTATAGCTTACAGACTCAATGTGACTCAGAATTTACAATTCTCTATCTACCCCAACCTCATACAAATTCCCAGAACTCAATCTCCTAACCAAAATAATGAGAAGAGAAGAGAAGAAATAGAAGAAGAGAAGACTCAGAAGAAGCCCTAAAGCTGATCCAGAGATGCCATTTGGAATCTTCTTCACCATTGATCAACAATTTCTCAAAGCCTCTCTCCTCTCTTTGTAACTGAATTTGCTTCATCATTTTCCTTTTCCCAAGTTGTCTTGAAACATAAAATTCTTCCATGTGATGAAATTCCATTTCACTCAGCTGTGTAAAATTTCCTCGACCTGTTGCCCATGAAAATCCTTTTATTTCTGCCTGTATATGCATTTTACTTGTTGTATCTTTATTTTCACCAGATATTAAAGTTGTCTAACTTTAATATTAGTCCCAAATTATAAAGTGAATATGGAATTCACTTTACACTAAAATATTCTTACAGGCCGGTTTAAAAAATCCACGAGTAAATATTTTACCCATACTCCATGTTGCATTCTACACGGCCCAACACATTTGTCGTGCACATTTTAATTTCACTTTATAAGTGAAAAATTAAAATATTTACATCTAATGTATAAAATTCACATTACTGGTCAGGAAAAATTAAAAATATTCTCCCACCATTGAAAATTAAAAACCCACGCGGCCCACCATTATTTAATTGCACATTTATTATTCTCCAATGCTTGCTTTTGGAAGCAAAAATAATTTAAAAATCGAACAATGTGCTCAACTCTAAACCTGTGACTTTTAATTACCTGGGCCCACACTGCCATGTGTCATAATCCCGCTATCTCGCAAGAAGTAATGAGTGTGCATATTGAAACCACGAGCTGGTGGGCTGTGGTGGAGATTCAATCTACTTTCTCATCTTCTTTTTCCCTGTCGTAGATTTTGTTTCAACCCATTTCATTCACAATTGTGCCCTAATTTCTCATTTGTGCATTTGATGTCGAGTATTCTCCACTCTTTGCAATTTGAGTTTATTCAAGGCAGCAGCCCTTCATTCTGTTGGTTCGAACCTCCTTTCCTCAGCTCATAGCATTTTCTTGAAAGTCACTATAACCTTCAACAATATTAATTGATTTCCATGATGTTTGTACCTTTCTTTCATAGCGAGCCTGTGATTGATCTCTCCCTTCCTTCAGCGCGCCCCTCTTTCCCTCATACAGCTTGCATGATCTATGCCTTTCATCTAAGACAATGGTAGCCTCCTGTACTCATGCGTTGGTTAAAAGAAAACTCGTTTTGGGCTGCATTCTCCATTCCTTCTTACAAGTTTCTAAAGCCTTTTCAACAAATTCTTTTGATGCATATGTGTGACATTCACTTTAGTTTGACCTCTGCTCTTGTTCGCTGCCAAAGTCCTCCATATTCATGCTGCCACCATCCCTATTGCATTTGCTATGAATTATCAAATGCCTTTTCAATAATTTCATTTTGTCTTTTTTTCTGCTCTATTGGCAGCGCGCCATCAAGCAGTTCATACGCCTCGTTAGGCTAGTGTGTTGGTTGGTTCCATAGCGTTCCATCTTGCTGATGGTGCCCCATTTACATTGGTTGAACCCTTTTAACAAATACATCTTGCTGGCATATGCTTCTTTCGTAGCATTTCATAAGATCACATGTATGATTTTAATGCTTTGGTGGGTGCTCATTCATTTCCAGCTACGCCCAATTTGAACTTGATGCACTTTCTAGAACAATCTGAACAATCATATGTTCACCCCCTTGCCCAGTGTTGCTGGAAATACTGAAGGCTTTCTTCCTTTTAAGTCCTGAGCAGTAGAACAATGCACACCGTAACTTGCAAGAGAACTTATTAATGTGCTGAGAGTCGGATTTGGAGCTAAAAGAACATGGATAAGGTTTCCTCAATGATTTTGGGAATCCACAAGTGTGAATTTCTTGTGTGTTTCTCAAAAGATCTGGAATTCAATTTGAGCTAAAGATGCTTTTTAGGTTCAAAACATTACCTCCACAACCACCACATGTTTTAGGAGTACATGGAATAGAACATTTTTTATTTATTTTCCCATCAGGTACATGCTGATATAAATTTACAGATTGACCGTTTGGGGATTGTGAACCAACCTTGTTGACTAAACCAGATCATTGTACCCAGCTACCAAAAAAAAACTCCCTAAACCATCTCTTATATATTGATTCGGTCCATTTTTAGTAAAAATACCATGCATTGTCTGAGAGCACATAATGATAATAAGATGGAACAATAACTTGTGGTCCATTTGCAAAAAATTCTCTTGTAATATCAAACTGGCCCCATTCAATAGGTTCGATGGTCACTCCAGATTTCAAAATTTTGACAACCAATCTCCATATGCCATCTTTGTCCATGTCTCTAGGTAAATATTTGAGAGTATGCTAAAATGCTAACAGGAAATTCAACTGTTTATTTTAATCCCACTTCAGCATACTACTGCTTGACACAACTACCTCAAAGTTGTGACATATGTCGGGTCCCCTATGGGCCCGACTAAAAAAAAAATCGTTTTGAAACAATTTTTCTACTCAAACTGATCTGAGACAACATTTGAATGAATATGGAGTGAAAACATGAAATGGGTTTTCACCAAAATCTATTTTTTGACATGTTTGCAAAATGTGCAAAACTAGCCAAGTAGGCTCTGGATTCGGCCCTGAAAACTGAGCAAATGACCTCCTGGAGGCATAAAAACTTGCAAGCATGCAGACATTCCTCCCGAGAATACAATGCAAAAGACAGATCAGTGGAATAAATCATGAGGAAAAAGTTATTAACTGGCAAAGTTTCCCTCTCAGACTTTTCTGCAAATGTAGTTGTTAAGAACCAGTTAAAACTCAAGAGATCACCTCATTGCTAAAATATCAAATCAACTCCTGGAGAGCTGCCACTAGACACATTGGATCACTTTGGTACACTGAGCACATGTGCAGAAGGGATTAGCCTGAATCATCACCCATCAAAAGTTATTGACGCTTGAAGTTGGCCTCTCAGAAAGGTTTCAGTGCAAAACTGAAAAAATTCTATTTGGTTTTGATCTGCTAAAAATAGAAAATCAAATCTTGAGGCCTTGAAAACTGACATGTGAGCTCATTGTGGTATAGAAAATGCAAAACAACAATCATTCTGACATGACGGTCAACCAGTCGCAAAATGCAAGCTCAAACGGGAGGCAAATTTGCAAACAGCAGAAAAGTGCCAAAACCCTCCAGCTTCACTTTTCAAAACTCTGACAAAACTCATCGTGGGAAGCTAAAAATTGACATGCACGTTCACATAGGACACATGAGTGTGTCTGCAAAGATATTTTGTTTGAAAATCAATAGGCTTCAAATTATGACCCTCCAAAGTAGGTCATTCAGGTAAATTCATCAGGTGCACTTTTGAAAGTGCATAGGCAAGATTTTTGAAATGGGCACTTCAAATTTGCAAAATTTGAGAGTGCCAACAGTGGCTCCGATTGGGGATGTATGTCCCCTGTGGGCATAGCAAGATTTCAATTCTTTAGGGAGTAGACCAAAAGCTAAGTCCATTAGGTGTTCTGAAACTGCTTCTTTATTCAACTTTATTTTTCAACTTCATCTGGTGACCCCAGGCCACCAAATGAGAAAAGGGGAGTCAACATTTACCTCTATCAAATACCAATCTGTAAAAAATGCCGATCTCCCCCAACTCATGCTTGCCTCTGTCAAAACATAACATCATGAATAACTGCCTCTTTGCAAACACAAGTACCAGGCTGCCTTTGTGCAAGTAAACACTTGCTTCATGTTTAACGTTGTCATCAATTGGAAACCAAATCAAATAGGTCTCATCATTGCCACTCTTTTCATTCTCTAATTTTGCATCAAGTGGCAAGATTTGGAAATGGGGATCAAGACCATATGAAAGCACGGTCTGATCACAACCATTTGCCTAATTGAACATGTTGGTACCTCTCAACAAGCCATCATATACAACATCATCAACACACTCATAATCCTCATACATTTGAAAGTCAGGGACACTTTCAAAATGTTGATTATTATGTGGCAAAAAATTGATCACATTCATCATTTACATCATTCTCAAGCTGCAAACAACTTGCTTCAATGTTCTGCACATTGCCACATTCTATGAAAACTCCTTCCAGCTGACAAAAGTAGCACTCACAATCTTCCTTGTGGCTGGAACTATCAAGTTCAATCTGATCATTAGTTTGCATGTCAAAGGTGAAATTATCAAAAGGACTCACCAAAAGATTTGACATATTATGCAAACTATTTCCAAGTGTATGCAAAGAGATACACTCATGAATTGACACACTCTGTATTTTTTCTTCATCACGCTGGTAGTGAGATTCATCAGAAATTTCTGACTCATCATCATCTGTTGTCATATAGTCATCTTTTGAACATAAGGTATCAACCTTTACAATATCACAAGCTTGCTCAATAACAAGCAATTCTGGTTCAAAATCATAATTTGATTTCTCATCGAAATCAACCTCTACATCCACATGAAAAGACTCATGGCTAGGCTCATTCAAGTCAACAAACAAAAACTTGTTCAAATTTGCATTAAAATCTCCAATACTTGACTCATAAGATATGAAGTCCTCATGGTCATCTGTTGTTTCAAACTCATCAAAATAGATTTATGAGTTTACATCAGCATTCACACTATCATAATCATCATATAATGCATTATTACCATCAAATGGTTGCTTGTCTTCATCTTCATTATCATCATCATGATCAGCTGGTTCATAATTTGAAGGAGAATCAGATTCACTTGCATCATACCTTACACCATGAAGATCATCATCATTGTCAAAGACAAAAGATGCATATTCAGTGGTCAATAGATCTAATATTTGTTCATAACTTAATAGATCATTGTTCTGATCTATCCCTTCAACTATTTCCTCTTCTTGATCTTCACTTGAATTGGATACATTATCAAATTGCAAATCAGGGTATGCAAAAACATCATCATCATCAAAGTTTGAAAATGCAATGGGCTGATCATAAACAGGGTCTCCCCAATCATAGTAGATTGAATTGTTAACAACATTGTCAGGAACATGGTCACAATCTGTCATAGAGAATAGACCAGCCACTTGTCCATCCTTACTCACCACTAGGTTGTCATAACAACAATCCACGTCTCTTTGTACTTCAAAATTGGATTGGATGTCCTCATTAATTTTGTCATTTACATCCTCTTGAGGGTAGACATAAACATCTTCTCTATCAAATTGAAAACCATCAATGGTTTTCTCATTGCAACTGCTTGTAGTTGATCTTTCAAACTAAAATTCATCACATACTCTGTCACTTGCAGCTAGTAAACTGATGTTCTCAAGAGAATTCCCTAAGTCAACAAATTCAAATGTCTCATCATGGAGATTTATACCAAAGCTACATTTAACCCTTGTAGGATTGACATGGTCAACTGTATTACAACATTGCTGATTGCATTTCTCTTCTTCAAAGAGTAAGTCCAACTGATATCCTTCATCATGTTCTTGGCTCGGAAGACTCAGCTGTTGATTCTCAGTTTGGTATACTTCTTCTATAAGTTGTTCATTAACAACTTTCTCATCATCTAATGATGCATCTTTTTCATCTTCTACCTTCTCAACTATGCACTTGTTTGAAGACCTCTGATCGTTCACATTCACACAATTGTTGATTTCATCAACATGTTTACTAACAATTAAAGACAACAAGATTTGCATATATTCATTCCTCTACTTCTCCAAACTGTCCAGGACTGTGTAAGCCATTTGCATACTCAATATTTCAAACTCTTTTAACAATGCACTAGATCCCTCTTCATAAGCTTGAAAATACATATGAATACAATATGATGTGCTAGGTCTGAAATTGTCTGGGATTAGTGACAAGGCAACAACAAATCTATGACTGAAATTAACACTTGACTCTTCATCTTGTTTCTTGATCTACTTTAATCTTATGAGAAGGTGATAGGGATCTCTCGCAAACTCTTTTCTATAAGCATTCACCAATTTATCCCAGCAAGGAAATGACTTCTCTAGGAACTTTAGATACCAATCCCTAGCTCGTGCTTCAAGAGATCTAACAAAGAATCTCATCCACATATCCTGATATTCAAATGAGTGTTTATCCATGAAGCTGGAAAAACTTTTGACATGTGCATTTCCTTCAAAAACATTATATCCATCAAATCTAGGCATCTTCTTGTAGACTTGAGCTGGCATACTTTGAATTTTGTAATCAACCCATGACAAATCTAACTAAGCATACAATGGATCAAAGGAATTCACAAATGGTGCAACAATTTGGCAAGTAGATATAATATGATTGTCTCTTAACCGGGCTTGTTGAAACATCAGGTGTCTTTCATCTATTTCCCTAAGTCCTCTTTCAAACACTGCTTTCCATTCAGGCCTTATCTTATGCTTATGCACTCTTGTGTTCTTACACTTTGGGGTCCCAAATGAATGAAGATTATCAGACTTCTGACACTTCTTAACAAGCTGTCTCAAAGTGTCTACAGGCATGGCTATCTTATGATCCATAGATATTACAATTCAAGGCTCTCTAATTATGCATAATTACAATCATGACCATATGAAGGATTACAATAACAATTAATGAAATAATGACAACCTGGACTTGAAATGTATGACAATACAAATGGATGGAAATCCTTAAGATGTACAAATACATTCTAACCATCCAAATTAGCAAAGATTTGAGCACTAGACAAAATTATTTCAATGGAACTACAATTACATTCAACAGATCCAGCAAATGGAAGTGTGCAAACTTATATTCACTATTCTTTCCCTTTGGTAGTGCTAAATCACTAAATAGGGAACCAAAATTTCTTTCTAAGAAGTTCAAATACGTGAAGAATACCTGGAAACATTGCCACTATTGCAAATTTTCTCGACATATTGTAGATCTGGAACTGTATTCTTTAAATCTTCAACAGGTTCTTCTGACAGAGTTGCCACCTCTCTTCAAAGAGGAATGAACTTCGAATAGCAGGAAGTTCTTTCACATGTAATTTTCCTTCTGAGTTCCTTTCACCAGCAAAGCACCACAGATCTTGAAATTAATCAGGTTCACTACAACAATTATCTCTCCAGGCTTGAAATCCTTCAATATTTGAACTAAATTCAAAATGGAAAACAATAATATGACTCTGTAACTAAGCAGTCTACACTTGGAGATTCAAAGTTATTCCCAGCAGAGTTGCCATTTTGTTGGTTTTGATTTTTACTATAACCAGGTTGGTCTTCTAATCTACCTATGGAATTTCCAATTCCAATCAAGGGCAGCTCGAAGGACCTGGACCAATTGACGAGGATTTTAAAGACCTACACTTTGGGCTCTGCAAGACCCGGGAGGCTGATCCCTTAACAACAACAGATAATCTCATTTAATAGCTCAACATAATAGGAAAATACCGAATAGAATTGGCTATTCATCAGTAATATCACCTATTTGGAGCATGAGATAACCACAACACTATAGCACATAGGGATTTAAAATGATTTTGAATTTAAAACATTTTTGAGATGCACTAAGCTGCAAGATAAATCAATGCCTAATTCTAGGCCATGGAGTCAAACACAAAAAGAATTCATCAGCAAATGGCATTCAACCAGTGGATTTAAATTGTTAATGTCTTGCATCAACTGTTAGTGTCTTACACCAACAATCCCACTCCTATTATCAATCAAACTCTCCTTACCCAATCCAACCTGCACACTTGAAATCACTGTTATCTGCTCAAAGTATTTAACCATTTCTTTCAAATAGACCCATAAAAAATAACACAATCTCATGAAATTTGAGATGATAAACTCAAAGATACTTTGTATTATTGAATTCATATGATTAAACTGTACAAGTATGGAGACAATTTGAAGATATTCATGAATGTGCAAACAATTTGAAGACATTCATGGTTTATTTGCACAAACTGGTTGTATTTTCTCATAAAATCAAAAATTACAGCTTACAGACTCAATATGACTCAGAATTTACAATTCTCTATCTACCCCAGCCTCATACAAAATCCCAGAACTCAATCTCCTAACCAAAATAATGAGAAGAGAAGAGAAGAAATAGAAGAAGAGAAGACTCAAAAGAAGCCCTAAATCTGATCCAGAGATGCCATCTGGAATCTTCTTCACCATTGATCAACAATTTCTTACAGGCTAGTTTAAAGTCCCAGATTATAAAGTGAATATGGAATTCACTTTACACTAAAATATTCTTACAGGCTAGTTTAAAAAATCCACGGGTAAATATTTTACCCATACTCCATGTTGCATTCTACACGGCCTAGCACATCTGTCGGCACATTTTAATTTCACTTTATAAGTGAAAAATTAAAATATTTGCATCTAATGTATAAAATTCACATTACCGATCGGGCAAAATTAAAAATATTCTCCCACCATTGAAAATTAAAAACCCACGTGGCCCACCATTATTTAATTGCACTTTTATTATTCTCCAATGTTTTCTTTTGGAAGCAAAAATAATTTGAAAAATAAAGCAATGCGCTCAACTCTCAACCTGTGACTTTTAATTACCTGGGCCCACACTGCCATGCATCATAATCCTGCTATCTCACAAGAAGTAACGAGTGTGCATCTTGAAACTGCGAGCTGGTGGGCTGTGGTGGATATTCAATCTACTTTCTCATCTTGTTTTTCCCTGTCGTAGATTTTGTTTCAACCCATTTCATTCACAATTGTGCCCTAATTTCTCATTTGTGCGTTTGATGTCGAGCATTCTCCACTCTCTACAATTTGAGTTTATTCATGGCGGCGCCCTTCATTCTGTTGGTTCAAACCTCCTTTCCTTAGCTCATAGCATTTTCTTGAATGTCACTATAACCTTCAACAATATTAATTGATTTCCACGTTGTTTGTACCTTGCTTTCACAGTGAGCCTATGATTGATCTCTCCCTTGCTTCAGCACGCCCCTCTTTCCTTCATACAGCTCGCATGATCTATGCCTTTCATCTAAGACAATGTCAGCCTCATGTACTCATGTGTTGGTTTTTTAGCAAACTTGTTTTGGGTTGCATTCTCCATTCCTTCTTACAAGTTTCTAAATCCTTTTCAACAAATTCTTTTGATGCATATGCGCAACATTCACTTTAGTCTAACCTCTGCTCTTGTTTGCTGCCAAAGTCCTCCATATTCATGCTGCCACCATCACTATTGCATTTGTTATGAATTTTCAAATTCCCTTTCAATAATTTCATTTTGTCTTGTTTTCTGCTTTATTGGCAGTGCGCCATCAAGTAGTTCATACGCCTCTTCAGGCCAGTGCGTTGGCTAGTTCCATACCGTTCCATCTTGCTGATGGGGCCCCATTTGCATTGGATGAACCCTTTTAACAAATAGATCTTGCTGGCATATGCTTCTTTCATAGCATTTCATAAGATCACATGTCTAATTTTAATGCTTTGGTGGGTGCTCATTCATTTCCAGCTGCGCCCAATTTGAACCTGATGCACTTTCTAGAACAATCTGAACAGTCATATGTTCACCCCCTTGCCCAGTGTTGCTGGAAATACCGAAGGCTTTCTTCCTTTTAAGTCCTGAGTAGTAGAACAATGCACACCGTAACTTGCAAGAGAACTTATTAATGTGTTGAGAGTTGGATTTGGAGCTAAAAGAACATGGATAAGGTTTCCTCAATGATTTTGGGAATCCACAAGTGTGAATTTCTTGTGTGTTTCTCAAAAGATCTGGACTTCAATCTGAGCTAAAGATGCTTTTTAGGTTCAAAACATTACCTCCACAACCACCACGTGTTTTAGGAGTACATGGAATAGAACACTTTTTATTTATTTTCCCATCAGGGACATGTTGATATAAATTTACAGAGTGACCATTTGGGGATTGTGAACCAACCTTGTTGATTGAACCAAATCATTATACCCAGCTACCAAAAAAAAACTCCCTAAACCATCTCTTATATATTGATTCAGTCCATTTTTAGTAAAAATACCATGCATTGTTTGAGCCCACATAATGATAATAAGATGCCACAATAACTTGTGGTCCATTTGCAAAGAATCCTCTTGTAATATCAAACTAGCCCCATTCAATAGGTTCAATGGTCACTCCAGATTTCAAAATTTTGACAACCAATCTACATATGCCATCTTTGTCCATGTCTCGAGGTAAATATTTGAGAGTATGCTAAAATGCTAACAGGAAATTCAACTATTTATTTTAATCCCATTTCAGCATACTACTGCTTGACAAAACTACCTCAAAGTTGTGACATATGTCGAGTCCCTGTGGGCCCGACTAAAAAAAAAATCGTTTTGAAACAATTTTTCTGCTCAAACTGATCCGAGATGATATTTGAATGAATCAAGAGTGAAAACATGAAATGGGTTTTCCCCAAAATCTGTTTTCTGACATGTTTGGAAAATGTGCAAAACTAGCCAAGTAGGCTCTGTATTCGGCCCTAAAAACTGAGTAAACGACCTCCTGGAGAAATAAAAACTTGCAGGCATGCAAACATTCCTCCCGAGAATACAACACAAAAGATAGATCAGAGGAATCAATCATGAGGAAAAAGTTATAAACTGAAAAAGTTTCCCTCGAACTTTTCTGCAAATGTAGCTGTTCAGAACCAGTTAAAACTCAAGAGATCACCTCATTGCTAAAATATCAAATCAACTCCTAGCGAGCTGCCACTGGACACAGTGGATCACTTTGGTGCACTAAGCACGTGTGCATAAGGGATTAGCCTGAATCATCACCCATCAAAAGTTATTGACGCTCGAAGCTGGCCTCTCATAAAGGTTTCAGTGCAAAACTGAAGAAATTCTATTTGGTTTTGATATGCTAAAAATAGCAAATCAAATCATGAGGCCTTGAAAACTGACATGTGAGCTCATTTTGGTATAGACAATGCAAAACAACAATTAGTCTGACATGATGGTCAACCAGTCACAAAATGCAAGCTCAAACGGGAGGCAACTTTGCAAAACTACAAATTTGCAAACAGCAGAAAAGTGCCAAAACCCTCCAGCTTCACTTTTCAAAACTCTGACAAAACTCATCGTGGGAAGCTTGAAAATTGACATGCACATTCACATAGGACACATGAGTGTGTCTGCAAAGAGATTTTGTTTGAAAATCAACATGCTTCAAATTATGACCCTCCAAAGTAGGTCATTAAGGAAAGTTCATCAGGTGCACTTCTGAAAGTGCAGAGGCAAGATTTTTGAAATGGGCACTTCAAATTTGCAAAATTTGAGAGTGCCAACACCGGCTCCCACGTTTTGTTTCAGACAAGGTGTTGGCCTTGGAGGTTTTCAGGAAGTTGTGTAATATTGAAAACTATTACTGGGGAGGAAAGCATCTGACTTCTTATCTAACGCTGCCAATCATGTTTGGCTTTGTGGCATTGGTCAAGAAGAAGAGTCTGAGGTTGAATAGTTTTGAAGTGTTGTATTCCAAGTTAGGTCACCTTGGATTGGTGATTATTTGTGATACATGGCGCTATAATCCAGTAGGTAACTTGGCAGAGGTAGGAATTAAGATCCCTCACCAACCTCGGTCATTTTGGGACCCTCGAAGAATGCAGATGAGGGAAATGAGAAGTTATATGTCAGCCTTGAGCACATCCCTTCTAGCTCAGGTCAACCACCTTGGCTGAATTTTTATTGTATAATGGCCAAGCCTATCCCAAACCATATAATAAATCAATTCCTATACAACCAATTAGCAAGGCTTGGTTGGAAGCCTGAAAAGATTAAAGATTTTTGGATTTATAGACAAGAGATAAAAAGGACTAACGGGCTCTTTCAGGAAGTGGACTCAGACAACCGGTTTGATGAAGCCTGGTACCGTAAGCATTCAGAAAGTGATGATTCTCCTAATAATTCAAAGTCTGAGAGGTGTAGTGAGGCAGAAAGTGCAGCCCTGAAGCATGAAGAAGAAGTAGTCCAAAAGGCTCCAATGGTTGAGGAAGGTACTATGCAAGGAGAGACGGTCAGTGGACAACAGTTGCAACATGAGAGCTCTTCAAATACATAGTTGTCGGAGCCAACTAGCTCCTCTAGATCGGGGAAGAAGAGGTTGAGCTCTGTTAGGCACCGTTGAAGGGTTATTTAGGACCTAGATGATTCCCTGGAAGAGAAGAGACCTCGAACTGAGAAGGCAGGAAGAGGAGGAGAAGGACATGAAGAGGTAGTCGTATCTGCTACAAATCTTCAGGAAACTCAGGTAAATTTCTCCCCTTCTTCTCTCTCTTTTATGTCTTTAGTTTCCTCCGCGTTTGCTTCTTCCATGTCACTCACATCAGCGGTTCCTCTCAATGGTCACCTGGGGCAGGTCAACATTGGTTCCCCTAGGGGTCCCCATTCGCCTCCTCCTATGTCTACTGCCCCTGAGGTGCAAGTAATGGCAGCGCATCCTAACCTACTGAATCAACAGTTTGTATCTCCGATGCCTTAGTGTCAAGTGCCTTTTTCCTCAGCCTTTTTCCCCGCTATGCTTTCACCATCTCAAAGTAGTCAGTTTATCCCACCTTTTTCCCTAGCAACTATTACGAGATCTAGCAAATCTGTTGATACGTTAAGCATGTTGTCATTCCAATTAACAGTTCCTCAGGAATTTCCTTTTGCTGGTGGATTAGGTATTTCGCCCCAAGAGTATTTCTCGCAGGTGGATGTTTCCAAAAGTTCTTGGGCTAGCCAAATACAAAAAAGAAGGTCAAAGAATGCAAACAAACCTGTGGAACCCCATATGTAGACTGTGTTCAACGAAAGTCAAAATTCATTGATGTTCGCGAATGTGACACCCAATGTCATCAGGTTGTTCAAAGAAATGCAGCCAAATGATTATTCTGTCAATGTCATAGGACTTGATTTGCAACAGGCTCATTTGTAGGACAAGGTAGAATTAATGGAAGAAACCCAAAGGGTGGTGACAACTGATTTCCTCAAACTCAATCGCCAGATGAAGAAGAAAGATGAATAGATTTCATACCTAAAAGGAAAGGTGGATATTTGGTCAAATAAGCATAAGGCTCGGGTGATTGAAATCAATCGGCTACAAGATGAAAGAAATGCCTTTGCGAGCAAAGCCATTGAACTTCAGACTCTAAGTGCAGAGGTTGTTCCAACCCTGCAGAGAGAAATTCAGCAATCCTAGGTGACCGAGGCGGCCCTCTGCGATGAATTAAAGTAGGCAGGTGATGGTTTGAAGCAACTCCAACAAAGTACCAATGATGAGGTAAATGAAATGAATGCCACATTTGAGTAGGAAACGAAAAATCAAAAATAGACTAAGTTAGCCTTGAAGGAGAACAAGGAAGAAAATATTGCTCTAAGGAATCAGATTTCAGTCCTAGAGGGAAGCATTACGGAGTTGAAAGCATAATTGAGCAACAAGGCTACGGAGGTGGACCTTTTGAGGTCCCAACCTCCTACATCCCAAATGAACCCACTAGAGATAGCCAAAGAACTGCATGCATCATACTAGGATAAGGTTAAGTCACTATGCCTTACCTTGCATCCCACTCTCAAATTTATGGCGCACGCTACCAACTTATGCGGGGTGGTTAGTGAAACAATGCAATGGGTGCAAGAAATGACTTCTGATAGAGTTCCAGAGGCCAGGAAATTGTTGAGAAAATTGTATACAACTTCCGATGAGGTGTTGAGTAGTGTGGGGGTCGAAGACCAAACAACAATAACCATGAGCATGAATTTTCTCGTTTATATGCATGAAGCCATCCAGCATGTCGGTGAGTGCAGAGCAAAGCTAACTCAAATTACCTATGATATGCGGGCTAAATTTTCCTGACTAACTCAGCGAGGGTTTCCATCGCCCTTCTTGGCTAACCAAATAGTGGCAGGCATAGAACACATCATTGAGAGGATTGAGGAGAAAAAACAACATTTATCTGTATTCTAGTCTTTCGATCAGCCTCCAAGTGCCGCCAATATCGAAAACATGGTGCATCAGTTGGTGCAGCTCTTCTTCTAGCTTGAGTCTAAGGCGAAAATATTTGGTGGATTTCCTTTTAAGGAAATTATTGATTTAAACATGGCACATGAAAACTTGTGCATGCTCTTTGCACCATTGGATGAGGTCTAGACATCCCTTCAGGCTGCCCTCTCTAAGCTATGAGCGATTAGTCCGGGAGGTAGTACTGGTCTGCGAGGCCATGATCTGGAGGTTCTCATTCCGTAGGCGAAATGTCCCTATGAGTCACCAAGCTATGAATATTTATTCATGCACCGCTCTTTTCTTTCACGTTCTTTCTTTCTTTCATAGCTTCGCCTTTTGTTTGGTACTGCTCGCAGCTTTTCGGCTGCTACCACGTGGCGTCCTATTGGAGCTTCCCTTTGAGACACTTTTCTTTCTTTTTTTGGGCTCCAGTTGCTTGACACATCGCCTCTGCCTGCTTTCTATTCGGATGGGGCCCACACTGCAGTTACCTTTGTTGGGAGCTTTCTGCGTGGCGATTATTTGGGCGTCCGTTGTTTTTGCTCGATGGTTGTTGCAACCGTTTCCATTTTGTTGTCGCGTGTCCTTTCCTTCTGCTGCTATGTGGCCCATCTCTCATTGGAATGTCCTTGTTGGCATGTTGCCTTTCCATCTTTATGTTGGTGCCTGGGCTAGGGAATCTTTCTCGTTGGTGACTTCGCTGGAGCATCTTTCTTGTTGGAGCCTCCAGGCGATGGGTTGGCTTATTTAAGTAGCCCTTTCTTCATTTTATGGTTGTTGTTAGATGGACTAAATTTCCTAGCACTGAGAATTAGCCTCTGTAGTATTTGTTATTAAATTTGAACTGCCAGACTATGCCATTCTATTCGGCCTCTTTGTTTTCAAGCATTTGATAGGACATTAGATTGTGCTTGCATTTTCTGAAATATACGAACATCTATTTCAAGCTTTTGTAATCTTTACATAGCTTAGCATACAATACAAATCATGTTGCTACTCTTTTGTGTTAGCTTATGTTGTATGGGTTACATTATGCAAATGGTTTGGTTTTCTTATGTTTGCAACGCCAGGAATTGTCTATTTAATATACGCTAGTTACTCTACCTGATATTTTGTTTCTGCAATGTGCTTACTTATCTCATTACTGATTTGGCGCATCGCCTTAGCTTAGATTTGTTTATTTTATGTTTATCTTCATTCCCTTTTCTCCCCCCCATTAGAAAAATGAAGAGCCGACTTTGATAAAATCTCAGAGGTCACTTAGCTATGCACACAAGTCCCCCCCATAGCTAAGTTTCCCATAAGGCTACTGCCTGTAAACTTTTGCATCAACAAGATAAAAATGCAAAAATTGCCACCCTGAAGCAGAGGGTGGATGATATGGCAGCTTTGGCACCACGGTTTTTGAATGTAAGACCCCTCCAAGGGTCCTCCTAAAAGAGAAGTATCTCTCTTTTAAGTTGTCAAGGATTGCCTCAAGTTTGAATCCTTCTATTGACACCCCTATGGAATTTTTCAATGCTTATAGAATTGCCTCCCCCGAAATGAAGAATTTGCTATCTGAATTTTATTTGCATAATTATGTTGTCACAAAAGACCATGATTGGAATCCATTGTTGTATGTTGGGGATGTTCAATTGAGAGCATTTATGTCTTGGGTATAAAATGAGATTAGTTGGGGACAACAACATGGAGCTTATAAACAATTGGAGTATGATATCCCTCTACCTGTTAGAGCTGAATCAAGTAACCCAAGGGATATTTACAGAGAATGGCACAAAATGCTTCTCAAACCTAGTTGTGGCAGCAGGATTATGCCTTGGATTGAGGCAGTTTAGAGTGAGTATGAAGTAAAGACAACAGCAAAGGAGGAAACCATGAGAAGATATCTATCACAAATATGGAATAGTGTATCTGATGAGTTGAAGCAGGTTGAGCCTCATTCTATCCACAATTATGTTGCAACACTAAAGAGGATTGATAGGTATATTCAGATTGGGAGAACTCAGGGGTGGTCTTGGCTTCCCCTAACTTTCCAACCACCCATGCTCATGTGGCCCGTACCAAACTTCAGATTCTACCAGCTTGACATTGTTGCAGAAAGGTAGAGATGGAATAGATTTGATAGATTGGGAAGATTCTATTGGGATCTTGATTCATGCATTGCAGCCACTAATGTTGGACAACTATCAGTTGCAAACTTTAATGATCGAGCATGCATTGGCATTATTGTTGTGTTGGATCTGTGTTTGGACCTGCATGTCTGACCAGATTCTATACATGCATAACTGCCATTGCTCCACTTTCCCTATTTTCCCTAAATGGCATCCTCCCAGTCGTGGAATTGACTGCCACATTTAGCTGATTAGTATAAATAATGTTTTGATGCTCGCTCTTTGGAGGTTGCATGATTTGATATTGTACTCTCATTCTCCAATAATACAGATACATTACTCTCTTGTATGCATGATTCATGGTGAATAAAATAAAGTTCTGAGTTCGAGCATCTAATTTTCTTTAGTTTTAGAGGATACTTATCCAAGGGGGCCCACTTGGTGATAATCCATCTTCTTAGTTTAGCATTAGTTTAGTATTATTTGTTGTTTAGTACTTAGTTAGAAATCTGGCATCGATTGTTCCTACAGCCACTAAAATTTCATTATGTGATTGTTCCTACAACCAAAGTAGGTAGAGTAGTATCTTGTTTGTTGCTCATATTTTCATTCTTGTTATGCATTTCCACTTAGCATAGTCATTGATTGATGTTCAACATTTGTTTCATTTTTTTTCAAGCAATTTACTTTCATATTATGTGTTCCTTAGTTGTAGAATAGAATGGCTACTTTGAGTTCCTAGTGCACATACTGTGCTAACCCATTTCAAGTTCATGTCCTTGGGTTGATAAGTTAAATGTACCTTCATGATCCTTGAAATGGCTATTCAAGTTAGATGTCCAATCTCTAAATCATGTTTGTAAAGGCTTAGTTATTGAGATCATTGTAGGAGGCCAACAACATGCACACACAATATAGTTACAATGATATACATTTTTTTTGCAACATTCTCCATATTGTGGTAGGGACTAATAGCTTCAAGTATTAAAGTTGTTATATTTTAGTTAGGGACTTGTTGCAGTAGGGACCTGTAGCATATTACACATGAATTGTCAAATTTTAGTTCAGGACCTGTTGTTGAAGGAACCTAAAGCGCTATGTCAGAAATTTCAAAATTTGGTGTCATACTAATTGCAAATTATCACTTTTCACTTCACTTTTTCATCACACATGCAACAAGTAAACCTATCATATATGTACATGCAATATGCTCATTTCATTTCCCAATGTCTAATTCAAATTTCAAGAATTTAGACTATCACATCACCTTCTCTCATTTGTACATTTTGCCTAATTTCACACCATATGCCAGCCTACCATTAATTTCACACTTCATCTATTCATTTATAACAATTAAATCATGTCACATCAGCATCATGCAATGGATAATCTTCAAATTAGTTTCATACACGTGAGAGGTCAGTTCATAATATTTCACAAGTATGCATACTACACAACTATTATTAACATGGCCTTTCAATGTGATTCAATATGTACTTACATTAAATTTAGCATATATTTTAATCATTACTTCTATTTCCATACTTTGTAATTATTCCCTTCACCTATTTTTTCTAAACTTGAAGTGAGGAACTTCAAGAATTAAGTTGGGTGGAAGGGTAATATATTTTCCAAATTTTAGTTTTCGCCACCACCAAAAATCCAAGAGCAATATACATATCTTTTTTCCATATCCTTCTTTGCACTTATAACCTTTTTCCTGTCAATTCTAATTGAAGAATTTCCTAAATTCAAGCTAATTCAAAACCTTTCAAACTTATAGAAGTTAAATAGAGGAGAAAAGGGAAAAGTGATTGAAATGTTTGAAGGGAAGGTGTATGCAAGAGTAATAGAAACCTGGGTTGGTGGAATGTTGAACTATTGAGATTGAATTTGGGTTGGATTGTCAGTTCTTGAAGATTTTTTTATAAAAAGTAGAATACATCACTATGGGAGGTGATATTGTTAGAAGGGAGTCAGTTGCACATAAACAAATATTGGAAGATGCATTAGTATTACCCATTTTCACAAGGGTAGGATGGTTGGATTACTTTATGAAGCTGGCAGAATCTTATGATGATATAATAAGAAGATTTGTAGCTACATTGGAGCATGATGAAGCTATGGTAAAAGGATTGTCATTAGATGCATCAGAAGGAGAAATTGCACAAGTATCTAGTTTGGATAGGACTAGAGATAAATTTCTAGTTTGAGAAGATGTAGTGGCTGCAAGAGAAGAATTTTGTGAGGAGAAAACTTGGATTCATCATCCTAGTGTATAAAAATACTTTCACTTTCGTGGGTTTGGGCTTCATGTGCCTCATACATCATCAAGTACCTTACATGTGATGGTAGGTTTAATCTTCTTTACACTGTTCATTTCAAATTATTAAGCCATCTATGACATAATAGGCTTGTGAATGTGCCAAACTTCCTCTACAACTTGTTAAAGAGAATGGGATCCAAATACCAAAAGAAATAGAATGATTCAACTCTTTCCCATCATTGTTCCTGTTAACAAAAAGGATTCTTAGAATTCATTATCCATAGGTATCTTGGGAAGATTTTGTGAAATGTCAGGACATTAACAATATACTAGAACAACCTACAATTCCTAAAACCCTAGAACCATCAACTAATCTTGTAAGAGAAACCCCTCTTGGTTCACCTACCTGCAGCCAAGGTGAACCTGAGGAGCATAATGTGCAAAAATAATCACCTGCAACATCTAGGCAACCTTCAACAAAGAAGACTCCATCCACCTCTAAGAAACCAAAAATTAAGAAAAAGGGAGGTAGCTCTTCTACACCTTCAAAGGTGTAGAAGAAAAAGGAAACACTGAAAGAGACATCTACTACACCTAGGAATTTAGGCTGGTTGAAACAAAAAGATGTTATGAGGGAAGCATAGAAAAACCAAAAGAAGAATTGAGGGGTAAGGAAACATAAGAGGAAAACATTATGATGGTTGATATTGACTCAGAGATGAAGGAAAATGCTCTTGAGAAGGTGTATGTTCCTGCTAAAAGAAAATGTTATGTGTCCACCTCTGACTCAAACTCAGAGGATGTATTTGTTGCACATAAAACCAAAAGAAGAACCCCAGACAACCCAAACAATGGGGTTTTTGAATACATAGGAGGTTGTGATTAGACTTTAGGGGATGAAGAAATATTTTTACAAGAAAGGAATGTTAGGAAAGAGTTAGAGGAAGCATTCGAAATAATTAAGAAGTTAGAGGAACAAGTTAAAACTAATGAACAAAGGGATAAAGAGAGAGAGATGAAAATTCAAGAAATGGAGGAGAAATTACAAACATATGGACATGGGGAAAAGCTAGACCTTTTGGCACAACTTGCCATATTTAAAACAGGGATACATAGCTTGCAACAGAGAATAGCAGACCCCATCCTATCAAGACTCCAACTCATCACACCACTTTATCTCTTGGGTATGAGTTGTGTAAAGTTATTAATGATTTTTCACAAGAGAAGGAAAAATGGAAGAAAGAAAAAGAAACCCTAATTGTAGAGCATATCAAAGTGCTAGAGGGGAAGGATATTGAGCTAAAAAAATTAGTAGACAAAGTGGAGGAGGTGGCAGATAAAGCTACCAGAATTATTAGATGCGGACCCCCAGCAAGAACTTATGCATTGTGTTTGCAAGAAAAGTTTTTAAGTTTTCAGTTTAGCAGGATAACAAGTAAACAATCAGTTGGAATGAGTAGGAAATCTGATTTTCTTAATGTTTTTGTTGAATCTACACCAGATGAACAAGATCAAATTTTTGATTACTGTCTACACAATTATGTAGTGCTTGAGGAAATAGAGTGGAACACCTTGATGTTTTTTGGGGATTTACAGGTCAGAGCACTAGCATCCTACTTTAGGAAAAAATGTTTTAGGGGTTAACTTATGGAGGAATATGAAGAAAGAGAGAAATATATTGTCTCCCAATCAGGAAGGAATCAAATGACCCTGATGCCATCATAGATGAATGGTTACAAATTTTGCGGCACAAAGGACCAAGAGGAAAAATCATGAGATTAAGGATGGAGGACTATAACAGGATGCAGACATTGGCAGTTGGATTGGTTCATCACAGTTATAAGTATGTACAATAGAGATGGGATAGTTTGACTCTAGAGCTACAAAGGAAAGAGCCACATTCAGTATACAACTTCATGGATATGCTTGAAAGAGTATGTAAGTATAGGGATATTGTTGGTAACCTTGCACTTAAATGGTTGACATTAACATTCCAACCACCTATCCTTCTTTATCCAATACCACATTCAACAAGGGATAAGATGGAAGAATGTGAGAAGATTGAGTATACCAAGATGAAGAGGCTTTCATGTTATAGGGGATTCTACCTAAATCAGATCAAGGGAATAAATACTTTCATGGACCTTAGAGAGATTACATTGCATTATAATTTTTCCCCCTAGTAGCAAAAGGGTAGTTGGGGGGAGTGATGAGCCCATCTATTAGCTAGTTTTTTGTTATCTTTATGTTGCTTATAAGACATTCCTAAGACAATTATTCCTATAGTATACCATCTCTTATGTCTATTATGCAGACCTTGAATTTGGTTAAAGTATATGGAAATGCAATTATGATATGATGGTGTTGCTTGATTTATATGTGAATATGTATAAATTATAATTGAAATCTATGTTTAATCATGGTAGTTAGTATTGTGTATGTGTTTTATGAACTAACCCCTTGTAGCCCGAGAAAAAACTATAGCTCGTAGCAACTACTGAATGCAACTTGCAGCTGAAGGAGTTCCGGGACAGTGAAATAGGGGAAGTTCCTGAATACACTTAACACAATAACTACAACATGGAGACACCTGATGAAGACAATCGTGCATCATTATGACAAAAATAAAGGCGTTGAAGAAGGAGAACCCTGTTATCATCATGATTTTGGCGTAACTGATCTTATGTTCCATGTTTCAGTTATATTATTGTAGAATTCTAATCCTATTTGGATTCTTATTTCTTTCCAGTTGTAGTTAGGATAGCTAAATCTTAGTTACACTCTAATATCTAGGAGAGTTGTGATTAATGATTTCAATTTAGAGTTGTGTTCTAAATAAACTCCCTCATGCATGTATATGGCAGATGGTTGAGTCTTTAAAATAGTAGTTGATTAATCTTTTAGTTGTGGATTTGGTTATTAAACACTTTACAGTTTTAGTTTTTATTACACATACATGTTGATTGTTCAAATATGTTTTTTTCTTAATACAATCTTTGAGCAAGATTTCATGTGATATTTTGGAATGTGCAATGAATGAACTTGAGTGTATATATGGTTGAATTGAATTTGAGGATTTATATTTGGTTTAGTTTAGTGGAGACAGCCACCTAAGCAAGGGCCACTCAGGTACTGCCCTTCACTGCATGTATAGTTCTTATTTTTGTTAGTAGTTACTACATTATTGCAATTTCAGTTAAGATATATTATCATATCAAGTTATCCATAATTGTTTTTCATGTTTATGATTGCATTAATCTAACTTAGAGTACTTTGGAGTGTAGAATAGGTTTAGCTCTAGTTTCTAATTATTTTTAGCATTTCATCTATGAATAGTTCAGTCACAAACTCTGTTGTAGGTACCCATAGCCAAAGCACTAGATTTACTTCTTTCACTGTATGCATTTTATGATTTTCCAGCAAGCATTACCTTCACTAGGATATTTTAGGTAACCTCAAGTATTTGAAAGCACATACAATGCAAACACCATGACAAGCCTACTAGCCCTAGTCGATAATCTAATGAAAGTATTTTCAATGTCAAGTGGATTGTTCAGCCATTCCCCTGAATTGAGTGATCGCCACCAAGTTTATTAGGCATTAGAAAGGACTCTACACCTCTTTCCTAGAATTTTATAATCTAATGAAAGTATTTTCAATGTCAAGTGGATTGTTCAGCCATTCCCCTGAATTGAGTGATCGCCACCAAGTTTATTAGGCATTAGAAAGGACTCTACACCTCTTTCCTAGAATTTTAGTAGGACAAGCACAATAATGGTTCTCCCATTTACCACATGGTATTAAAACATACCATGAACTCATTGAAAAATATATCGATCACTTCTCTTATAACATAGAACATGAGGTAACCATGAATGATTTATATAGTACACAAAAAAACAAGGAGAAACATTCACTTCATTCCTAGTGGAGAAACAAGGCTAGCAAATGCAAATGGCCTATTCCTGAAGAAACAACTCATGAATATCTTTGTCCAAAATATTAACACGAAAATTGAATTTAACTTAACTATAGAATGTACTAACACCTTTGATGAAATCATAGAAAAATGGATCACCATTGAGAAGGATCTTACTGCTAAGGGACTTGTCAAATATACAAGGATAAAAATGATCATACATCATACTCTAATAACAAACCTCGCTTATGGGCTAAGAAAAAGAATGTTACCAACAATGGTGTTGTGAATTCAAATTTTTTACAAAGCATACAATCCCCACCAAATAATAAAAAAAACAATCAAATTGTGAATCCTCCAAGAGGAACCCTAAGACCCAATAACACCACTAGATGCAAATACACTCCCTTAGGGGAGCCAATTGAGATATCTTGAACAATTTAATTCAAACCAACCTTATCAAGCTTCCAGAGCTTAGACAATACGATGTACCCAAATTTAAACCCTCATGGTACACGATAATGATTACTATGAATACTATAGGATAAAGGGTCATAAAACACCAAACTTCATGAAACTCTATAATCTCATACAAGAACTCATTGATCAAGGAGAATTCAAAATTGAACAAAATCTTGGAACTTCAAGAAATAATGATCTAGGAATATTTTACAAGGATCCAATCACAAACCATGGTAAAGAAAATGACTCAAGTAAAGAAAGGGACTATAAAAATTCAACCACTCATTTGATAATGTAGTAGGACATGTCCAAGAATATAATAACTGAATTACCATTGTCACTATAACTGGTAGAAATCTTGAGAGTGAAATAACTACACAATGAGGGAAAGTCACTCTACAAGGAGTTCCCCCACAACCATAACTACATTATTACTAGCTAAGTATAACCTTATAGATCATCTTAAGAAAACTCCAGCCTAGATATCCATTCTAGAACTTCTTAGGATCTCTCCAGTCTTTAAACAAATCTTAGACAAGACCCTCCTAGAATCATCTATTGCTACTAACATAGATATTGATAAATTCCAAGCCATAGTAGGACATATCACATCTACACATCACCTCATATTCATTAAAAAATATATTCCTTCCACTGTGTATCATAATCAAGCATTATATCAAGAGGTATTTGGTCAAAAAACATAAAATCAAAAGATTCGTGATAGATGGTAGAGTGGGCTTGAACATTTGTACTTTGAAACTTGTGAAAAAATTGGAATACTTTGATGGAGTTATTGAGAAAAAAGGATCATCACCATTAGAGCATATGATGACAATGAGTGTGAATCAAAAGGGATTATCAAACTTGCTATCTAGGTTGGTCCCACTAGTACATAGATGACATGTCAAGTATTGGACCTTGATTTTCCATACAACATCCTCCTAGGACATCCATGGATACATGTCATGCAGGTCATTTCTTTAACCTATCATCAATGCATCAAATTCTCTTATAATGAAACTAAATTCACCATTTATGGGGACCCTCGACCTTTCCATTATTATCAAAACCTAGAAGAAAAATATCAAAAACTACTTCAAGTTCCTAACAATGATATCACCTCACATTCATCATCCTAAATTGCTCCATCCACTTTAGCCTCATCATCCACCTCACATAAATGCATTCCAAATATCATGGTTCAAGTACAAGACAATAGTTGTGGAGATTATGATCTTAAAGGGTCCTTTTATGTAGGAAAACTTTCATCTTCTCCTAAGATGTATGGAAAACCACAACACATAGACAAAACCTCTTCTACTATCAAATTTGAGCTCATGATTTTTTCCAAGTGGGGAGAGCTAAACAAAGAGGTTATAGAGGAAGACATATCCAAATGGTTATACCAAGATGAAAATAACAACTCTATTGATTGATCAAAATATAAAAGGTTTCCAAATCATTAAGAACATGGGATTCATAGGACATGGCAACCTTGGTCTACATCAATAAGGAATAAGAGATTCCATTGTTCTAGATAAATGATAGAAATATCAAGGTCTTGGGTATGGCTCATTATATAACATTACTCCTAACATCAAGATTACCCCTAGTGAGGTAGTTAGAGTTTCTCCCATGGTTATTGTTAGAATTAATGTGTCATCCACCTTATAAATCCTATGTCATATTGCATGAATCCAAAATCCTTGGAAAGTTTCCCTAGGCACTTAGGGTGAATTGGGAAAATATTTTGTAATATTAATTCTCACCATTATTTGTAATATAGTCATAAGGGGTGATGGGTTCCACTAGTAGCAGTAAAGGTGACTTGTGGACATAAATATTTAATATTATTTTCCCCACAAGTGGATGCCTAGAATGGGATAATAAAAGATAAGGAAAAGGGTAAATGAGTGATTGTTGGTATTCTCCAAGTGGAAGCTTGGAATGAGGCAACATGTGTCTCTTGGTATTATATCATTTATTGCATTTAATGTAATGTAAGTTTGGGCGCCCAAGTTAGAGAGAAAGTAATAGATCCAAAACTAGTATCCTTTTGTATTCTGAGGAGGTATTCCTAGGGTTGGTGATGTTTGGAATGAAGATTCATCTTTGGGAGCCTTGTTTTGGGCTTAAGACATCTTTACACATCTATAAATTTATCCTCTTGGATGTAGAAAATATGAGCAACAATTGATTGTAGATTTTCTTTATAGGAACAAGGATAGGTTGAGGCATAAGGAGGCTTTTCATAGGTGCATAGGTTCTGCAATGGTGGAGAAAAATAGGAGAATGGAAGTGATTTTATTGTACTCATTTATTTGAATATAATGCATATTTGGCCTCTCTTCTTGGTGGATTTTTTTCTGCAATGGTTTCTCCACGTAAATCATGTGTTATATGATGCTCTTGTGTTGTTGATCTATGACTCAATGGTGATATCTTATGGTGAAGTTATTCTTTATATATTTTTGTTATAAGTTCACATAAGATGGTGTAATTAAGCATGTTATGTTGGTTGATTTTTGGCATAACAAAGAAAATGAATCTAATCATGATAATTCCATATTAAGGCAACTTAATTTTTAGATTTGTGTATAAGTTTTAGATTTTCATTTTGTTGTATTCCAAGACTTATATATCATCCATTGAAGTCATATTTGGATAGTGATTGAATTTTCAAATAATCAGTATAAGAACCCGTTTATTTCTCATCATTTGTTATCAAAGCCAAAGGTTAACTAGGTACTAAGTATTTCTTATTTTTTATTTCTTAGCTTGGAAAGATTATAAGAATTTGTTAGATGGAATTAGAGGGTGTTGGAAGGATTGTGGGGCTACAATGAATGTTCTTGAATTAATTTTTTTATATAGATATGTGAGATTGGAAGCCATGGATATTGTCAATGTGATCTATGTTGGGCATTGGAAGTTCATGATTATGTATTCTTTATGTAGTTGGTTATGTTTAGGTAATTTGGAGCTCTTGTTTGAAAATATGTGTATATCCTCTTGTTTGGTGGTCTTATTCCTTTACCTCGTGGTCATGTGCAATGAGATGGTGCTCATGTCAGATGGGTAGAGACATCCTAGTCACATGGAGGAACACCCTTGTTTTGGACTACATAATGGTGCTTATGTTGGCTTCATGGTTTTAGCCCTTGGTTACATGAAAGCATTGAAAGATAAGCCACTAACCTCTTTATGAGTTGTGGAGTTGATATGTTTCATATGTTATAAGCTCCTGAACAACTTGGTTTTTCTATTGAGTTGTAGTTTACTCTTATTTTCACTTGTGGCTTTGTAGATCTATGCTTATTATATTATTCAGATGACATATTTTATGTGAATATCCGAATGTTTAAATGAATTTTTGATTTATAGAGATGGTTTTACATGTTTTAAATGTTAACTAAAATATGTGATGTGCATATTTTTGATGGGACTATATTCAGGGTGTTTTGGATGAAGACAGTTACAAGTTTGCATGGTTTCTTGAAGGGTTCTTATTGATCTATGGTTACTCCTATATGGGTTTGTTTGGAAAATCAGATATAGCATTGATTTTTGTGTTTGAGTCTTGGAAATCCACATGTTATACTTGAATATCTCTATTTTGTATGTTAATAATGTGGGATTGAATCTATTTTTTAGTTGTTTGAGATTGGAGCACTAATTATGTATTTCTCCTTTGAGATGTTGCATATGTGTAGATCTTATCAAAAAATTTGTTGTGGACTCTATTTGGTAGGCCATATTCTTGGTCACTATTATTCCATCGGTGTGCTCATTCCATTAAGAGATTGTTATTGAGAGTACCTAATATAGTTGTTCATTTGAATTTGTAACAGTTATTTATGGTGAATGAGAAGTTGTGTTTAATTTTAAGTAGAGTTTTGGCAATGATATTGGTCATGATGCCATTTGATGGGTTTTTTTATGTAGTTACATAATATGTTCTATCTTCTTTATTCCAAGATTTTGGTTCTAAGTGGTGTTGCTATAGTGTGTAGTGAGCCATGGATAATCTTTGATTAGAAGATGGATGGTCTTTTGCAATAGTTATTGGTGTCATAAGGAGATATTGAATTCTACATTTAGATTGTAGTAAGATTTTAATGACATATTTGGTTCTATTGAAAAAGGATGTGTGGAATTTGTATCTTCTTGGTTTGGAGATTGTGGTTCTACTTAAAATTTTAGAGCTTGTGGTGTTGAGTTCTTTGATTATGTTGGGGTCATGGAGGATCTTTAGTTAGGAGATGGTTATCATGATGCTTGGAGAGCTTGGTTACACAGTTCATTGGGAGCTTTGGTAGTGATGTTGATTCATCATCTGTTGATGGATGGTTATTTTTCATCTGATCTCCTAAGAGGGGATGTTAGATCATGATGTCATGATATTTTCATGATTCTATAGTTAGAACTTTGACAATGGTCTTATTTGTTGTCTTTAGTTTTGAGTATTAATCATTTGCTTGGAGCTTCATGATTTTACAACATTGCATTTGAATTTGGCATGGATTGATTTGTGGATGCTCATGGAGACTAGAGAGACTTAGATGAGGCTAAGAGATCTCTTATTTATGCAATCGTATGTTGAGATGGTAACTCTTTGATGAGGATTTCAGCAGAAATATCAAGAAGCCTACACCTGGTTATGGATGTGAATCTATTATAAACTTGTAGAGAAGATTGTCATTTCTTGGTGTCGTGTGCATAGGACAACATCGTATCCCAGTCTTGGTCTACTTGATAGTTTAATGATTTGAGAGGTATTACTTGCCTCAATATCAGATGCATTTTTATTTTTATATCTTTTCTTTTCATGTGAGTTAATCTTGAATATAAAATTTTTGAAGACATGTTAAGAAGATGTATGGCTTATGTATTTTTTTTGTTCTCCTTGTTTTGGTCTTAAGCTATGGATCTAGTTTTGAGGAATTATTTGGAGAGGTATAAGAAATGGTTTGTGGCTTTAGGAATATTCCCTTTGTTGTGGGAATGATTGGTTGGTTTCATCTACCTTTGATATGAGAGGTTTACATCTATTGATACCATGTTTTCATTTCATTTGAATGTTAGATGTTTATATCCTTTCATTATGGGAATGGTGAAGAAGATTTTAATTTACACAGTTTACATGTTTTTGCAATGACTTTGTCATTGTACCAAAAGATTGACTTGTTAATGTCTGATACAAATGCTACATTTATACAACATCCACGAGAGGTAGTTAATCCATGTCACAAATCTAGAGGGTGGTTTTGAATAACCAAGGGGACAAAGGCACCAATCTTCTAACAATCCCCCCAACGTGACAGTGAGATTCAAACTCATGATCCAAGCTTTGACAGCTTTGTCATTGTGCCAAAAGATCAACCTATTAACACCCAACAAAAATGCTAGATTTATACAGGATCCATGGGAAGTAGTTAAGCCATGTCACGAATCCAAAGAGCGGTGTTGAACAACCAAGGTGATGA
Source organism: Sequoia sempervirens (assembly GCA_007258455.2). Classification (NCBI taxonomy): domain Eukaryota; kingdom Viridiplantae; phylum Streptophyta; class Pinopsida; order Cupressales; family Cupressaceae; genus Sequoia; species Sequoia sempervirens. The sequence goes on along the minus strand of VDFB02270651.1, from coordinate 170,574,864 downwards.
AGGCACCAAACTTCCAACACATGTTAGTGTGTGGTGCAGGAGCACCTATTTGATCACATGCCTCCATGAATCCATATTGAGTTATTTGTTCCATTTTTACTTTTTGATATTGTAATAAGGCCCAAGAGGCCACCTTTGTGGTGTTTTAGGTCTTAGGATGTTGTTCATTTTTCATATATTGTAAAAATTGTCAAAAGTGCAAAATTAGGTAGAAGAAGTGTCATTAAGGTGTTTTGTCAACAAAATAATCAAAAGGTGGTTGTAAGTAGTTGGTTTGGGTTTAAAATTTATAAATAAACCCTCCAAAACTCGAATTGGGGGTTGGAGACATCATTTTTTAAGTTTGATAAATGGAAACCTCAAATTTTGTGCATTTCCTGATTTTTACATTGTTACCAGATTGAAGTTGTGATTTTTATGGCCTGGTACGGACTCAAATAATGGAGTATCATATATGGATGGAAAGATATATTTTTCTATTTTCCAATTCTTTTTGTCTCGTTGAATTTTATCAAGTTTTGTGGAAGATATGATTATTTTGGTGAGACTGCCTATTTTAACAATATTGTGCAGAATTTACAGTCTAAAAAGTGTGATGGTACGGAATAAAAATTCTATATATTGGATCTAAAACCAATTTTATTTTGTTTCCATTTGAATCTACTTTCATTTTCTTCAAGTCTCATCAAATTTCATTAAGATTTGAATAAGTTATGAACATTTTTGTGAGGGCAGGTCTGAACCCTACCTAGGGTTTGCAGTTTTGGGAAAAATATAATAACTTTCATTTCCATCGTTGGATCTTTATAAGAATTTGAGGAAGAGTCTATAACTATGTTTTCTTCAATCTCAATGGAGGGATTGGATTCATTATTTTTTTTGTAGAAGTTATTAATGATTGTTCATTGCACTAAATTGTGGGCTGCCATAGTTATGTTTTCAAGGTGATATACAATGCCTAATAGCATGTGTTATACAAAGATTGTTTTGGATTATTATTGAAGGTTTGTGAGATGTGTTGTGAATCCTCCTATCTCTACATCAGTGTGGAACAAGGATATGGTTTGATTTATAGGTTCTCTATTTGGTCATGGTATTCTTCCTAGATGTTTGGTTTCACATGGTTGAGTGTGAAGAAATTGGGAGAGCTATGGAGAGTAGTGGTGAGAGAAGTATTGTAGCATATTTGTTTGCAGGATTTGCATATCATTGTATATTTCCTTAACACTATGTAATAGAGTAATTAGCCACATCCTCTATGTGAAGTACTATAGGTAGACTTGGTATACCTTGATCTATTTTCATATTTGACATTACTCATGCAATGGGAGTTTCTAGATATGTGTTTGGTTATCCTTATGACCAATGGATTAGTATGGGCTGACTACACTTGATCCATCAGGATACAAAGCATATTCAAGCCACTAAATATCAGTCCAATAAGATCATTCAATAAAAAACTAAATTAGGAATCCATTAAAACTAACATATTAAATCATGAAAGCTTCAAAAACACCTATTCTAATCCATTGAAACTTATCCTATTGAGGGAGTGGTGTTGCATTGATGTGGAATGGCGACCCTTTCCCAATCCTGTGGATAATGAGCTTGTTTTGATCAATTCTATTGAAGAGAATCGACGAAATTGATGAAATATATGTATGAAAATATGACTTAAAGCTAAATTAACATGATGCAATATATGATTTATGCTAAGATGATCGATACGAATGTGTGCAAAGCCAATCTAAATTGAGTTTAAGCTAAAAATATTAAAACTCTAAGTTACCATGGAAGCCATTAATGGAAGCTAAGATAATGATGAAAGTAAATTAAGCTAAAAAGATGCTAAATATGAGTGCAAGTGAAAGTGATTTTAACAGCATAATTTTTCTCTTAAAAGATGGATCCATTTGTCTCCAAATAGTGGCCTATTTATAGGAAGACAAATGAGAAATGAAGGATTAAGATTAAAAAGGTTAATCAATGGTCAAAATTGGAGGAAAGACGAAACATGGATCATGGATTCTCATCAATGGATGAGAATCAATGATCACATGGATCAAGGAAAGAATCAAGGGTTCATATTCTTCCAAACAAACACACTTTCAAAACTTGCACAAGATTTTTTGTTGAAAATTTGTTATAAGGAAGAATATTCCTTTTTTCAAATGAGTGAAGAAAGAGAATATTCTTAAAGAATATCCTCATGGGTGAGGAAAATTAGATATTTAGCAAATTAAAACAAAGTTTTAATGTGCAAAAGGGGAAGGAATATTTCATGGGAATATTCCTTTTGGAGGAATGTGCAAAGGAGGAATATTCCCTTAAAATATTCCCTTGCAAGTGGGGGGATTAGATTTATTAGTAGTTTGATAATTAAATAAAATTTCAATTATACAAATTAGGGGAATTAGACAATATTCATTAAATAAAATGATTTAATGAAAAGGGGAAAATGATATGATATTTAATTAAATGACTTAGGGTTATTTAATTAAATAAGAGTTAGAGTTTTAAATTAAATAACTTGATGTATTTAATTTAATAAGACAAAATGTTAGCATAAAAGGGGGTGAATTAACCCGATTAGATTAATTAGATCAATAGATGAAAATGACATAATTAATTAAATAGCTAGGCTAATTTAATCAATTAAGTGAAAAAAGATGATAGGTTTTAGGACTAAATGATGTTAGTATATCTAATTCAAGTGCATGATATCATTTAGGACATTTTTAAATGTCTACATTTTCCCACTCTTTGAAGTAAGGTACTTGCTATGTTGGTTCAAAGACTGACACTTTTCGGATTAAAAACTGCTACCCAAATCAAAAAATAGTTTTTTTTTAATTTTTGGATGCACTACTGTTGCCCCAATAGAAGGAAAATAAGTTGGTTCCCTGCCCCCTTGAGAGATCAGGCAGAAATTTTGGGTTAATCTCTCGACAAAGATTTAGGATTAGTTCAGCTCAGAGAGGACTAGAAAGTGCAGATGTTTGATGTAGATAGATTTGATGATGTATAGATAGTCATTGACCATGGGTAGCCTCATGTATATTTTTATATATCACACATATTCGATAGTTGGATAGGACTATTAGTAAAGATAGAAAAATAAGACGAATAAGATGGATTGACCTTTGATTTCAAGATTGATTCAGAAGTCCAACAAGTCCATGATCCATCGAGACTTTATTAGATATGTTGATGAGATGGATGATGATGATTTTCTCATATCTTGGGATTGGGATCTTTTGGCATTCATTATGTTTGATATAACACATAGATACGATGCATCCTGGTATTGAAAACTAGGACGGCGTTGTATCTAGTGTAATGGACTTTGACTCTGCAAACAGATAGGATAGTTCTTGTTCACACCTTGACATACGGAAACCTCGTCGGAATGTAGTTTAGAAGTTTAGAATATATCAGACCAAAGCATATGCAATAGTCAACAATCTACCCCAAACAACTTCCCTACACACAACTAAGTAAGTATGCACCAAGATTATTTTACAAGAATACCCACAAGCATAGAAAATGAAAGATAATGATCGATGCACCATTCCTTTCTCTCTTAATCATTTTGATAGACATCATCGAGTGGTCCTTGGAACGGGTCATTGAGATAAATCAAAAGAAAAGATCAAAGACAAAAAATCAATGTTATATATATCTCTTGCTAGTTTAATATAGCTAAGGTGATTTTTGATATTGATGTCCATTGTAGGAAGGATACATCCTAGGACATGTTGATCATATTTTTTGATTAGGATGAGGTGTGTGATAAGCCGTTGATACAAACTCCACTGACTTGTTTACCTATGATCTAGACTTTAGATTTTGACACTTTTGTTCACACTTTATGACTTGCTATACTTGATTTCTATTTGTTTTACCAAAGGTTGAAGATGATGATTGATTTATTATGGATGAAGTTTTATTTCGGGTGAAAGAAAAATAGGATGGATGGTTTTGGGGTTTTTATAAATATTTCAATGTTTTTGATATTTTGAAAATGTTTTGAGGTTGTTTTTTGGGTGTCTTTCAATTGTTTATGTGAATTTTTTTGGTTTTCAATTATTTGAGGTTGTTTAGGGTTTTCTCTAAGATATTTGATTCTATTTAGGTCTTTTGAATGTTTTGGTTTTTCAATTTTCAAATGTTTTTGTGTTTTCTGAGTTTTCAAATGTTTAGGGGTTTTCAAAGTTTTCTGACCAAGAACCTAACCTAAAATATTATCCTAGGGGCCTCGAGGATTGATCAAAGATTATCCTTTCCTACGTTATACACGTAGAGACCACGTAGTTCAACTGACTTGACTTATTGCCGATGAGAAATGAACAGATGATGGAATTTTAGTTTATTATGACGAACTCCTAAAGGACTAACCTAGGGTGTCTTGGGGGCACATCAATGATGGCCTTGCCTACATTCACGCTCAGAGACTCATAGTTTGACATGGTGCTATTTTTTTATTTTCGATGTTTTGACCTTTTTAGGAATTTTGATATGATTTGGATGTTTTGGATTTTGACTTTACAATTTTTGAATGTTTTTGAATTTTAGCTATATATGATTTTGCAAATATTTTTGGATTTTTTGATGAATGTTTTATGAATATTTTTAGGATTTTTAGGATATTTCAAATAACCTTAAGATATACAAGAACCCAATGTGATTCCATAACGACTTTCTCCCAATGTTATGCAATAGACTACCTTGGTATAAGTAAGACAAAGTGACCTTAGGAATATGCCAAGTAGTACTAAATGGGATACGATACTTCACAATATCAAGCTATGACTCAGATGTGGATGCATGATGGAATAAATAGGATGAATGATGTGATGGATGGATGTGATGCAAAGAATGATAGGACAAAAGAGCCAAAGAATAGATGGAGGTGCTTTATTTATGTAAGGCACCTATTTACCAGGTTTTCACCAAGGTACTTGCCCAAAGCACCACTAAAGTGGTTTTCACTAGAGGATGAATGTTTTTCTTTACTATTTTCAATCCTTTTTTTATTTTTTTGGATTTTGATAATTTTTTTATTTTTTTGTATTTTTAGATTTACACCCTTCAAACCTAGGAATAAAACTTTTTAAGATGCAGACAATTAGTTGGTTCCTGCAAGGGTTCACCTTCAAGAATTGAAAATTGATATGCTCATGATCCATAGCTTGTTGTGATGACAAATAGGCATAACCAATTAGGCTCAAAATTTCCTTTATTGTCTTGATCTAGAATATTTTTTTGATTCTACTTTAGGATGAGATCCCCTATCTAGAAATACTGACACTTGATCTTCCTGTTATATCTCCGCTTCAATTAGTTTTGGTATACTTGCAAATTATTAAGGGTGTCAAGACAACACTTGTCTAGGAATTCTAGCTCATTTAGTTGAGATACTCTATATTCACTAGTGATTAGGTTCTACAGTGACACTCGCAGTGAAGGAAGCTCAACCTCAATAGGAAAGATGGCTTCTGATCCATAGACCAAGGAGAATGAGGTTGCACCTATAGGTGTGTGGATATTGGTTTGATAGGCCTAGAGGGCAGGATTTAAATGCAAATGCTAGTCATGACCAGCTTCATTGACTATTTTCTTTAGGATTTTCAGAATGGTCTTGTTTGTAGCCTCGACTTGACTATTGCCTTGGGGGTAATACAGGGTAGAGAATCGATGGTAGATGTTGAATCTTTGGGATAGCTCTTTCACATCTTGATTCTTGAAGGGTTTTCCATTGTCTAAGATAAGGGTTTGCAAAACACCATAACGACAGATAAGATAGTTCAGGATAAACTTAGCAATTTTCTTTCCTGTTATGTAGGTCATCAGAATGGCATCAACCCACTTGGTAAAGTACTCAGTGGCTATTATGATAAACTTGTGGCCATTAGATGAAGTTGGAGTAATTTTTCCTATGAGGTCAAGCCCCCACTACAAGAAAGGCCAAGGTGTTACCATTGGTTGCAACTCTTGAGCTGGAGCATGAATAAGATCTCCATGTTGTTGACAATGAACACACTTCTGCACATACTAATGGGATCCTCTTTCCATGGTTGTCCAGTAGTACCCCGTCCTCAATAGTTTCTTAGTTGAATTCATACCACTAGAATGGGAACCACATATGCCATCGTGTACTTCTATTAAGGCGGTCAAGGCTTCCTCTTGGTTAATACATTGAATTAATGTCCCCTCGATGCTTCGACAGTATAAGGTATCACCTAGGATCATGAATCGGGATGCTTTTTAACAAAGGTCTTTTTAATGTTGGAGTTGATATTGGATGGGAGGGTTCCTCTACTAAGGTAGGTGAATATATCATGATACCATGGGGATCAAGGACCAAAAATGACACACGCAAATTCAAATTTAGGGATTTCAAAAGTTGGTACAAGGTTTTTCTACCAAGAATTCACATTGAAGGACGTTGTGTGGCATGTCTAACAATGATCCAATTGTTGCAATAGCATCTACTTCTCGATTGTTTATGCAAGGAATCTGTTCAAAAGTTATATCAATGAAAAGGTCCTTGAGATTCTCTACCATCTTCTTATAAGGATTAAGCTTGTCATCCTTAGTTTGGTAGTCGTCATTGACTTGGTTGATAACTAGTTGGGAGTCCCCATAGAATTTCAACTTGTGTATCTACCATTGAACTACTATCCTTAGACCTGTGATCATGGCTTCATACTCAGCAATGTTGTTAGTACATAGAAATGATAGTCGGTATGACTTTAGAATATAATCACCTTGAGGGGTGATAAAGAGAATACCTACCCCTAATCCATGTTGGGTGAATGTTCCATCAAAGTACATTTTCCATTGATTTGCATTACATTGACAAAGAACACTGATTCATTAGGGAATTTAGATATCAATGGATTCTCTACATAGATAGGTGCTTCTTCTAGTTGTTTTGCAATCACTTGTCCTTTGATTTCCTTGTGTTCCACATACTCTATGTCAAATTAATTCAAGATCATTACCCATTTGGCCATTCACCCTATGAGAGTTGCTTTGGATAATAGGTAATTTAGCGGGTCAATCATTACAATAAGTTTGATTCGATGCGACAGCATGTAGTGTCTAAATTTCTATGAAGCAAAAACCACCACTAAGCATGCTTTCTCAATGGATGAATAGTTCATTTTATAGCCCACCAAGGTCCTACTGATGTAATAGATAGCTCTTTCCTTTCCATTTTCATCATGTTGAGCTAGGAAAGCACCTAGGGTTGCTAATGTTGCTGAGATATATAGGATCAATGGTTTATTCGATATTTGGGACATGAGAACTGGAGGTGTCAATAGGTACTCCTTGATCTGTTGGTAAGCTTTATCACACTTCTCATCCCACTTGTAAGTTATTCCTTTATGGAGAAGATGCAAGAAAGGATGGATTTTATCTGATAACTACACTATAAACCTTTTGATGGACTGCAATCTTCCTTGCAACCCTCTCATCTACTTCAACATTTGTGGCAATTCCATGTCTAGGATGGTTTATATCCCTCTTTGTGATACGATGTATCCAAGAAGCTTCCCTTATGTAACCCCAAAGACACACCTTTTTGGATTCAACCGTACCTTGTACTCTTCAAGTATGTTAAAGATGGGTCCCAAGTACTCTATGTGCTCACTCCTTTTTCTTGACTTGGCCAAAATATCATCCACATAGTCTTCAACTATTTTGTGGATCATGTTATGAAAGGTGAGGACCATTGCTCTTTGATAGGTTGCTCCTGCGCTCTTTAGCCCAAATGGTATCATGTTCCAAAAAAATGTTCCCCATGGACAAGTGAATGTAGTATTTTGTTGATCCTCCTTGGTGATCATGATCTGATTATAGCCTAAAAAATTATCCATGAGTGACAGCATTTCATGCCCAACTATTAAATCCACAATGAGGTCACTATTAGGAATAGGGAAATCATCCTTCGAGCATGCCTTGTTTAATTTTCTGAAGTTTGTGCATATTTTGATGCCCCCAATGGGTTTGGAGACCGGTACCTGGTTGGAAACTCACTTAGGATAATCAATCGATCAGATGAATCCAACGTCAAGAAGCTTTTGTAACTCAAGTTTCACCAAGAGTGCTATCTGAGGGTGCATCTTCCTTAATTTTTGCTTCACTAGTTTGGCTTTAGGATAGACTGCTAAGTGATGCACAACCACTTCTAGATTGAGCCCTGGAATATCTATGTATGACCATGCAAAGTTAGCTCTTCTCTTTTTCAGGAATGCTGCTAGGTTTTTTTGTTCTTCATCCAACAAGGATTTGGCATAGAATGTTATCTTGGGTGCTTCTTCCATTCCTACATTGACTGGAGTATCCTTTTTTTCTAGGACTGTTGATTTCTTTGGATGCATTGCACTAGGGGGAGATTGAATCCCTCATCCTTGGGTTCCTCAGAGAGGTTTTCACCCTCGAATGTGTCCTTTATTTTTACTATTTTAGGATTAGAAAGTTTCACAACATGTTTTGCACTCAAAGATTTTCATGTTAGTTGCATGTCCTCAATTTTGCAACTGAAGGATTCAATTATCTCCCCATTGTATGCCCCTATGTCTAGTTCTATATCAAAACCAGCTTTGTGATTTTCCCATGGTAAATTATCATGAAGTCCCATGAATTCTGAGATTGCTTCATTATTTTTGAATAAATCTAGAATCAATAGTCCTTGTTGGTCCAAGGTAATGAGTTGTGGGTATACTAGGCATATTTCAGTCGGTTGATCACTTGGGGTAAATAATGTTGTGGATATCATGAAAAGGGAGTTATTCTCAAATGATTTGGCAACATCAAGGGGGAAGTCATCTAGGGTAGTATCACACGATGTTGGTAACCAAGAGGAAGGCTCAACCCATTTAGCGGAAGTACCTTTTCCAATAAGGGTAACCTTGCTAGTAATACATCCTAAGCCAAGATTCTTTGGGCGTTTCTCAGGAACGATGGGTTCTAGAAAACCATTTTATTTTTTCCCTAGTTTCTCATTCTTGTTGTAGCCCCAACCCTTTAATAGCTGCAATCCTTTTTTGTCATCTTCCATGGGAAGAGTGAGGGCGAGTTGTTCATCTTGATATAGCAGTTTAGAGACATCCTCCTCATTGACATCTTCTTTGTTCAAATCCCCCCACTTGGTGAAGGTAGTAGCTACCATCTTGATTGTTTCAGCTACTTCATTGCTAGATGTGGGTTTCCCATGGGATTTAGGAAAAAGAGGTAGCTCCCATAACAATAAGGTGTTCTTCATTAGTTTGTAGCTTCCACAACCATCATCTTGGATCACTGCTTTGATATTAGGAATGTTCTGCACAATGGGTGTTTTTCATTTATGAGGTAGATGCGAGGGATGATGGGTCATCAAATGAGGAGGATGGTGTAGGCCCTTCATTATTTTTAGGGATCTAGGATATCTTATAGAACATGGCCTCAAGGTTCTTGCAATAGTAAAAAGGCTCAGGATCTCCATGGATGGTAACTTCTCTGCCCTCAAAAGGAAACTTTACACATTGATGATAGGTCGAAGCTACACCTTTTAGAGCATGGATCCATGGTCAACCAAGCAGGATGTTGTAGGGGAGATCAAGGTCTAACATTTGACATGTAGTCTCCGCAATGATGGGTCCCACTTGGATGGGTAGTGTGATGATGCCTTGTGATACCTGCTCTTGATCATCATATGCTCTAATGGTGGTACTCTTTACTTTATCAATAGTATCTTCTGAATAGCCCAATTTTTTGATCAACTAAAGGGTGAAAATTTTCAAACCAACACCTCCATCTACTAAAACTCTTTTAACCTTGTTCTTATGAATAATGACCTCAAGGAGCAAAGCACAATTATGAGATGGTTGTGATGGTAGGTCTTGTTTCAAGAAGGTGAGAAGATGATTAGTGATATGCCCTACCATAGCTTGAAACTGTAATGTATCAATATCCTCGGGGATAGATGATGAAGATAAAGTCTCCTCTAAGATTTCCCTATGATGTGCGGGGGATAGCCTCAATAGTTCTAAGATAGAAATCTATGCAGGGGTCTTCTTAATTTTATCTAGGAGATTGTAGGTTGTGCCCTAGATTGAGATGGGACTCCTTAGATAGTGACTTTACCACGTCACGTGGTGACTCCACACTCCGTACTAGGCCCTTTGATGGTGACAATGGTAACGACACTATCATAGGAAGCACTACATTGGAATAGCTATGTTACACGTTCATGTAATCGTTAGCTTTTCCAGTGTTGTTTCGTTTGTTATGATCTAGCATAGGGTTCTTGTATATCTTAAGATCTTGATTACCGACTGGTACCTCAACAAATATGGCTCGGCTCTCTATAAAATCTTGGATAATATTTTTGAGCCTCATGCAGTTTGAGGTTTTGTGTCCTTTGATTTTGTGAAAGTCACATAGATCATTTTCGTTGTACCAGGGTGGTTTATCCTATGGTTCTTGGTAGTTTTCAAAATTGGGAAGTGTTATTAGGTTTGACTCTGCCAACTTCTTCATGATAGTCTCAATAGGTTCTGACAATTGTGTGTACTTGTGTTTTGGATAGTTGTTCTTGTTGGGTGTTCATTGTTGGTGTATTTCGGTGTTGTTGATCTAACTGTTTTGTGAGGGTGTTGTTTGTTGCATAGTTGGTTAAACACTAGTTATTTGATTGTTGTTTGGCCTAGGAGAACTTAGGACCACCTTAGCATCTACCACACCATCATTCGTTGCATTCTTGTTCTTATCCCAAACACGAGGCTTGTCATTTGAACTGGTTGAAGGGTGATTTTCTTTGTAAGCTTGAGTATTTCCCTATGAGATTAGAGCTCTCTCGATGTTTAGGGCCCTAGGGAAAAGCTCGTCATAAGAGGTAATGTACTGCATTTTCAAGTGGAAGGATAGATCTGGATCTAAATTTATTATGATGATCCCTACTTTTTGTTCATCAGGAATTGGCCATTTGCTCTTACTAGCTCTTTGCCTCCATCGTTGTAAGAAATTGGCGAAATATTTTCCTTTGTTTTTTTTGAGATTATACAACTCTTCTAAGCTCATGTCCATGTCAAGGTTAAAGGAGAAGTGATCTATGAATTTATTAATGATTTCTTGGAAGGTTTTGATACCTAGAGGTAACTGAGAAAACCATTCAATGGTTGGGCCTATCAAGCTTCGTGGAAAGAGGTGCATCAAATAGGAGTCATTATAGGAAACCTCCATACACATGACATTAAACTCTTTGATATGGTCTATAGGACTTCCTCTCCCTTTGTATTTATCAAATTTTGGGACTTCAAAACAGGGAGGGAATGGTAACATTGCAATGTTTCGATCAAATGGATATGGGTATAGGTTTTGTGTATGGGGCTTCTTCATCTTTCCCATTCGGATATCCTACATTTCTTGGGTTAATGCCTTAAGTTGCAATGTTACATCATCTTGGGGATTTGGTGGAGGAACATATGTTGCATATTGTGGGATGGTGGATGCGTTGTATGTGGTATTTTGATATGATGAGGTGTTTTATGGTATGTATGGTGGTGTGGGATATTGTGAAGGTGATTATGGTGTTGATGTATATGTTCCTAGATAATTTGTATTGACAATGTTTTGTTGAGGATTATAGTAGGAGCCTTGTTTTTGTTGTTGTTGTTGTTGGGAATACTACTAAGCTAGTAAGGCTTGTTGTTGTTGTTGGGCCACTAGGGTTGTTTGTTGTGCTTGTTGTTGTTGGGATGATAAGGCTACTTGATGTTGTTGAGTTGTTAAGGCTGATTTTTGTGCTACTAAGGTTGCTTGTTGTTGTTGCTACTATTGTTGTGTTGCTAAGGTTGCTCGTTGTTGTTGTGCTGCTAGGGCTGCTTGTTGTTGTTGATGCTATTGGTGTGCTACTAAGGATACTTGCTATTGTTTTTTTTGGTGGTGTGTTGCTAGGGCTGCTTGTTGTTGTTGAACGACTTGCTAATAAGCTTGTTGTGCTTTTTGTAAAGCTAAGGCATGTGCTTGCAATGTAGGATTAATTGGTTGTTGGGAAATTTGCAATGGGTTATGGGTGTTGATGTTTTGATTGGTTTGCAAGTTGTTGATGAGAGGTTGGGGGTTCCCTTGGTTTAACATTTCTTGTACGATGGTGGATTGGGATGGAGGAATGTGAGTTTGAGGTCCTATTTGATTTTTCCTAACGTTGGGGACCAAGGGGAAAGATGATGATGGTTCCATTAGGTATTGCGATGGTAATGGCATATTAGGACCTTGAGTCCATTAATTGAAAGTGGTCCCTTGACCAATGTTTTGTGGATTTCCTTGTGTTAGAGATGCGGTCAAGATATTACCTTGGTTGATGGGGTTTGTCACCAAGGGGTTGTTTTGATTTGGATTGGTGATGGATGGGATGGATGTGTTTTTTGAAACAAATTGTGTGGATGAACTAGTTTGCGGTGGATAAATATGTCCTTATTTTTGTTAAGGGTTGACTTTGCATTAGGGTGTTATCATGCCCTTGTTGGTCTATTTGAGGCACTTGGCCTATACTACCCTACATGATCTTGGGCACACTTGTGGTACTTGTGGGGAAGGACGAAGATGGGTGCCCTCGATATGTTGAGGTCATCATGGATTCATGAAGTGTAAGTGGTTGATTTTGATGCAAGGGGTGTTTGAGAATGGTAGGAGTACCAAACTTTGGTGTCCAAGTGGTGTTTTGAGATGCATTGGTATTTAGGGTACCCACAAGTGTGTTTCTTTCAAATGGAATAGTTTGACCAAAGTCCTTAGCAAGATTAGCTGCAATACTAGGAATGGATGCTTGATTAAGGCCTAGCGATGGAGTTGTTGGAATGGTGGATGAATTCAAGCCTTGTGTTAATGATTGTGCAACAAAAGATGGGAAAATTGGAGCCACTTTTCTAAGGCTTGATGTTCTTGTTTGTACTCCATGATTTCCTCCTTAGTAAGTTCGAATGGTTGTTCATAACGTCTTCTATCTCATATGGTCTCGATGGAGACGAGGGTCATTGTGATGGGGTAACTTGACTTCTCAGATTAATTTCTTGAGGATTAGTATCACTTGAGGTAAATTTGACTTTGGTTTTCTCCATGATTCTCTTATGTTGTGATCTTGTCTTTACCATTAATTTTGGGTCACCTATGGGAGAATTGTGTTGATATTTGAAGTGTTTAAACCCTCTAGTTGACTCAAATTTTGGTAAAAGGGACACTCTAAGTATTTTTGCAGAAACGATGATAACGGGAGATGAAAAGGTGAATGATGTGGGGAGTGATCTTTGCAAACATTTTGGGACAAAACTTTTGACTTAAGAGTTTGATTGTTTTGATGTTTGGATAAAGGATGTTTTATGAACTTGTGAATCTTTAGGGTAGACTCATGACCTTCAAGATAAACTAGTCCAAATATGATAACTAATGTAACTAGGTGTATGGAAAAGGATTCATTTCACATACAAAGTAGCTAAGTTAGGTTTTAGGTTGATAGATGTCCAATTCAAAAAAAGTGTCAGTGTATTCAAAAAATTTGCAAAGTTCAGTGAAGTGAGGGATGAATTTTGAAGAAGGGGTGGATGAATATGTTTGTGTTGGATATTTCTGATATGTGGTTGTCATTGATATCAACACTATTGGCATTAATTTCTTTAAGGTTATATATGTCGAGGATATTGAGAAAATTGTAATAAAATAAGATGTAGGTTGTCAGTGATGTAGTGAAGTTTAGTTTAGCCATCATGCTATTGGCTAACTCAATATATTGATGATAAGAGGTTGTGGATTAAATGGTTTTTTTTTAGTATATTTAGTTTATCCATGTAAATTTTCAAAGATCCGCATGAAGATTTGATCGAGTTATGAGTATTTGTGTTCTAACAGTCGTTTTGTTGCTTCAGTTGGTGTTCCTAAAAGAAGATAATGTGATTCTACTAATTTGAGTTGTTGTGGATGCTTTTGTAGTGATTCATGATTCCCATGGATGTTTCTAGATCATTCTCTATCTATGTTGTACATCTGCATTGATCGTTGTGCTCGTGATTGGTGATTTTCTTCTGTGTGTTCATATTTTTCATGATCATGGCCGACAGGGTGATTGTAGCATGTTGTGGATCTTCGAGGCATATTTTTTGGAGATGTTTTGTGTTCGAGGATGTTGTTTTGGGTCTTCACTATGTTGTGGCTGACATTGGTTGGTGTGCATTGATAATTTTTTATTGATTTGGGTCAATAGTTTGTGCATGTTTTATATTTTGATAAAGCCAACATGTATATGATCTTATCCTTAGTTGCAGATATATATGAGTGATTGTTTATACCATTTGAATGTATGTGTGTGAGTCATGTGTGTGAATAATGTTCTAATCTTTCGAAGGCAGAAGTAAAGTGTGAAGAAGAGTGAGCATAGTTTATGTGCTTAACCGAAACTGTAATCAGGCATTAGCATATGCTATTTTCGGAGTTCAAAATCTTGTGGATGTAATCCAAATGTTTCTGTAAGACAGTGTGTCTTCCTTTGGGTAGTAAGCCTTCTTGTATTTGATTGGCGAGCTCTAGGCAGTGCGCCTCAATGCATGTGAATTCCCCATTTATAATTCTTTATCCTTTTAACAGAGTATAATCTTGTGGACTAACCTCCACCATGGTTTTTCCCCTAATAGGGTTTCCACGTAAAAAATATTGGCGTTATGTGTGATTTGATGTGGTGATGGTTTATGCTTTCATGTTTATCTATCAAATTTGAGAATAAGTTTAATTTGTATAATTTATGTGACAACTGATTCACCCCCCCTCTCTCAGTTTCTTGCCCTTGTGTTACCAACAGTTTGACCCAATGTTGACCTAGAGTGAACCTCTTGTTTGATAAGGCCAAGGTGGTGAGAAACATGCTAGACCTCTAAAGTGATAATACTCCAAGAACTAAATGATTTTGATAAAATAGGACTCAAACAATTTTGGAAATAGGACCCAATGATTTTGGTAAAGTGAAACTCAATGATTTTGTATAATGGAACTCAATGATTTGGACAATAGAACTCGATGATTCTGGACTCAATGTTTGCCATGTTTACCTTATCTCAATTTTCTTGTTTTAGGGAGTCAAATTTTGAACATAAATCAATGTGGGGTGTTCATTTGATTTAATCTTGGATTTTATTTTTACCACATACAATGTCTTGCTTAAGTTTCAAACTAAATGTCTATGTCAAAAAAATCATTCATTTAACAAATTCCATTATGTGAAAATCATGAGGTTAAAGCCATAGTTGCCTAGGTTAACTTTGGGAAGCATGGATTGAGATGTAAACCAAAATATTTAGAAGTCTTTGAGGATAGAAATCCTTAGGACAAGCATCAATATCAAGGTTTTTTTCAAAGGGTATCCATACGTAGACCAAAGGGTTTAGAATTTTGAAAAGACTTGTTGATGTTTGTTTGCAATTTTTTTGGAACCAAGCAAGTGTTAAATTGACTCACAAGCATGAACAATCCTAGATAGGTGTGTATTTCTTAGTAGGACTACCATCATCCCCTAAGAGATGATTAATCCGTGAAGATGAAATGGACAAATAAGCTATGTCAAGGAAATGCAATGTCTTGACACACCAAGCAAAGGAGTCCCTTCCCCATTTTCTTTATTGCCTCAATTAAAAACTGAACAAGGTAAGTAACTTCTTAGAGCGATGCTACTCCAATGCACTACCTCAAAATACACTTCGAAGGAAATGGTGAGCCACTAATAACAAGGCTTGTAATTCAAACTTTTGGGATAAACTAGTGCTATACATGTGGAAAATTTACTCAATTAATAGGACTTCCAACCCTTAGAAACATCTAATGGTTTTGACGTATCACATGGATACTTGAGGAGATGGTCACTATAGTGTAACTACACTAGTTGTTCAATGACTTTCGTCATGCCAAGTATTTATATCGCGGACTGAAATGAAAGCACTGCTTGGGTCATTCCATCTCACAAGTTGGGAGGAAAGCCCTCTAAAGTTAACACATGTTTGAAGCATAAAATTATTTTCGTCACCCAAGATTGCCAATAGGCGCAAGGGGAGAGGATAAGCGCTTCCAAGAAGAAAAGGTATACTTGTGTGTTTCTCTTCACCCAAGATCACATGAAGTGCAAGGGGATTTGATATGCACACCAAGCATACTTAAGCAAGTCAAACACATGTTCATTTTAATCCATCATAGCAAAATGAGTTTGTTTTAAACACCAATTTGAAGTGTGAAGATTGTGTTGTTCAATTTTAAACCAACAAGCAAAATGATGTGGGTTCATTTTAACCAATTTGAACATTCATTTTAAAGCGCAAAAGAAATCTAGTATGGTCCTAAAACATGAAATAAACAATCTTAAATGGGTTGTAATTGCCCCATAAGTGTCAAAACACTTGTTACAATTATAAGATTTAAACAATGATATGTTCCTTCACTTTGAATGTTATCGTCCAAACCTACAAAACTAGTTAGCCTAAAAAGACAAAATTCAAAAGTTAGTGAGATGTTGAAAAGCAAATAAAATAAAAAATTTAAAGCGCATGCTAAAATTCATTCACTATTTTGGTTTACCAATAAAAAGCATCATTGTTTATGATAGTGTCTCCATAATTCAAATGGGCATCGCTTTGGTGAGAAAAAGCATCACTTTGCAGTAAAATAGAGGCGACAATAGCATCGCTATTTGGTGGCGTCACCATTTTCAAATCTTTGATACTCTTAAAAAGTATTAGCATTGCAATTTGTTTTAATGGGCGTCAATGATTTAATTAGGCATTGTTGTATCTACTGAAAAGAGCATCGCTATATGGCGACGCCTGACAAAGGCATCGATGTAGTCTCCAAAAGCGTCGTTGTATCTGCAAAACTAGAAAAAATAAAATTCAAGAGAAAAAATTGTTAAATTTGATCAGTACTTCCCTCCTTCTAGAGCCAAAAAGTGGTTGATGGCTTAGTATAGGTTGACTACACCTAATCCATGAGGATTCAAAGTAAATTCAAGCCATTAAACATCAGTCCAATAAGATCATTCAATAAAAAACTAAACTAGGAATCCATTAAAACTAACATATTAAATCATGAAAGCTTCAAAAACACCTATTCTAATCCATTAAAACTTATCCTATTGGGGGAGTGGTGTCGCATTGATGTGGAATGACAACCCTTTCCAAATCTCGTGGATAATGAGCTTGTTTTGATCGATTCTATTGAGGAGAATTGACGAAACTAATAAAAAATGTGTGATGAAACATGATTTAAAGCTAAATTAACATGATGCAAGCTATTTTAACATGGTTTATGCTAAGATGATTGATATGGATGCGTGAAAATCTAATCTAAATGGAGTTTAAGCTAAAAATATTAAAACCCTAAGTTACCATGAAATCCATTAATAGAAGCTAAGCTAATGATGACAGTAAATTAAGTTAAAAAGATGCTAAATAAGTGCTAAATATGAGTGCAAGTGAAAGTGATTTTAACAACATAAGCTTTCTCTTAAAAGATGGATCCATTTGTCTCCAAATAGTGACCTATTTATAGGAGGACAAATGAGAAATGAAGGGTTAAGATTAAAAAGGTTAATCAATGGTCAAAATTGGAGGAAAGATGAAACATGGATCATGGATTCTCATCAATGGATGAGAATCAATGATCACATGGATCAAGGAAAGAATCAAGGGTTCATATTCTTCCAAACAAACACACTTTCAAAACTTGCACAAGAAGCTTTGTTGAAAGTTTTTTATAAGGAAGAATATTCCTTTTTTCAAATGAATGAAGAAAGAGAATATTCTTAAAGAATATCCTCATGGGTGAGAAAAGTTAGATATTTCACAAATTAGAACAAAGTTTCAATGTGAAAAAGGGGAAGGAATATTCCTTTTGGGGGAATGTGCAAAGGAGAAATATTACCTTGGAATATTCCCTTGCAAGTGGGGGGATTAGATTTATTAGTAATTTGATAATTAAATAAAATTTCAATTATGAAAATTAGGAGAATTAGACAATATTCATTAAATAAAATGATTTAATGAAAAGGGGAAAATGATATGATATTTAATTAAATGACTTAGGGTTATTTAATTAAATAAGAGGACTTAGGGTTTTAAATTAAATAACTTGATGTGTTTATTTAATAAGACAAAATGTTAGCATAAAAGGGGGTGAATTAACCCAATTAGATTAATTAGATCAATAGATGAAAATGACGTAATTAATTAAATAGCTAGGCTAATTTAATCAATTAAGTGAAAAGAGGATAGGTTTTAGGATGAAATGATGTCGGTATATCTTATTCGAGTGCATGATATCTTTCAGAACATTTTTAAGTGTCTACAATCCTCTTTGATATCTTGGTTTGCTAATTATTGATGTGATGATGAGTTTATATGTTCCATTTTTTTTGTATCTATGAGTTATGCAGGTTGTGGATTAGCTACCCACTTTATTGTAGTGGGATGAATTGGATGAGGACTTTCTATATCCACAAGATTTTTCTAGTGATAATGAAAACTTTTTTGTTGGCCTTGTATGTAGTAATTTATATATTGGTATGTTACATTGAGATAAGAGGATGGATATATAGACTTGATTATATATTTTGGGTTGGTATTTTTATGGAATGAAGTTCTATCTATGATTTATATACCCTTGTTTGAGGTATGGCTATCTTGGTTAAATTAAAATTTGTGGTGGTTGCTATTCTAGCTAGTATGAGTAAGGAAACTACTCAGATGCTTTGTTATCATTTGAATTTGGTGCTTTTGTTCATGTAAAGATAGATGCAGGTTTCAATGGTAGTTGATATCTTTCACACTAGCATGTTCCTTTTTTTTCCATAGGTGGCATGTTGGAAGATGTGAGGATTTTTTTGCTTGATGATGGTTATCATTGCTTTTGTAGGTATCTTGTTGGAGCATGGTGAAGATTCATATGGTACATGTTTGGATAAGGTATGTTTTTCCCTTGTTTGTGATTCCTATGGGTATATTTACAATGTTGATTCCAAGTGGGAGAGTGTTAGGATTAAGGTGTTATCTACCTTGTAAATCCTATGTCATATTGCATAGTTGCAACATTCTTGGAAAGTGTCCCTAGGTACTTAGAGTGAATTGGGAAAATATTTTATAATACTAATTCTCACCATTATTTGTAATATATTCATAAGGGGTGATGGATTCCTCTAGCAGCAGTAAAGGTGACTTGTGGACACGAACATTTTTTTTTTTTCCCCACATGTGGATGCCTAGAATGAGATAATAAAAGATAAGGCAAAGGATAAATGAGTGAATTTTAGTATTCTCTTAGTGGGAGCTTGGAATGAGGAAATAGGTGTCTCTTAGTATTCCATCATTTATTGTATTTAATATGTTTATTTTCCAAGTTTGGCAGCCCAAGTTGGAGGGAAAGTATTGGAGCCAAAACCAATATCCTTTTGAATTCCAAGGAGGTATTCCAATGGTTGGGGATGTTTGGAATGAAGAGTCATCTTTAGGAGCCTTTTTGGGGCCTTAGACCTCTTCACACATCTATAAATTCAGCCTCTTGGATGTAGAAAATATGAGAAACAATTGAATGTAGAGTTTCTTTGCAGGAATAAGGATAGGTTAAGGCAAAAGGAGGTTTTTCACAAGTGCACAAGTGTTTCCATGGTGGAGGAAAAGAGTATAATGAAATTGATTGTATTGTAATCTCATTTGTTTGAATATAATGCATACTTATCCTATCTTCTTGGTGGACTTTTTTATTGCAAGGGTTTCTCCACATAAATCCTATATTATATGATGCTCTTATGTTACTTATTTGTGTCTCAATACTATTGTCTTATAGTTATTTTATTCTTTATATATTGTTGTTAGAAGTTCACATAAGATGGTATTATTAAGCATGTTATGTTGGTTGATTTTTGGCATAATACAGAAGATGGATCTAATCATGATAATTTCATATTAAGTGTTGATCATGATGTTAGTCGCACACCAACAGTGTAGATAAATCCTCACAGACATACCGTGTGAACCTATCTTTACCTGAAAGACTAAACCAAGACAACCTAAATTGTAGGCTGACTCAACTTAATCCCAAGGCTCATTTATGTTAGGTCTTGACCACACTAGGTTCACATCAGGGTTCATTGTGATAATGTTGTTAATCACAAGGGGTAAATGTTTATTTCTGACTCTCAAAGGAATCATAAGGATAGGTAAAAGATATTCTTGGTCTATCATTAGACAATTTCATGAAATCAACAGATTTGCAATAACATTTCATGAATTTCAAATAAATTTTCTTTCACTTAAGTAAATTTAGCTTTAAGAATTCAACAATATTATGGAATCGAAAGATTTGCAATAATATTTCCATTCATTTGTATCTTTTTTTTGAACATTTTCTAAAATTTAAACATCTATCCTAAAATAAAGCATCAAAAGTATTAAAACAAGTAAAATTGCTCCTAGGTATTATCCACATATGCCTCAAGAATTAACCAAATCAAAGCAAGCCATTCCATACATCACCATATTTCTTCACAAATAGACATAGAATGATGTGAGATTTTAAAGAAAGGGGGTTTATTTGGACACCAGGTAGGTTCTGTATGCACCCTTAAACGGTGCAACATACAATCTTGCCCAAAAAAACAAACAACCAACTACATAAGATTTCATACCAAGTAGTAGCTTTCAAATTAACTTTGATAGTGATTAGCTTCTATGTGCATACAAGTTTTTAATCTGGAATGGAATAGAAAATAGGAAAAAGAATAAAACTTAAAATATTTTTTGGTTCTCTGACATCCACAAATTTTGAACTTAACTTAAAATGAAACATTTCTCGGCCTTTTATAAGAACAATACACAAGGGATATTAGAAAAATACATGAGAGGAAATCCAAGGGATGAATCATAACAAGGAATGTGGAATATGACAACTGGTAGGAGAATTGTTGACGAAGTCAATGAATTTCAACCTTCTTCAGCACGTTAATATCTTTCGGGTTCTTCATCTTTGTATTATCGCTAGGATAATAACTTGAATCCGAATAGGATGTAGGAACTTCCCATATATTCAAAATGATTACTTGAACATTTTGTTCCTACACTCTAGTTCTACCCTAGGTTTAATACTCCCAAGAATGAGTCACACCAAAGGTTGGTGCATTCCTTCACCGCATGCGTAATACCAATATGCCCGATATTCTAAAAACTCAAGCTCCTCCTTCACATAGACTCTCAGAACGTATCTCCCAATCTAGATATGATTCTATTTGTGATCCAAATTTTCCTAACTGTCCATACCCAAATGTTGCATTACAATCTATTCCTCCTACAAGCACAAATTCCATATATTAAATCCCTTTTAAAACATTCATAAAATTCTCATGAAAACAAAACCATCATTAATAAATCATCATTTTAAACACATCATAAATATCATGCTTTTAAAATTACATTCTCGCGTAATTATCTCTTTTAGTCAGATGACCGGACCTCTTGGCCCCCCGGGAAAACTTAAACTTTTAGTTTAAACTTAACGTTGTTACCCAGTACTTGATACCTAATACTTCATCTTTTACCAAAATAAAATTTTCTTGGACCCCAAATTCCACCGGACCTCCACACTTTCCCAAACCCTCACTCTCGGACCGGAACACTTCATCCAAAACCTTGCATTAACATTTTAACATTTATGGCCCTCTAGTACCCAGTACCCTATGCCCAATACACTCGAATCATGAAGTACTCCAAAATTTTCCTTTGACTTTAACTTCCGGTGATCTCTTCAACTAGCCAACACCTGCCATAAGCATTATTTTTCACTTGGGTGCCCAAGTCTTACAGTCTTGGGTCATGTTGTGAGACCACACAACATTAAGGAAACTTAATTTTCATATTTGCATATAAGTTTTTATTTTCATGTTGTTTTAGTTCAAGCCTTGTATCTCATCCATTGAAGTCATATTTGGATAGAGATTGAATTTTTAAATAATTGATATAAGAACATGTTTATTTATCATCAGTTAATACTTCTAATGGTGATACCATCGAGGACTCTCCCATGTGCATCACTAACCTATTTGAGAACATATCCATCAATACCATTACAACCTTATCCTTTACATCACCTTCACAAGCTAATGGCCTTCAACTCATTTACCCCCAACTCATCGATTGGGACCAATAATAAGCACCAATTTTGGACATATTCAAAAATGATGATGCTATTGTTGATTTTATGGGACTTAGAGATGGCATACCTCCCAGAGATAGCAAAGAAGGATTTGGCATAGACCTTGATGTGAAAGCATACTCTAGGGGGAATTCAGATCCTTTAGTTGCAAAATAGAAAATATAAAAAATAAAATAGATCCTCTAGTGAAAACCATAATGTGGCACTTTTCAATCATGGAAAAGTAAAAAATAAAGGACATATCCAAAGGTGAAAACCTCTTTGAGGTGTTTGAGGATGAAGGATTCAACCTCCCTAGTATCACTAAGCATTAAGATAAAACAAAAGTACTAGTAGAAGACTTAGAGAAAATCAATGTTGGAACAACTGACACTCCTAAAATCATATTCTAAGAAACATCTTTGAATCCAAAAGAGAAACATGATTTTACATTATTCTTAGAGGCATAAAAAATCAATTTTTTCTTGGTCCTATGCCTACATTCCTAGATGAGACACAACATTAGTGGTCCACCATTTGATCATATGTCTAGAGGTAAAATTTGTTAAATAAAAGCTACATAAGTTGCATCCACAAATTATACTACTAGTCAAAGTTGAGCTACAAAAACTTTTAGATGTTTGCTTTGTAAGATCAATTGATTATCCAAAATGGGTGTCCAATATAGTACCTATTCTAAAGCCCACTGGGGGAATACACATATTCACATATTTTAGAGATCTCAATAAGTCTTTTCCTAAGGATGACTTTCCATTACCCAACATAGACATCATAGTGAATTTGACAACATGCATGAGACACTTTCTCTCTTAGATGGTTTTTCAGAATATAACCAAATGTGTATAGCACAAGAGGACCAACATAAGACAACTCTTGCATGCTCTTGGGGTACATATTATTGTAATATCATGTTGTTTGGTTTTAACATAGGTGCAACATATCAAAGAGCTATGACAATGATCTTTCATAACAATCTCCATAACATAATGGAAGACTGTGTAGATGATATCCTAATAGAATTAATCACAAGGAAAGGGCATTTAGATGTTCTAGAACAGATATTTGATAGACTAAATAAGTATCAAGTGAGGCTAAACCCAAAGAATTATGTATTTGGTGTCACTTCAAGAAATCTATTGGGATACATAGTGTCTTGTAGAGGTATTGAAGTAGACCTCACAAAGGTTAAATCTATTATTGAGATGCCTCCACCAAAGACTCTCAAACAACTTCATAGTCTCTAAGGGGAGCTACAATCCATTAGATGGTTCATAGTACAAGTAGTGGATAAGTTTCCCTCATGCTTCATCTCCTACACAAGTATTTCACATTCAAATGGGATGAGAAATGTCAGCAAGCCTTCCAACAACTTAAGGATTACCTAGAATCACCTCTAGTATTGATGCCTCCAGTTCTAGATAGACCATTAATCTTATACATTTCAGCTACATCAGTAGCACTAGGTACTCTCTTGGCACAACATGATGACTCTAGTAAAAAGAGAGTAGTTTTATCACATTAGCTAAACATTAATAAGCTATGAGCTTAATTACACTCCCATTAAGTGAGTTTGTCTAGAAATTCCCTTTTCTTCACAAAAGCTTTGACACTACATGCTCAACTGCAAAATTAAGCTTATCTCTAAGGTAGATCCATTGAAGTATCTATTATCCAAAGCAACACTCATTGGTTGCACGGATAAATGGGTCATGATACTTAGTGAGTTTGACATAGATTATGTAGACAAGAAAGTAATAAAATGAAAAGTCATAGCAAATCAGTTAGTTGAAGCACCATTATACAATGGTAATCCTTTGGTATCAAATTTTTTGGATGAAGAAACTTCACTATCACTCCCACAAATCAATGGAATTTATACTTTGATAGTTCACATACACAACATGGTTCAAGGATAGGATTCTTATTTATCACACCTCAAGTTGATTATATCCCAAATCCATTTAAGTTAGTTTTTTTATGCACAAATAACATTTTCGAGTATTAAGCACTTATCATAGGACTAAGAATGGATATACATTGGTAAATCAAAGAGTTATAAGTCTATGGTGATTCAAAACTAGTGGTTAGTCAGGTAAATGATGACTACCAAACAAAGGATGTCAAATTGCTCCCATATAAAAGAATGCTAGATAGCTTCAAACAATATTTTACTAATATCACCTTTTAGCAAATACCTAGAGTAAACACCAAGGTTGTAGATGTTATGGCGACTATTGGGTTTCTCCTAGACATGCCTCATAATAGTCATAGATATTAGTTTCTCATTGAGAAACTATTAGTTCCAACCTTCAATGTCCTCAAATATGATTTTTTGTGTGAAATTGTTAGTCCTAATTCCCCTTAGTACCATGACATTTACACTTACCTACAAAACGGTGCCATACCACCTAACCTTACCATGAACCTAAAGAAAACCTTTATATGTCAATCATCTCTCTTCACCATTCTTGGTGACACCCTTTATTTAAAGAATATCAATGGTACATTACTTTGATGTCTTAACTCGAAAGAGGCAACAACTAACCTACATGAGGTACATGAAGGTGTTTGTGATTTGTATTCTAATGGCCCTACCCTAGCTGATAATCTACTGAGGACATGATACTATTAGCCTACCATGGATCAAGAAGCACACTAGTTTGCTAAGAAGTGTTTATAGTTTCAACATCATAGTGATCTTATTCATGCACTAACCCAAGAGTTGCAACCTATTACTACACCTTGGCTCTTTTCACAATGGGGACTCGACCTCATAGGAAGATTTCTCCCACATCATCCAAGAGTCATAAATTCATTATCACTGCCAATGAGTATTTTACAAAGTAGATAGAAGCCATCCCACTCACCTACGTCACCAATAAACAAGTAGCTAAGTTCATTCTTAACTATCTAATTTTTCAACATGGTGTCCCCATGCCATCATCATAGATAACAGTACACCCTTCAAAAGTTAAGATGCCCAAAATATTTTTTTGTAATTTCATATCCAACATCGCTTTTCCACACCATACTACCCCCAAGGAAATGGTCAAGCTAAAGCATCTAACAAAAACATCCTAAAAATTCAAAAGAAGATAATTAATGATGTTGGTCATGACTAGTACCTCCAACTTTTTCATATCTCGATTTCAATGCTTACATTCTAAATATTGAGGAAATTGAAATATTTGGAAAATAGAATTTATCATTTTTATTTGTGGATTTGATAAAATGCTATGACAAAATTGCAAATGAATATTATGCAATTTTGTGATTAAAGAGATTATTTCATGAGATTATTAGTTAAAGGTTACTGATAAGTGGACAAGTGTAAGAATGTGTGTGCAGGAATAGGTTGAAGGATGGGAACTTCATTGAGGTAGGCACACTTAGTCGGATAACCACAGTAAGCAAGAATGGAATATGGAAACTTATAGACTATAGTAGATCGTGACATCTACATATGTTTGAAAAGGTGATAAATGTCATCTTTCAATGTGATATTATAATTAGTGAAGGAATGAATCAATGCATTCTTGTCTTATCTTGTCTATTTCAAAATTGATATTTAATGAAATCTAAAATTCTCCCCATTAAGTGTAAATATCATATGAAAATGATTACATTGTTGTTCTTTTGATGAGATTGAAATATGTATGTTGTGTGAGGAAATAGGAAGAATAAAATGTACATGTATGTTTGGAAAACATATCTTGAAAGTATGTACATATGAGAAATTATCTTATGATATATTGCATATTTAATTTTATTCCCTTAAAAATAATAATAAAACGTGGTTAAAGAATTTGTAACTCTCATAATGAATTGCATAAGGGTACTAACCCATCTCATATAGAAAAGCTATAGTCAATGCTAGGAGAGGAGGAAGTGGGTGACCAGGTAAGTGTTACCTGATTTTGCTTCCATCTCAATCAGGTAGAGCTGAGATAGTGCTTGCAAAAACAAAGATAAAAGGTACATATTGAATTCTGCTATGTTTCATTTATATGCACAAAGAATTATCAAATTGCTTGCATTTTATTATGCAATGTACACAAGAGAGAGATTGCAAAAAAAAATTACATAAAAACTATATTTTATTGATAATTTCAAGTGTATAGTGTCCCAACAAGCTGTGGGATTAACTCCTTCAATGCAATACAAAAATTAGACTATACATTTGATGAAAAGAGGAGCATATAAAAAGAAAAGGCATCCATCATTTCCTGGGTGGAGAGGATGGATGTTTATTTGTTACATCTCCAGCTAGCTCCTAAGTCCTCTAGAAGGTTGTTCCATTGCTCTAGAATGCCTTCAGGAGTTGAGAAAACTGGTGTTAGATCTCAGGATACGTTTTTTCATCATATACAATTCAATTTCAACAAACATATAGTGTACTATCATATGACATTGAAGCAGTTTCGCAACATCTCAAATATCAAAAGAAAAGCATAAGATTATCATCCATATTCATCAACTTCTGAGTTTCACTATTTTTATCTTACATGTTTATTCATTGTGCAATTATAGGTGAGGTTTTATTTGTTGGGTTAGTTTTGCATTGACATCACAGCATGTGGAGTAAAATGGGCTCCCACAAGGGTTGAGCCCAGCATGTTGCCCTCCTTTTTTTTAAGAGGGATAAGAGTGTAAACTCATCACACTTATCAACATTGAGCAATTGCTCATCACTCATGAAAGTGAGTTGGTTAAAGTCACTGGCATAAATGACAATCACTTGTTCAGTGGAATCATAATATGAGATAGGAATAGTCACAATCGCAGTAATCTATGCAACATTCTTATGACTGCTATAGGAGGCTATCTATGATGAAGGGCAGTCTCTAAAAAGTACGCCCTACTATACATGGACATTTATGAAGGCTAATGATAGAGACTATTGTGCATGAAGAAAATGAAGACAGTGCCAATAGGTAGACACTGTCATGAGGATAGACAATTGTATATGCTCCAGTCAATGACAGAATATGGCAGAGTTTAGTGGCCAAGAAGGTATGTAAAATAAACCTCATGCAGAGGGTTTGGGATAGGAAGACAACCTAGATTACCATCAATGCAAGATAATGACAGTTGCAGGGGGTCATAAAGCAAGTTCAAAGCATTATCAAAGCCCTGTGATAGAGCAGATGAAGGGTAGAAAGCATAAGTTTTCCAGTGAGAAGACAATCCATTCTTAACAATGTAGCCTAACTACCTTGCATGTATTCATGAAATTTTGACTCCTATGTTCTCCTATGTTTAGAGAAACAAGTTTGCATGAATACTATATACAAATATATGATAAGAATATATTGATTAAAATTTCAAGAAAATACAGATGTTAGAAGAATGGAAACCTCACAAGAGAAAATAAACAGTGAAGGAAATATTGTAATACCTGTAGAAGGTACTTTAAAGTAACAATAAAATTTTGTGTGGAAAATATTTAGAGATAGTCATTGCATAGGTCCAACCAAGCATAGAATCAGTTACAGTTATTGTCAATCAACTGGCAAGTCATTAAGGGGTTGTACCTAATCAAGGACAACATTGCATGAGAATTTGACAAAAGGTAGAGATATGAAGCATGAAGATAGTGGAACAGGCTTCATGGGAGGGCAGTAAATACACATGGGGCAGCATCCTATTAAGTGATAGTTTCTCATAAAAATCCACATGTCAAAGTACAATTACCAAGGAAAATGTAGTGACAGTCTTTCAATGTCAAAAGCATAGTTCAAGATAGATTAATTAGAGTTGTCATTGTTGACAACTAAAGAATCAAGTATGGGTGTTTTTTACATTGTAGAGAAGGAAAAAAATTAAGCAGTGAAAGGACAATGTGTAGGTGACCAAGTATGGTGGAAAATAGGTAGTCCCTTCAATAAAAACATAGTGAAGTCATAAGCGATAGTCTATAGATCTATGCTCAAGCATGAAAGTATAGTTGCAAAAAGATAGTTCAAAATGCAAAGGGACAATCATAGTGCTGAATTACTCATCATGGAATGAAGAAGATAGAGAACTCAGTGAAAGCATAAAAATGAAGGGGAAGTTGCTAGTGACAGCCACCATGAGTTTCAAGAGTTTTATGCATGCAATATTATAGTTTTATTATCTTCTCAACTGTAGAGTCATGAAGTTTTATGATTTTGAGTGGGACTTGAAGATACTTTTACAATGAGGGAAAGAGGTTTGGAATGGTGTTATGACCCTTGAAGAACATTTTCATCAACTCATGCAAATGTATGCATGTGGTAGTTACGAGGAATTTTGTACAACTTCTACAATATGTTATACAGGGTTTAGAGTAGTCTAAGGCTAAATGAGACTTCTTATTGCAGACCTCTCATAGGGATAGTCATGTATTCTGAGATAACCCCAAGGGATGAACAGTGAATGAGGGCATATTAAAGTACCATGTGGATTTCATGATAATCACAAATGGGACAGTCATCATGAAATAGGTGATTCTTGTTTTTTTAAAAGGTAGAGCTTAACTTAATATAACAGTGGTTTTTAATTTCATGGTTGAAGTTCAAACCATTAAAAGACCATGGAAAATGAAGAAGACCAAGTGAAGCATGGACTAGGTTTTGTGAAGGCCCGGACAACCATGTATTTTTGAAAATTTGCAAGTGTGTACATGAAAAACTCTAAATCTATTTGCAGAGCCCTCAAATATCTACAAGAAATTTAACTTCACAAAGGAACGGGAAAAAATAAAGTGGAACCCTCAATGGGAAAATGAGTTCTATTTGAAAACCTTGCAAAAATATAGAGAAGCATCGAGCGTAAGAAATCATAGAGGAAAACAAAATATATTCATCATGTTTTTCTCAAATGGAGCTCAAATCAAGATTTTATTGACAGATAATGAAAGAAAATGGTGTGAGTTTTATAGGAAATGGCTTACCCAAGCTCAACCTATTTAATTTTGCAAGAAATTTGTGTGTGAAACTCCAGAATCCTCCATGAAAGCTTCAGATAAAACCTTCAATAGCTCAACCATGGCAGCGTAGTAAGAGTGAAAAATGAGGGATGAAAATGAATGATGCAAAATGTTTTCTCATGTTTTCTTTTGAGGTTTCATTTACCCTAATATTGGTCGATGGGAAAAAAGGCATTTTTTCCTTTCTTTTTAACTTTTACAATGCAATTATTTCCCTTTTGTATTCTTGCTAAGTGTTTAGGAACGTCCAGTTTTACCTTATGCATTTTTGCCTTGTTTCAAAGCACAAATGTGTTAATGCTTTATTTTGCATCAAACCTGAACTATAAAAATATTTATTTAGGTGATGTTATTATGAATCACCTTATTTAAATGTTATATCTAATGCAAGATAAAGAGCATGTGTCTTCAAGTATAGGTCAATGGGTGTCATCAGGTTTTATGACTGAGTTCCAAGCATATAGGGGGAAGTTGGGGAGGTTAGTCGACCTTTGGAGAGAATATAGGCTTGTTTGACTCAGTTTGGAGTAGATTTATGGTCTTTTAAAGCATGGATGACTCATGTGTTTTCTTTTCTTGCATCAATTTGAAAATGTAAAAATATTATTAAAGTGATAAAATTATAAATCACTTTATTTAATGTTTTGAATGTGAAAGATAGAGGTGTGTTGTACACATCAAAAGTATGAGTCAAAACAGTTGGGAGATATGGTTGAATAATAATGACTTGTGCCAAGCATGTGGGGAATTTGGAGATTGACAAACATGTGGAAAGCATGAAGGTTGTTTTTTACTAGGTTTTTGGAGGGAATGAGAGCATCTAGGGGAAATTTCTCATGCTTTTATGATGGGTAAGGTCAAGGTTTGACCTTTTCTTCACTTTGGAGTCATTTTGGAGGGATTTTGGGGGCTATTTTTAGGGTTTTTTGGTTATACATGACCAAGAAGATTCTAGAAGTATATGTGTGGGGAAAGCTTCAAAAAAGCATAAGTAACTTCAAACATCAGTTTTGAAGTCAGTTCTTTCTTCTTTCAGCAAGTATTGTAGCCCATTTTTGGAGTTCTTTCAAGTAAAAGATTTTTGTAACTCATTTGGACAGACTTGTATAGCAATTTACACCTTGGAGATCAATGAAGATAAGTAATTTTTCCTTCTTAATCTTTTGTTCTATTGTGTGCATTTGAGTGATTGATACAATTACTCATGAGTTTTCCTCATTCCTTGTTTTTTTGTCTCATTAGTAGCACCTTTGTATAGAAATTATATATATTTTTAGGTTATAAGTTGTGTTAGATATAATTAATTCAAGTTGTGAAAAGTATTTTTTCCTTCTAGGAGTTAAGCATCAAAGCCTTCTTATGAAATATTTATGCAAAGCATATAAGTATTTGAGTTGTGCATGTTAAGCTTGTTGTTGATTGAAACTGTGTGTATAAGCAGCTTTACAGGTTTTAGATAACATTTAGGTGCATCACTATAGGAATTAGTTTTCATATTCATGTTTCTTTCTTACCCTTTTCCCAACAAGAAGAATAGTGTTAGGTGAGTACCTTAGGATCCAACCTTCTTTGGAGGTTCATTCCAAGTTTAGGCAACCCACAAGGCTAGGAATGTTCCCATGTTTCTCCAAAATGCTAAGTTCTACAACTTAGCAAGGGTGCAATTTTGGAGACAACAGTAAGAATATGGTAACATGAAAATTAATGATCACTATCACCAAATTTAGAAGGAGATATTGGTGGTTAGGGAAAAAGAAAAAATAGATATTTTTAGAAAGAAAATCAAGAAAAGAGATCCAAAAAAGAGGGGAAAAGCATGGTACTGAAGGTTGTTGCCAAAATCCCATAGAAAATCACCAGAAAAGTAGGATAATGAGGTAAATGGAATCCCCATTGGTGTTTGTCTTGAAATAATATCATACTTTTTTATGCATTATCTGAGGCTGTGGAATACATTTTTATGGTTTAGTAGTTTGTGAAATACCTTTGTTCATCGGCTTATGTCATTTCATGTTAGCTTGTTGGGGGCCAAAACCACCATAGCAAGCTTGTTTTGTTATGCTTGCATGCATGGGAATCAACTAGAACCCATGGTGGGTTTTCCTATTCTCTCATCATTCTATAGGTCAAGGCCATTCGGCCCGACCCATGTTCTTGAAATTTTTTTATCAGACCTCTGTAAAATGATGCTTGGATGCACATCACCTCTTGGGTGATCAGCTTATAATGTTTTATGTCACCTTGTGGGTGTCAAGCCTAGAAATCTGAGTGATCCTCAACACTCAATAAATTCCAAGCATGAATGATATACATCGTTCACCTATATCGCTACCACTCTTGGGTGGTAAGTTGTGGCATTAATGAGCCTGCTAATACATGGTTGAGCTAAGATGTTCTTTGTTACTTTGTTGTATACATTTTATCCCTCTGTGAAATTTCTATGTGAAGAATGAAGCCATCATTCCATGTTTTTCTTGGTCATACAATGTTAACGTTCATTGCATGTTAGACAGTTAAGCATTCTTTGTAAAAATGGGAAGCGGCCATCTCTGGCCGCAGGTTTATAAAACCCTTAGTTTCTTCATGCAAATGAATGATGCATGAGTATGTAAATAAACATATATAATGGATACACACACACATATATATGTATATAACCATATACATGTATATATATATGTATATATATGTATATAGGAACATATAATCTCATAGTCGATTCTTTCCAATGGCATAACTTGGGTCGAGAACGTCTTTTTGTTCTTGTATGTAATCTATTAAAGGGTGTTAATAAATAATGAAGGCTGAAAGGAAGCTTAGATACTCTTAAAATAAGTAAATATTTTGTAGATAACAAAGGTATGTTATCAAATTCATGATAACAGGTCTTTCAACTACCCCCTTTTTTATGAAAATCCATCTTAATAGAACAAAGCATTTATATTTACTTCAATATAGAGATGTTCTTTTGTGAAAATATTGCAATGATAATACCAAAATTGAACAATGGATGGGCATGAATGATCAAATTAGACAAATTCACAATCTGAATTGAAACTAAATAAAGTTTTTTTTTCTTTTCTATTGAAATGATAATCCTTACATTATATAACCTTTGATAAGAAAATCAATTCCTAGAATAATTAAATAGTAGAAGATGATTATTAAATGGTGCTAAAAGGAATAATTAAATAACTTCATCATTATTTTTAAATGGAATTATGTACATTAATGATTCAATATGTATATCAACACAAGGTCGTGCCTTTATAAAATTTAGCCATGTAGGCTTACACAAAGATAATGCAATAGCAATACATATAAATTCAAATGTTGTAATGCAAACTAAGGAAACAACAAGATCATAAATGTATCCACAAAAGAGCCATAACACGGTGATTTTTATGAGTGGAAAACCCTCATAGGGATGAGAAACCACTTGTAAAAATGCCTCACTAGCAAAGCCTCACTGGTTACAAAATTCCTCATTGGCTACAAATCATACTGTCTCACTAACATGACCATTTACAACTTCATTACACATTTATGAATAATAAATCAATCAACTATAGAGGATCACTCTATTTCTCTACATAACATTTATCTCCTTAATACTAACACATTTCATATCCTAAAGATTCATAAAGACTAGAATCTTTAACATATAAAAAATGTTAGATAATGACCCCACTATTTTTCATATAGTTTACAAGATATTCATTTCAAAATTCTAATTTACAACTTCAAAAAAATGTCTCTGTAAAGCATCGAACCAAAAGCAGTGACAAGTCACTGTTTATATAATAAACAATAATAGATGTAATGTTGTCATTTGTACTTTTCAAACTGTTCATATAACTATCTATTCAAGTCACTGTTGTGACTATCTTTTATCACCTTTTTAATATGCAATTTAATTCATAAATGGATGACACAACAAACACAAAACAGCCCATATAATTTCAACAAGTCATAACTTACAAACCTCGTGCCCTAGCTGAGGGAAAACAGAAATAATAACCTCATGAACAACCAATGACATGCCCTATATGAAAGCTTAACACAAAAAAGAGAACCCATGTTATGCAAACACTAGGTTACTCAAGCCCAAATCACACAAACTCGACCCACAATTACATTGATGTTCTTTAACCATTTTTAAAACAGAAAATACAAATGTATGCAAAAGACATCCAGCATAGGCGACCACTAACCAAACTCTTGTGAAACATCAAGGTTGAAACAATAGATAGCACCACAAAACTTATTTCAACAATAATTTTCTATAACCCCCGACCACTCAAAAATAATAACACCCTTAACACATTTTTCAAACTAAATGTTAATGCATATACAAAACACCACAGACTAGGGTTTATAAAATAGTGTTACCACATGTACAACTTTTACGATTGCCCAAAAAGAAGTTGATGAACTTGCATTTGAACCTGGAAACCATTTACTATTCATTCCAGATATAAACCATCATCACCACTATTTCTCCAAGCTTCCACAAGCCGCCCTAAGCATCTTCAAATACCATGCTTTGTATTTTGTAAAATGAGTAAACATTTAGGGCACAAACTTTGTGTCGATGAGCTTCACAAACTAATCATTAACATTTTCCAATCAAAAGATATTATCATTATGTCAATCTCGGTCCACTTATAATCCAACTGTAAGAGTGTAAGGGTATTTCAAAAGAGGCTATGCACCATAGAGGGGAAGAACATGCCACACATCATGGAGGTAGCTAGGAAGGGAAGAAACTAATAAAAATTAAATGAAAATTAAAAGAACATAGAAGAGGCAAAAAGATAGAGAACACACATCTCTATTTTGAATATCAAGAAGGACAATGACCACTACCATTCTGAGGATGTCATGACAGAGGAAGGGGATACCTTTATCATTGTTTGGAAGAGTGACAGAAAGGAAGAGACTACAAAGACATTGATCTCCCATACAAACAAGATAAAAAAACACAATAGGCAGCTTAACTCCTTCTAGATCGAATAGTATAATAGTTGATTATTGAATTTGATGCAATCAAGGTGGTGGAAAACCCCAAACTATCTCAAACTGATCAGACACAAACAACAAACTAACCCTTGAATCACAAAACACTCAAATTTCCCACAACACTCAACAAGAGGCTTGTAGCCCACTAAACTTGTCTTTACCCAATATATTTTAGAGAAGGTTGACTGAGAACCTTCTTAGCATCCTTTGAGATTCACAAGACAACCCAAAACAACATACCAATTGACTCCATAAGGATTCTTTGAGACAATTTTGAAATTCTTAAGTCTGCCCCTATTTTCAGGACACCAATTAGCCTTGATTTACAAATGAGGTCCCTCCTAAACACCACCCTGTCACTCAAACTCAATAAAAAATGATAATTTATGTCTCAAAACATCTAAAACCAGCAATTATTTATCAAATCCAAACCTTCTAGAACTTTGTTCCCCAAAACCCTCACTTTCAAGCAAAACATCAAGGGTTTACTCAAATTCTATCCACCTAGGCTTATTAGACTCAACCAATGCATCAATCATGTCACAATTACCCTACACAAGGTTACAAAACCTTCACATAGATAGATCCTTCAACCATTTATCAAATCACTTCACTAATGACTCATTCTCACAAGAAAAATGCCTTATTCTGCCCTAGGGATTCTCCCATTTCATACCAACTCGACTCCTCTACCTATGAAACTCATGGAAACACCTTAATTAAATTTATTAGGACCCATTCCATGAGAAACAGTAAGTACATAAAGTGGAATGGGTCAAACCACCATTTTAGAAGAAAATTAGACCTAAAATACAAAGATTAGAGGTTGGTTCAAAAAATTAAAAAATTGTCCCACAATACTGAGTGTTAGACTCTTAAATTTGAAACATTTAAAAGCTAACACATGCCCCTACATTACACTATGAAATTCAAAAACATTTAATGACTATACAAGTCTGTACAATATGTGAGAAGTTCATAAAAATAGTGAAAGATGTAGAAAAGTGTTGAATATTGATTGGAATCTTCAATACAGTAATCAACCTCCTCTCTTTGAGCCCTAGGAGAGGCTTATATACATGTTTTAATTCAAATTCCAATGGTCTAACTCCTATAACTATCTTTTGAATCACTAGACCCTTCATATTCCCATATATTGCATTGTTTTTTGAAGATTTTACACTTGACAATATTTCATTTTTGCAACTTTTACTAATTTAAAACCTAAGACTCCAAAATCACCCCAATACAATGAGAATGATCTTGTTTAGATCTTATTTAGCATAAAAAAAACTCTAACACCCCCAAACTAACCTAGACACACTCAAATTCACCTTGCTACATTGTCAGTAAATCAAATTTTGCATTATGGTTGTAGGTGCTCCTGCACCATACAACCCCACTAGAAAAAACTCATGCCACATGAGTTGGGGATGGTACCAATTCCACCATCATTCATACATGTTCCTCTGATCCATAATTTCCTTCCATTGTTCCATGCATTGTTCTCTTGCAATTTTCCTTGCACCTTTGACTGCATTTGCATTTGGATAACTCTTTATGTTTGTCATCAGACCTAATATCTACCCTCTTTCCATTCTTTGTTCAAAACCTGATGATTTCCTTGTCTTCACATCTACAAGCAAAAAATTATTAGTATTCCATGGAACTAAATTTACCTTGGTTTCATCCTCATGCTTACATTTTCCCCTAAGTTCTTGAGCACCCTGTCCTTTCACCTTTGTCATCAGTTCTTTCTTTACTATCCCTTTAGCATCTTTTATCACTGTTTTGACAGTCTTACTATTCACTGTACCTAAAAATCTTGTTTGCTTCACACCATTATTCTCAACTATAGGACACTCAATGGCCCCCACCAAGACATTTTCTTTCCAATTCATTGTCAACACCTTCTTTACCCCTATATCAACCTTTATACCCGTTTCCCTTGCATTCTCAGGCTTATGACTAATTGTAACATCAGTTTCCTTGTCTTCCTTTACAACATTTATCAATTATTTTCTACCACACATTATTACCTTTTCCTTACCTTTCTCATCTTCCACAAGTGGAGTCAAAACAAAAGAACATCCATCCTTGACTATAGTGTATGTATTTTCTCTACCATCATACAAGGCACGCCTATCATACTACCAAGGTCTACCTAGGAGTAAGTGACAAAAATCCATTGGAAGGATATCACAAACTACACTATTTGTGCAACCTCCAATCTGTAAATCTACAATAGCCTTTTCATTCACCAACAAAGATTGTTCATCACTTAACCATGAAACTTTATAAGGTATTTTTTCAAATTTAACTTGTTCACCATCTCAGTAGACACCATATTCTCTATTGAACCTGATGGAACTTCAAAGTTTTGTTCTTTGTGTTCTCTTTTATCCTGCCTTATGTCTCTGGTCATCTATGGTGTTTGGAAAA
This sequence comes from Sequoia sempervirens, assembly GCA_007258455.2. Lineage (NCBI taxonomy): Eukaryota > Viridiplantae > Streptophyta > Pinopsida > Cupressales > Cupressaceae > Sequoia > Sequoia sempervirens. Next base: position 170,538,233 of record VDFB02270651.1, on the reverse strand, counting down.
GCCTAAGGCTAGGGTTTTACCTTTGTCTTCATGTAAAGCCCTAGTGTTCATCTTATGCCTTGAGTGGGATCTATTTGGCCATTACTTTTTGGGAGGGTTTTAAAATAACTTAAACCTCGTCACTTTTTCTAGGCCAGGCCCCCTTTTTTTTTATCATTTTAGTTCCCTCGCTTGACTTTATTTTCCTAAGTCTTCTTTGGTCCCTTGTTCCCTCGTTAAAAAAAACTTATGTCATTGTTTATCGTCAGCCTAGTGATGTCCCCTTATTCTGTTAATAATTGTTTTTATTTTGCAGAGGGACAAGTTTGCATGACCGTAGATCAATCATCATTTGATCTCAGTCGTTCCCTGTCACCCCACAATGACCCCACCACATTGTTTTGGTTGATCATGATATTACGGGCGAGCACCACGTGTCTCATCTGGTGAAGCCGAAGGGATGATAAAATACTTTGATGTGTCCATTTGGTTTTAATACATTATGCAGTGGGTTACTAAAGTGTTTATGAGATGCACGTGTTTCAAATCAATGAAGATGTTATAATCTCAGTAGGAAAGGTGCTTGATGGTTAAGAACAAAGCTAGTGACTGTGTTGGATGAACTGAGATTGTCGATGGTTGACATCCATGGTTGCCCGCCATCGTGTGATTAGAAGTTGTGAGGTCTTTATTGATTGCGATGTCGCAGGCAAGCGCCACGTGGATTTCGTTGGCAATGTGTAGTATGGTGGGCCCATTGTTTCCACGATGGAGATTGTGTTAGTTTTATTTGAAGGAAGTCGTTCGATGATCTGACCAAGGTGAAGGATTGATGGCTGATATTTGAATTTGCATCAAATGCGATTGGAGTTGTTCGTGCAGCGCACGAGTAAGCTTTAATGGTAGAAATGACATCTAATACCATGGTTTGATCAAAATAAAGCAACTATTCTTCTACTTTTAGTGTCACGAAGCATTCAAAACATTTTTACGGAGCAGTCGTGGAGCCGAGGACGAAGTTAAAAATTGTTACAACAAAGATTTGGGTTTCTGCAAGCGCAAAGTCATGAGTTCAATTTTGTGTTTCCTGGTTGGTTTGAATTTAAATTTGGGGAAAATTTGTTGTGTGCTTGTTGGAGGGCTTGTTGATAATCGTTCTAGGGTTATAAGTTAATTGAATTGTGGGAAATTGCAAAGTTTTGTTCTGTAATTTCATATTTTGCTTAGCCCTAGTTTGTTTAAGGTTTGAGATAGCAAGGAAGCCCTATTTTACTCAAGATGGCACCAACAAAGCAACACTCTGGCCAGATTGATTATTTAAGTAGAAACCTATATGATGATTTCTTGGATTAATTTCCCTTGTCAACGAATGATAGGAAGAACGGGTTGGTTTTGATGCGAGGAAAAACTCTAGGGGAGGGATTAGTATATAATTGTTCTAACATAGTCGATGCTAGGGTTCCTCTTACTAGTCTAGAGATGTTCAGATTGTGGTTTGGACAGAGGAATTTTCCCCACCCCTTTTCTAATGGTTGGATGTATGATATGGGGAAGTTGGTTGTTCCTGATGTAGACTTGCTTAGGGTAGTGGTTGCACGATATGACCCCGTCACACGGGTGATTCGAGATAATGATGGAAAGGTTCTGTTAAGCATCAACAGAGAGGAATTATGACAGGTTTTTTGATCTGAGTGAGCCTAGTACATTCTTGGTTCCTATTGATCTTGAAGAGATGAAAAAGGAATATGGGAGGTTGAAATCACTTTTCAGAGTGAAGTTGCTCCCACCTCATTTGGCTAGGGCAAGAAGTTTGAAATTCCATATTACCCCTAATGACCAAGAACCTTTCAAATTGAACTACTTTGTAAATCATTTATTGGCCACCTTTTACTCATTGTGCCATATTTTGGGTTTTAACCCTAACACAGTGATGCCTATTGCTTACATGTTTATGGGGGTGCAAATACAACACCCTAATTTCTCAGTGATTTATTATTTTGCTTCTTTGTTGGCCGAAAGATAAATAAGGGGTTGTTGAAGTTGCAGAAAAATGATACACGAACTCCATTCTTCTGGTATTTCATGTTAATGTATATGTTCTTTTATAAGAATGTTGAGTTCTTCTCTGAGAAGATGGAGTTAAGGCAGTGGGTTAATGAGGAAATATTGCCAGTGCAGGCATAGACTGCAGATTTATCATGTAATAGGGAGAATGCCAGTTATGTGCTTTTTGACAATTGTTTTGCTTCCAGATTGAGAGCCAGGCTGATGGTAAATGTACCCAAGATTATTGAGGAGTTGCATGATTTCCTTATACCAAAGGGGAGGAAGCCAAAATTGAAGGTATGTCATAACTAGGGTGATATTATTCCATACCTAGTCAGCACTATCTTAAGAGTGTATGGTTTTTAGGTAACTCCTCATATATTGCCATACAATGTGCCACCAAGAGTGGGATTTGCAGAAGTCATGTGGTAGATTGGCTGTATCCATGAGGACAACCTTACTGGGAAAGGTAAAGGAACTTTTTTCTCGGATTACACAATGGTATCAAATTTTGTCTTTTCGAAGCAAGGCTAGGTCCACTTTGGGAAATTTTTTGAAGAATACCATTTAAGGTGTGGTGCCAAGTGACAACATGATCCTGAGGGATTCTTTGCTCTTTTTAGAAAAAGGATAAAAGTTGGTAAGTTTGTGCATGAGTTCAACTTCCCTGAAGACTTGATTAGAAATGAATTTGACCTAAATATCCAGGAGTTGAACAAGGAGAAATGGGTAGCTTATGACAAGCTATTGGCTATTGTGCACAAAATGGATCCAAAATATGATCCATTGATGGAGTTTAGTCCATATCATAAGAAAATTGACTTCTTGATGGGAAAATTTAAAGAAATTATGGGCACCTTGATGACCAAGAAGGTAAACTTGGAGTCGTACTTGGGCATACAGGAGCAAGATGTTAGGCCAATTGAAGTGAGGCTAGCTTACCAACCTACAGAGAGATGGCCTATTTACAGAAGGAAGAGAAATGATAGTAGTGATGAGGAAGAAGAGGATAGAAAAAGAAAGAAAATAATGAAATTTCCTACACAAAATGGTCCAAAGCTCAAAACACCTAGGGAAATTAAAATTATTGATTTGGAAGCATCACCTGAGAATAGTCCCTCACCACCACCATCAGAGAAAAGCTAAACAATCACAAGAGGATTTGGTGGATGATATTGTTGTCACTGATCAGGACATACAAATGGGTATGCCTTCCCCTCCTAGGCCGGTTCAATTGGTGCTCTCTGATCTGGATATGAAAGGAAAATTTGTGCAAGATGCAAGAATGGAAGCATGTAAGGAGTTTCTAGATGATAATGCATTTGTAAAAACTCCAGTTTTCTTGCAATTAGTGTGGAAAATGAAACTGGAAGAATATCAAGATAAATGCAAAAGGAGAAGAGAATTGAGACCTGATAGGTTAGACCAGGAGAATGATGATGAAGTGAAAGCTGAACTAATGGAAGAGTTCAAGAGCATCACTCCTGAGGAGGGAAGAAAATTTTCTGAATCAAGCTGGTGTCTTAATTTTTCCTGAGTGGGACATTGTAGATGTTGTAGCTTTTAATGCTATTCTAAAGTCCAAGCACCCCTTACAAGATTCTGAAGAAAAGGTCAAGGCAATATTGCAAGATTCTGCCTTTAGTGAAGAGTATGAGACCTTAACAATTTGGGCTTTGGCCCCTCAAGGGAGAAAGTCGAATGTTACTAATATTAACCTAGATTTAAAAGGAGGGTTGATAATAAAGAGAGCTTCAGAGACCTCAACCACAGAGGCTACTAATTTGACTATAAAAGTTGCCAAATTGGCCCAAAAGACTGCTGAAAGAGAGGAGGCTAAAAATAGAAGCCTAATGGAGAAGTACAATTCCATAATTGGGGAATATAGCAAGATGCAGCAAAGGAATGTTGAGTTGCAGACTGAGGTGGACAGGTTAAAGAAAGAGTAAATTGGGGAGACATCAAGTGCTCTAGGGATCAGAACATTGCCTTCCACATCAAGGTCAGTGCCTCCTGCTTCTCCTATTGTGTCTACACCAAGGTCTCTCAGTCAAACTCCTTCCCTCAGCCCTACTTTAGAGCTAATTGATGAAGAAATGGAATGCTCTGTTGATCCTTCGAAGAAGCACCTAATGCACAAAATTACAGAGTTACAGGCATCCTTGAAGGTGAGTGAGGAGGGAATATTTTTAAAGCAAAGGCAGGTTGTAAATGTTGTATTAAGACATTTAAATGAGAAATTTGATGAAATATTGTCATCTATACATTCTTTATATTCTTTATTATTGATTGCAATAAAGAATATTGATAGGGATTAGGAGGTAGTAGTACAATTAAATGAAAGATGGATCCCTAGGGCCACTGATCTAAACATAATGTATAAAACCTCAAGGTTTGATGTAAATAATAGGCCCAAATTATTAAGGCCTACTCAGGTGTTAGTTAAGTCATTGCAAGGTTTTCAAACCTTACTAGATGACTTGAGTAGGAAGATCAAAGAGTTGGTAAAGAACTTTGATGATTGGAGTGACACATTGTTACCTGACATAATTGATGAGCAAGGAAATATCAGGTCACTCCAACAATGGCAGGACTAGGAAAATGAAGTCATCAATTGTCAAATTAGATTAATTTGTGATGACTCAGATTATGACTTATTGATGAGCTGTATGGAAAAAATCATTAGCATCAGTTCATTTTTTGAATCTTTTGAAAGAGAAGCGAATCAGGTGGCAATTAAGTATACACCCTATAGTGTCAAGGTGAATGAGGTAATCAATTTTGATTGGCCAACTGATGAGGAATACCAGAAATGAGTAAATGTATATTTAACTAAGGAGGAGTGAAAAGGAGTAGGTTGTTAACGGTTATCAAGTCAACTGTTGCACTTACAACAGATTCCAGTTTTGTTTTTGGTGACAGTCTTGGTGTGGAATTCTTGAAGTTTATGTTGCTGCATCAATCATTCTCAACGAGCACGATGAACAAGAGGATTCTCTGGGAAATTGTTGTTCTAACAAATTTTTGGAATGTCACTATTATCAATAGTTTTGCACCCTGCTAAATGCAGTATTCAACAAACTACTGAAACATGGAAACCTCTTTCAGATGTGGGTGATCTTACGCAAAAGAGGAATCTCCAGAGTGAGCTGGTTCTCTGAATGATGAATTCTATTCTAAAACAGCTTTTGAGAAAAGGGATGAAGAATAACTGAACATAAAACCTATTTCTAAAAGATTATTCACCAAACTTATAAGAATTCAAACCTAACCACTCATAACAACTTCTTTATTGCAGTAATCCTCACAATCTCATTGGCACATATCCCATCAATGATTTGCACGAAGATTTGGAAAACAAATACAACATGCAACCTGAAACATGTAATTTTGAAACACAACCTATAACAGCAAGACATAAAAGGATTCCAATTTGAAAACACAAGTATATCAGATCGCTATTACAAAATTTGAGACAGAAAATAAGGAGAAATCTGCTGCTCTATTAAAACTGGAAGAGTGTTAATCTGACCAAACTGAGTATCAGAAGGTTTACAAGCTCCCCAAAATGAGTAAGGGCAAGAAACTCTGATCTGAGCTGCTGAGAATGGAGAGTTTAAAGACTAAATCTATCAAAAAAAATCTCAAGGAAACCCTAATCCGAGCTTAGAAAAAGCTCAAGGAAAAAAGGTTTCAAACAAACTCAAAAAACTGCTTAAAAGCAGAAAAAAGCACAATGCTTTTATGATTAACCTATCAAGCCTCTAAAAATAGGCAAAATCTGCTTTAAAAGCACAAAAAACACCTTATCTCTCCAAGACAAGTTTGAAATCCGACCAAGAAGAAAATTCAGTCAAAGATCTGCTAAAAATAGCAAGAAAACATAAAGCAACTTATAGAATATCGCTTTTATGCTTCTGCTTTTACAAGATGCAGATTTTTACAATTTGCCTTATTTTTGCAACTCAAAGATTTGGAAATATTTTGCAAAAAGAAATAATCACCCTTATTTTTCCATTACAATAATTGATTTTTCTCAAAAATCATAAAAAAAATAACATTACATAATCATCCCTTATGTCTTCAATCTTCATTGATTTCTTTAAAATCAACTAAAAACAAAGAACCCTTAGTAGATTAATCATCATGACCTAATCCTTAAATCATAAGGCATTCACAATTGATCTCCTTCAAACCAATTAAAATAAATACCTAGGGTATGACATACTTCATTCTCCTTAAGGCACTTATCAATCAATTTTAATAAATAAGCCTAAACCCTAGGCAAATAATGCATCACCCCTAAGCTCGACTTAGGGATAAATGTCTTGGCCACCCTCAAATGCATTAGACCTCAGACTTGATAAATAAGTCACAAGGATGCCTAACTCAAATTCCCATGTGCTATTGTCAAAAGGCAAAAATTCAAAGGCAATTATAATGTCGGCTGACATCAAGGCATGAACAAAACGGGGTCAAACCCTAAAATTATCATTTCGCACTTGAAACTTCTGGAAGGGCTTGATCTGCAAACAGTGCCGACACCAACATGTTTAGGGTTCCAGATGGAATGCTTGATTTCCATGATTTTTTCCTTCAATCTATTCGGCCTTCCTCTTGAGACAATGGTATACTTATATTCAAGCTCTTTCAAGCTTCCTTACTTTATTTCTGAGCCACTTCTGACTTTGAGGTCGTGGTATCAATGCAATTTCTGACCCATTTATCATTATGTTTCTATGTTTTCTCCTTGATGAATCCATTCGGCCGCATTATGTGAGCTCGACCTTCACTTAAAACTCAGACCCTTGGCATTTGGAAGTTAACTGAAACCTCTGGCCGCGGCTAAAGCACTCCTTTAGTGACATGAACTGGTAATTTTTCCCTTTGCTAAAACTTATTCGAAGACTTAAAGAGTTTCTTCTTTAATCATGAATCTCTGGCCATGTTCAGGCCGCGCCAAAAGAGCACTATAGAATGCATTTTTCGAAATTTTGGCTTGACCCAGAACATAAATTCTCTATTATGTCAATTTGATAACATTTCTGCATATGGGTATCAAAGAAACTTCAATAAATCTGCATTTTACTTTCTCTGTATTTCGACTCAATTATGAGAGTTTGTATTCTTTTATACTCTTGCCATTTTCTCCATATTTCACATGGGTATTTCTATAGCTATCTTTTTTGCATTTTGAAGCCAACCCTGAAAATGGGTACTCAAAATTTTTAAGGGAAACTCCATTTTCTGTATTTTGAAAATAAATTGGAAATGGGTCTTTTGAATTATTAAAGAAAAATGCATTTTCTTTTCTTCTGAAGCTCGGCCTTGCACAAAATCTTCACATTTGTAATTTACTGTTGATTTCATGAAAAAACCCATATGGGTATCATCAATTATCATATTTATGTACTTTTCGAAAGCAAACCCTCATGTGGGTATTCGAAATTTCTAAAGAAAAATGCATTTTCTGTGTTCTGAAAGCATTCGAGACTATGAAGTAACTGTTATTCATTCTACCCATATGGCTCGAGCTAGAACAAACAGTGACTTACCCCACACTTCTGAAGCAAAACAATATCATGGGTTTTGGAATTTTTCAAAGCAAAAGCATGTATTTTATTTCTGACAGAACTCGACCTCTCATACTTGCTTGAAATGGTGATAAACTGTATACTTGCTTGCATTTCCTTCAGGATCTTGACTTAAATAACCTGTGACATTTTGTATTTATGTAACCTTCTTGATAGTAATAATACCTGAGCTCAATTCACGGAAATGTCATTGACATGAAGATGTAAACTATCCTTAAAAAGAACATCCAACCTTCACATTCCGAGAGTACTCTCCAGGTACTAAGAATCTGAAAGATCTATTTTGAATTCAAAACTTCATATGTGTATTAAGCTCGAATTTGAACATTCCATTATGATCCCCAACTTCATTCTATGCTCATCTTGTAGATATGACAGAAACCTTACCTCACTGTTTTGTCCAGACCTTGACTGAGTAATCTGAAAATGATCAACACCCTGCATATTTATTATTTTTAATTCATGGCTTGACCAATTACAAGCGACATCTTACCTGACACCTGTAACTCACAGAAAACAAAATGAAAGAACATCACATTTGATTGTTGTCCTTGACTAATCATTGACACACGATCCCGTTTGAGGCACCATCACAATCTAAATGAGTTCACTGCTTTTGTTGTATCTCCTAATAATTGGTACTCCATATTTGAGTATTGTATCACTGACGCTCGTTACTGTATCCGGCTACTCCCTTGAAACAGAAATTGTCATAGTTAAGCTCTGAAAATACAAATTGATCCAAAGTGAACTCCTATTTTTTCTGTTTTAGCACTTATGCAGGGCTTTTATCTTAACATTGAATCATACTGGAATGTACCTAGTCTTCAGTTCTTAGGCACAACTGTGACCTCAAAACCTTCTTCCGGAAACAAATTGTTTGCTCTTTCCTTAATTCTAACACAGCAGCTTTCACTTCCTACACTTGAATTCTATAGAATTTTTTTCCATTTTGCTTTTGAATTGAAATATTGCATCAGTATGGACCACTTTTAAACATCAGTTCAAATGTATAACTGGTAACTCAGAATCATTCTGGAAAGAAAATACTTGCCCCTCTATTATCTTTCTGAAAAGATCACTCTATTATTACCATTGATAATGCAGTATTTCTTCACCAGTCAACTCAAAACTAGAAATTCGTCTAACACTCAGGTGCAATGTATGTATTTGTTTTCGTGAGCAACATGGTACTCTTCATGCATTTTATATTTCACCACACAAACTGATCTCAGAAACTATTTTCTATGATGATGAAAATTAGAACAAAACATTAAGGCATATGTATGCCTGTTCACTATTCGAAAGAGAAATAATGAATTGAAACTCACCTGACATATGATTATAATCAGCACTAAAAATGAAGTAATTCAGCAATTTCTGATGCAAATGCATTCTGTTAAATTCCTTAAGTGAACTAAACTTACCGTTCACCTGTAGCCTTCAGAAAGAAATGTTGATCATTATGAATGCACAGTTGGTTTCGTTACTTGATGGATAACTCTGCTTTACCCTTTCAGTTGTACTTCATTTTTTTGATGTATATGATGAAATATCTTTCAAAAACAGCCCATTTAATGCATAGGGCAGCATGTCGGGCTCTACCCTTGTGGGAGCCGTTTTACTCCACATGCTTGGTCTTCGAATAATGTTCAGCTTCATGAATTTACCTATACCTGCACAAGGAAACAAACAGTTTTAGCATAAAAATAGAACATGTTGACTATGATGTTGATACTTCCCCTTCAGCTCACTTCTTTCATACTGCATTTGATTGATTGTTTCAATGCATTGCTAATAGTATGTTGTACTATTGTCGGTGCATCATATAGGTTACATCATAGTCGGAGCCACTGACACCCTTCTTTTCCTCTTACAGGTCGATGAAGCTCGAGACGACGAGGTGCACCATTCAACATCAAGCGTTGATAATCAGGCAATGATGACTATGTTTCCACTTATGTGTTTTTCCTTTCTCATCTTCAGTAGTGCAACGTGTTATTAGAAATGTGTTGTCACAATCTCAGTTACATCCACGGCTTGTGTGGATCTTTGATTTCAATTCTGCTTTTCAGTTGAAAAGAAAATGCATTTTATGCAATGTTGTAATACTATTCTGATTGTGAAATCAAATGAAGCCTTGTAAGAATATGAGTTCTTTTTGAAATGAATAAAAGCATCCGAAATGCTATTTTGCACATGTACTCAATTATGTCTTTCTTTTAAAACTGCAACTTCTGAATGGCACTCTGCAACTCCACCTCACTAAAATGCATAACTGATACAATGCATAATGATAATGATGTGAAACCGCATTCGAACATGACACAGCAATTCCACTTAATGTTAAATAAAAGTCAGTCAGCTCCTCCATTTGAGCTGAGGCAAAAAATATATAACAGTCACTAAGCGGTCCAATTGGTTGGTGACACGTGTGCTTTTTGGCCCGATACTTGTTTGCTCCTTTTTTTCTATAAGAAGGATTTCAAGGCTAGAAGTTAGGGTTAGCAAGTGAGATATTTTTTTGGTCGAGTCTAGGTGAAGTGCAGAGAAAATTGTAAAGTTCGATGGTTTTAGAGAAAATGCAATTTAGGTTTGAGTCATTTTAAAGTAGGTTTTGAATTCATGAGGATTTGATGTTGTATGACAATACTGGCATTTGAATTGAAATGATTAATTCAAACTCATGTCTCTCCATTGTACATGCATATCTGACTTTTGAATAAGATTATCAAGGGTTATCTCGTTCTTCTCACTGTTGTGGTGTGTATGATTCTTGTTTTAGCTTTAATTCAAGGAATTAATTAAAATGCTTGAATGGGGATTGTAGGTCGATATGTTCTATATGAGGATTTGATAAGTAGTATTGGGTTAGAATACATGTTGATGAGATTGTAAAGCAATGTTCTCAAGGATCTTATATGTTATGTGTTAAATTTGTCATAAACCCTTAAATGCTTATGAATTTGAATCCCCCAATGGATATATGGCACTGATCTGAGTTGTACTAATTCGTATGGTTCAGTATTTGTTTTTCTTTACCTAGAGCTTGCTACAAATTGCAAATCAATGACTATTTTATACTGAGAAATGTGTTGTAATTATCTTATGCTCCAAATAGTTGATATTATTGATGAACAACCAATTCTATTTGGTATTATCCTATTATGTTGAGCTATTAAATGTTATTATCTATTGTTGTTAATGTCCTTTATGATAATGGTGCAAAGGTTGTAAACGCATTAAGGGATCACCCTCCCGGGTCTTACAGAGCCCAAAGTGTAGGAGGTCTTTAAAATCCTTGTTAGTTGGTCCAGGTCCTTCGAGCTGCCCTTGATTGGAATTGGATATTCTATAGGTAGATTAGAAGACCAACCTCGTTACAGTAAAAACAACCAACAGAACCAAAATCAATTACAATCTTGCATACCTTATTTTTGCACTTACAAGTAGTTTTGAAGAGGCTCTTTCTTTGCAAGGGTTCCACCTCCTTAGCTGCCTTCAACATTGTCTTCCTCATCATTAGCATCTCCCATGTTTCAGGAGTAGCCCTCAAACTTGTAAAATGATTGCTTTCACACTCCTCCTCTTGAACTAATTGTGCTCTCCTATCAATCCTTTTTTCACCACATGATGAACTACCATCTCTTTCAGGACATTTCCAAGATGGATGACCATATTCATTGCATGTATAACATCTCCCTACAAAATCATTAGAACTTCTACTAGCAATAAACCTTCCTCTACCCCTAAAACCTCCTCTAATATCAACATCTTGTTCCTTACCTTTATTTACTCCTTCTTTCTCTTCCAATGGTTGTTTTGGTGTAGGGATTGTTCCTCTCCCTCTTGCACTAGTAGCACCTCTTCCTCTAACTGATTTCTCTTGTATCCTTTTAAGCTTTTCCTCCACCCCGATTGCTAATTGAAAGCACTCTTCAACAAATTTGGGGTTAGAAACAACAATTTCATCTTGTATATTAAATCTCAAACCGCCTAGATACCTAGCCACCTTTTCTACCTCATCCTCATCCCTTCTTGACCTTATGCTTAATTTGTAAAATTCATCAGTGTAGACCTTAATATCTAGATCTTTTTGTTTCAATCCTTGCAACTTCTTATACAATTGAACTTCATAATCCTTTGGAAGAAACTTACCTTTCAATTTTTGTACCATCTTGTCCCATGAAGTAATCCTTGATTTTCCTTGTTTTCTCCTCTTTGCTTGCTCATAGTCCCACCATAGAAGAGCATGTCCTTTAAGTTTTTTTTTTGCCACCTTCACCATCTATTCATCTAAAATATCCTCACTTTCAAAGTAATTATCCATAGTAGCAATCCAATCAAGCAATTCCTCTTCATTTAAATTACCACCATACACAGGAAGATCAACTTTTACCTTATGAGAATTACCTTTCACTGCTTTGAGCATCTTCACCATCCTCTGATCTTCAAGATCTAGTTCTTCATCAACATCTTCATATTCTTCATCATGTTCCTTCATTTCACTCTCTTCATTCTCATCTCTTCTTTTATTTGTATCCAAGGTAGAAAACCTTGCTAACACAACATTATGTGATTCTAGAAGCTTAGCATGCTTCTCTTTCAGATCTTGTAACTCTCTTGCAGCACCAACACCTTTCGGAGGCATCTTCACAAACTTATATTTTCACCTTCTATCTTCAAACCTACAAAACTCAATCAAAAGAGACCTTGTCCTTGAGCTCTGATACCACCTAATGCAATCAAGGTGGTGTAAAACCCCAAACTATCTCAAATTGATCAGACACAAACAAAAAACTAACCCTTGAATCACAAAACACTCAAATTTCCCACAACACTCAATAAGAGGCTTGTAGCCCACTAAACTTGTCTTTTCCCAATATCTTTTAGAGAAGACTACCTGAGAACCTTCTTACCACCCTTTGAGATTCACAACACAACCCAAAACAATATACCAATTAACTCTATAAGGATTCTTTGAGATAATTTTGAAATCCTTAAGTCTGCCCCTATTTTTAGGACACCAATTAGCCTTGATTTACAAAGGAGGTCCCTCCTAAACACCACCCTATCATGAAAACTCAAAAAAAAAGTGATAATTTGTGTCTCAAAATATCTGAAACCAACAATTATTTCTCAAATCCAAACCTTCTAGAACATTGTTCCCTAAAACCCTCACTTTCAAGAAAAACATCAAGGGTTTACTCAAAGTATATCCACCCAGGCTTATTAGACTCAACCAATGCATCAATCATGTCACAATTACCCTGCATAAGGTTACAAAACCTTCACATAGATATATCCTTCAACCATTTATCAAATCACTTCACTAATGACTCATTCTCACAAGAAAAATGCAATATTCTGCCCTAGGGCTTCTCCCATTTCATACCAACTCAACTCCTCTTCTTGTGAAACTCATGGAAACACCTTAGTTACATTGATTAGGACCCATACCATGAGAAACAGTAAGTACAAAAAGTGGAATGGGTCAAACCACCATTTTAGAAGAAAATCATATCTAAAATACAAAGATTAGAGGTTGGTTCAAAAAATTTAAGAATTCTCCCACAATAGTGAGTGTTAGACTCTCAAATTTGAAACATTTAAAAGCTAACACATGCCCCTTCATTACATTATGAGACTCAAAACATTTAATGACTGTACAATTCCATACAGTATGTGAGAAGTTCAGAAAAATAGTGAAAGATGCAGAAAGTGTTGTATATTGATTGGAATCTTCAATACAGTAATAAACCTCCTCTCCTCGAGCCCTTGGAGAGGCTTATATACATGTTTTAATTCTAATTCCAATGGTATAACTCCTATAACTATCTTTTTAATCACTAGACCCTTCATATTCCCATATATTGCATTGTTTTTTGACAATTTTACACTTGACAATATTTCATTTTTGCAACTTTTACTAGTTTTAAAACCTAAGACTCCAAAATCACCCCAATACAATGAGAATTTTCTTGTTTAGACCTTATTTAGCATAACCAAAACTCTAACACCCCCAAACTAACCTAGACGCACTCAAATTCACCTTGCTACATTGTCACTAAATCAAATTTTGCATTATGGTTGTAGGTGCTCCTGCACCAGAATCGTAGATCAAGAAAGGATATCATCGGTCGTTTGTAATTGCATAAGGTCAAGAAAATGCAAACCATTGAAACAAGGTTGAATCTATGCATAAATAGACCAAACAATACAGAGATTGATCAAAAGAATGTTGCAGAACATAGAAAATTTATGAGTCCGTTTAGAGGGAAAGTAGATCGAAATAAAGGAAAGACAGTTGATTTACATGTAATTTGTAGATCACAATAAGGAATATTGCTATATTTATACATAAGATGAATATATATAATAATACAATTGTAACAATATATATATATATATATATATATATATATCTAGATTTGGGAACAACAATAACAATATATTCTTATTTAGAATAATAACAGTATATTAGCAAATACTCACAATAGTAAACAGTTTTACAAAAAAATATAAATAATACTGTTAAATTTCTCCGTTTTTAACATAAGTAAACTAATAGCAACTCAATTTACAATAAATATCACACAAATAGATTATTCTAGTCCTCCAACCACATCAAAATGGATTAAATACAAATGGAACCCGATGGTTTTGTCTTCTACAACTCTTGAAATTTGGTTTGGCTCTTTATCTTTTCCTCAATCTTCTTTCCTCTTTACCCAATCCCCAACTCTTTTGTCTCTATTTTTTTTTATTTTTTTTTTGCAAACTGAGAATTGTCAATGAATCTTGTGTGTAGAGAGAAGGAGAGATCATTCTCTTTTTATTATTTTCTTTCTTTTTTTCTATTTTTATTTTGCTTTGTTTTTGGTATTTTTTCTTTCTCAATTTAAATCTTTTCTATTGTTTTATTTGTTTTATTTCTCCTCTTTTTGTTTTATTTCTAAGTTTTTGTCTTTCTTTTTCTATTATTTATCTCTATTGTTATCAAAAGAATAAATATTCTAATTTCATTTCATGCATAGATTTTTATAACTAAACATAATTTTAACAATTCATTTTACCACACACACAATTATCTAAATAATAAATAAATATAATTTATTTCCTTCATATACAATTTTAATAAAAACTAATATATAAAAATAAATTAAATCTACTTTTATTTCAATAAGAGCATATTAATATTTTACTAATAATTTAATTAAATGGCAACTATAAAACATAAAGGTGATTTATTTTTCTACCAAAGACGAGAAGCAATCTATCGACATAATTTATTTATGCAAAGAAAAATGCAACTATAATGCCAACTAGATGCCTATGTGTGCAGATTTCCTTTCACCACAAGTCGCCATCAATCGGCTAGACACCCCCTCCTCGATGATACTCTCTGTCAAGAGTATATTCCTGTTACGCACATGAGTCAAATGTTGGTCACCAATCATTAAAATAGTAATATTAAATTGAAAATTAATTATTGAAAATAGGGGTCATGACATAATCCTTTGGTAAAGGTTATTATAATGAATATAAATCAATCATGGTTGACAAATGTCTGTGAAATAAATGTTTAATTGAATTTCAAAAGAGACTAGATGTCATTGAAATACCAATAAAAATGCATCTGAACATGTTGATGATTATTTTCTCTAAATATGGTTTTACTTTCCTATATGAAGGTAGAATTTCCTTTTCTATTTAGAATATATACGCATTTTTCCAACGATGTTCATTTATAGGCATATATGTGCACATGCATAAAACTTCATTTATGCATGAGCACATACGTGTGGTACACCTTCTGATTCATCTTGATTAAATCTTTGAATAATATTGTTAAATCTAATTGAAAAGAAAGGAACTGTAGTGATGGAACAATATGGATTTGCAACATGTAAATGATAGATTATGATGAATGTATGAATGGTTGAACCTGATTTAAAATGACTTATTTGTGGTCAAATAATGGAATGGAATGATACATGAATTCAATAGTAGACTGTAGCACACTAGATTATGTTGTTAATAGATGGTCTAAAAGGGAGGGATACCCCTTTGATATGATAATTTTTTCTTTCGAGAAAAGGTTCCAAAGAGTGTAGATTTGCTTTTCCAAATCTAACCAAAGTTGTATTTTATGCAACATGAGCTTGGCCAAGCTTTGCAGTCATTTTTATATGTATATATATACAAAATAGACTATTATATTTATCCTCTCTCTCATGTATTTTGTTTACCTAGTACGAAACTTGCATATTATAACAGTAGATAGAAATGCATGTAGTTAAGCATGCACAAATTCCACCTTGCAAATTGTATCTCTTGCTAAGTGTTTCGTGTAGGGTTAGGTATTCTTCGACTGACTGAAGAATTTTGAGGAAGCAATGCTTCATGGTTAGGTGAAAATCACCTCAATCATGTTCTCGTCCACCAGTGGAGGTGAGCTGTCATAAAGGAATCATATCAGAATTCTATTATGTAAATGTATTATTGATGTCAAAGAATAAATTGATGTAATAGAAAGAAAATTATGTAATTGATAAATGACTTTGAGGCATTAAGTTCCAAGTCAAACTTGTATGTAACTATTGACATTTGGAAATGAATATTTTTTTATTTTTGATTTATTGGTGATTTATGAACATAAAATTGCTAAAGGGAATTAGCTATGTAATTTGTGTCATAAATGTTAATATTCATAATGTCAATTTTTGGTTTAATGGTAGAAATCTAGTTGAGCATGTTGCATTTGGTATCAAAGCTCAAGTTTCATCTCTAGGCCTATGAGCCCACAATGACTGAACTAGGGAATAGTAGACCCTTAACAAGATTTGAGAAACCCAGAGAATGACCAAATCTAAATTGGTTGCAGGAAAATGGGAAGGTCCAAGTTAGGAAGAAAGAAGGGAAAAACCAATAGGGCTATGAAAAATAAAACTGTTATTGAGGAGAATCCCAAGCCCAAAGACCAACCTGAGATTCCTAACAAATAAACTCTAGCACATGCCCTCACACGTCTCAAGCTGGAGAGAGGAAAAAAGATAGAGGAGACCAAACAAACTCCTAAGACTAGGAAACCCTCTACATTTAGAGATTGGCCAATAGGATGTGGACCAAATGCACCACTATTGACTAAGGAGGAGTGTCATTGCACACGTCCTACCTCACCTAATAGGCCAACACTGGGGAAAATAATAAGAAATATTTAATGCTTTATAACAAATTTCAGTTTGGTCTATACGTGTCAATCCGGGGGTGTAGACTTGCAAGAGGTGTAGTGGTTGTATGTCAATCGAAGGGGTGAAAGCTGCAAGATGAGTGGTTATGAATGCAGCTATGGAAATGAATCAAAATGAATATAGATTCTGGTGATAGGAACTGTCACTTCCTGGCGATAGGAACAACAACTCACAAGAATTACAAAATTTAAATGAACTGCAAACCACACTTGCAAATAACATAGAAACAAAATCAAATAAATAACAGAAATAAACACACATTACTGTAACTACGAAAGCCAAAAATCACCAGACGTCCCAAGAAGTGGGCCCCCTCCTTAGTCTGTCGAGTGGTGAGACAAAATGCTAGTTACTTTGGATTGCTCAGCAGAATGTTATTTTTATTTCTCAAAAATAATACATAACTCTGCATATATAAATCTGCTTATAAATAATCTACACAATAATCTTCTTTGTCACTTACAATAATTTTCTCTCTCTATATCCCTAGCTTACATTGCACTATTTATATATACGCAATCTAAACTACTACATACAATAATAGATTGAGTTTGTTTAGACATCTTCACCCGTGGCTACAAATACAAACTATCTTGTTACAATAGTGAACAAAAATAGGAAACAACTATACTAGCAGTTTCTCCTCCACCTGATAAAGGTTCCCTTCATGATTCGTTTTAATATCCATGATGGCAACATTCTCGTAAAACCTTACTTGTTAGTTACAAACAGCAAGTAGAAACAAGGAAACAACAATTTGGAGGGTTTTCCTTCCACGCAAGCAAATTCATCTCCCTTTAGATCTGACAAAAATGATGAGGTGGCTAAACTATGTGGAAAGGAGAGTATTGTATAGGTAAAATCACCCAAGATAGTGAGAGTAGAGTTGCCATAAACAACAAAATAAACAGGAACAGAATCATAAGCCCACGTGGTTGAATAGTACAGCTGCTAGCATGCCAGTAATGGTCGATAAAAGATGATAGAAATAATAGCACACTCAACATCACTTGGAGTCTTGACATCATCTTGAAAAGATGGTATAAATAACTTATTGGCCAAATAGTCAGATATAGAAGTTACAATCCAGAAAGTGACAGGAAGTTCTGCATCCACAAATCAGTATGCTAATAAACATATTTCCATAATGTAAAGCAGCAATGCACATCAGTGAAAATAATCAATTCATTTTCATATTTTAACCTCAAAACTATATCAAATATTACTTATATATATTTTACCATATGCAACATTAAGTGGTAAAATGGGGTGATATCGAATAGAAATGAAATATGGAAATGGGTATGAAATGGATTAAAATATAGTATAAAATAGGGCATAATTAGCTCTCATCATTCCCCCCAACTTAGCACATTGCACGCCCTCGTGCAATCATTATGAGAAAGAGGTCTTTGATTTGAACTGGTAGTCTTTTGGATTTATAGATTTGGCCTTCTACCTTTGACTATTATACCTCATCCCTTTTGTTATCAATTCCTCATCATAGAATGGATTTACTTTCAATTATTTTGCATCGTCTCTTCATAGCAAGCTTCATGGTTTTGTTTTATTTTTCAACCTTATAGAATTCTTGCAATATTCAATCAGCCTCCATTTTTTTTCTCATTTTTCTTTTTTCATAATTAATTTTTTCAATTTTCTTTTTCCCTAATTCATTTTTCAATTACGCTTTTCTCATTCTTCATAACATCAATTTTTTTAAATGCTATACATGGGAGGAATCATGGAAATTATCTCTGCTTCTAGCTATGTGAAAGGGGTGAAATGATAGGCAACATGAAGGATGAAATGATAACGAACATGAAGGGTGAAATAATGGATTCTATGATGGGATGATTAAGGATAAAGTGAAATAATGAGTGAAAATATAGGTAATAAGGATGGTGAGCCTCCCCCCAACTTAAAGGGTTGACCATCCTCGGGAAAAAAGGAGAAGGTAGGTATGGATGTTGCCATATGATTAATATAATAAGAAATATTAATAAAGTTAAGAGATAAAATACTGAAAAATAAAATTGATTATTGTACCAACGTGCATGTCCATGTATGCCAGGGTCTGGTAACTAGAAGAACTCGTCAACGAGGGATTTCCAACAAGGAAGGAACCACAAACTTCACCAAGAACTGCAATATCACAAAATATCTCCATCTAACTGAAGCACTGTAGAACATACTGCCAGTGGTTGATTCTTTCTTGACATTTTGAGCACCTCAACTATATGTGTAAGTGAGCACTAGGAGATGATAGAGGCACTTAGATAGAGGGAAACCATGGAAGTGGTTGAGTGCCTGAAAAGAATTAGCTCATAGAAAGAACAAATTATCGCATTTTCTCTTTTTTCATTTTCTTTCTTTTTCTTTCTTTCTTTCTTTTTTTTTCAATTTTGATAACGACAACAGGTCGCCGATATCCCAGTTTTCAACCTTCCACTGCCTAGAGGCACCAAAAAATCAACTTTCACCCCTAATTTTATTTTTCAATTAGTATTTATCGGAATCTAGTTTTCAAATATTAACTGGCCAACAACGCTCGAAGGTTTTCATTGTTGAATCTTTTACTTCATTTTTCTTTTTTTTTTATTTTTTTCATTTATTTTTTCATTTTTGAATAACTTCATATAATGACCAAAGAAAAAGAAACCCTTATATGGATGATGAGAATGTGACCATCCAAAGCATAGATTTTTTGTAAGAATCCCTTCAACGAATGTCACTGTTGAAACTAGTTACATGATGCAAAGCTTGAAATGATGACCAATAACAAGAAATATACCTCATAAAGAGTGACCATGCATATGTGCATAATAGGATTGCATAATATGATCCCATTTCGCACATGAAACCATATCTGAAAGTTGTCTGTATAAGTTTGGATTACATGCCCAATTTCTTGGTTGAAAGAACCATTGACAAGAGAAGCAATCTTCCAATGATAAGGCAATGTAGTGAAAGACCAATGGTAGTCTCTCAACAAATCCATATAGCTATCAAATAGGCAGCAATCCTTATGATGAAGTGCAATGCTCTATAGTGGAATATGCTCAAGCTCCTTTTAGGACCTCCACATGTCTTCAAGTTGTCTTTGGATGTGTGGCTTTTGAATAATTATCCAAGAACATGGTACTACAAGATACGTGGTTAGACCAAGTTGCATTTTGTCCTCCACATGGTCATTTAATTAGCAAAGCTAACAAAATGTGTTTTTGAAAGTTCATGAAGAGAAGCATCACCAATGGTGTAAAAGTTTTGGGTAACCACCATGAAAAACATGTAACCATATTCTCATGACCAAGCATATCAAGTATAGTAATGCAATATTATCCATTTAATAACTTTACCATTATAATTGATTTGTTGATTGAAATTATGAATGGTAGAGTTATATATATGAATAAATATTTCATAATAGTAAAATTGATGAATAAGAATTAATTCTTGTGTACACATAATATAAATGAAATGCTAATCAACACAAGAATGTGTACCTTGATTTAGCCCAAAGCTCACATGCGTGGGTTTATTAAAGATCCCAATGAAATAGTCAATGAAGACATTATCAAGATTCAACAAATGACTTCCAAAATTCAAGGTATTTCCTTTTCCCCCCAACTTAATTTCATACTACAAAAGCATGAGGGTGTTAGGATAATCCAAATAATCAAGAAATACAAAGATATTATAACACCTTGAGCCTTGTCAAGTAAATAAGAACTGAGTTGGACATCATTCAATTCATCAAATTGTTCTTCCAATTCAATTAAACCAAAATCACATCCCTCACTTGCATTAATGTATTTTAATTGTAATTCACCAATTCCAAGCACATTATCAAAATGTAAAGGGATCCATGAATATGCATTATTACATGCAGTTTGAACCACATTATTATGTAATTTTTATTAGGCAGGATGGTTTCCCTTAGTGGGTATGTGGAAGTGGATAGTTGGTGATATAAATGTGATAATGAAAATGGTAATAATTGTTGTGGATATAAAGTGGGTGGGATGAAGTTGGATGGGCATAATGGAGATGGTAATGATGGTTATTGTGGTTGTTGTGAGCATTCACTATTCCATTCACCATACATACTAGGTGAAGACGTAACATGTGAAGAAACATATTGTTTTTCCAATCCAATAGAATTATAAGACATTTCAAAATCATTATGAATACCTAGATCTTTCCTACTTGATGTATGAAGTGGTTCTTGAGTTACAGAGAAGACTTGTGCATGTTTACCATTGTTTTGTTGTGGCTCGCTTACAATGTCTATCTCCTTCACTGTGTCCTCTTGATCAACTTGGCATGTGCACTTATCTTCTTCCTTGCAACAAAGAGAACAAAAAGTGGTCAATGATTCATTTTCAAAAATCCATTGTCCTAAAAATTCATCAATTATGTGTTCTTGCTCATCTATGGGAATAATACTTGTAAATGATTGTGACAATGGTGATGGAAGATCAAGATAGTCTAAGTTGCATTCTTGAGGAAGAGGGAATATTAAAACATCACCTCGAGTTGACGCAATTTCCCCACCAATTTCTTCTTTTGTTCTTGTGTGGCCTTTGGATTCTTCATTTTTGAAGCATTTTTCTCCCAAAATTGACATGTCTACACTACCTTGAAAATGCAACATTTTTGACATTTTCGTGTTGTTTCTTCAATATTACTTATTTCTTATCAATGACTTGCAACAACTAGTGATAAATATATAAATGGTAAACTATCTTCTAAGATCTACCTACAAAATCTAACAATGCATCTATATGATTTAAAACAAAGCAAACCAAGGTTAATCATCTAAACAAGGTCAATAGTTGATTAGATTTTCACCAAGGCGCAATGGTCCTAACTCAACTCACTAAGCTAACCTACCTTTGACACCTCTCCCCGACAACGGTGCCAAAATGATAGGCCAACACTAGGGAAAATAATAAGAAATATTTAATTCTTTATAATGAATTTCAGTTTGGTCTATACATGTCAATCTGGGACCGTAGACTTGTGAGAGGTGTCGTGGCTATATGCCAATCAAAGGGGTGAAAGCCACGAGATGAGTGGTTATGAATGCAGCTATGGAAACAAATCAAAATGAATATAGATTCCAACAACATGAATTGTCACTTCCTAGCAATGGCAACAACAACTCACAAGAATTATAGAATTTAAATGAACTGTAAACCACACTTGTAAATAACATAGAAACAACATCAAATAAATAACAGAAATAAACACACATTACTGTAACTATGAAAGCCAAAAATCACCAGACGTCCCAAGAAGTGGGCTCCCTCCTTAGGCTGTCGAGTGGTGAGACAAAATGCTAGTTACTCTAGATTGCTCAACAGAATTTTATTTTTATTTCTAAGGAAGAATACATAACTTTGTTTTTATAAATCTACTTATAAATAATCTACACAATAATCTTCTCTGTCACTTACAATAATCTACTCTCTCTATATCCCTAGCTTACATTGCACTATTTATATATACGCAGTCTAAACTACTACATACAATAATAGATTGAGTTTGTTTAGACATTTTCACCTGTGGCTACAAATACAAACTATCTTGTTACAATAGTGAACAAAAATAGGAAACAACTATACTAGCAGTTTCTCCTCCACCCGATAAAGGTTGCCTTCATGATTTGTTTTAATATCCATGATGGCAACGTTCTTGTGAAACCTTACTAGTTAGTTACAAACAGCAAGCAGAAATAAGGAAACAACAATTTGGCGGGTTTTCCTTCCACGCAAACAAAATCATCTCCCATCAGATCTGACAAAAATGATGAGGTGGCTAAACTATGTGGCAAGGAGAGTATTGTACAAGTAAAATCGCCCAAGATAGTGAGAGTAGAGTTGCCATAAACAACAACATAAATAGGAACAAAATCATAAGCCCACGTGGTTGAATAGTGCAGCTGCTAGCATGTCAGTAATGGTCGATAAAAGATGATAGAAATAACAGCACACTCAGCATCACTTGGAGTTTTGACATCATCTTGAAAAGATGGTATAAATAACTTGCTGGCCAAATAGTCAAATTTAGAAGTTATTGTCCAGAAAGCAATAGGCAGTTCTGCATCCATAAATTAGTATGCTAATAAACATATTTCCATAACGTAAAGTAGCAATGCACATCAGTGAAAACAATCAATTATTTTTCATATTTTAACCTCAAAACTATATCAAATATTACTTATATATATTTTACCATATGCAACATTAAGTGGTAAAATGGGGTGATATAGAATGGAAATGAAATATGGAAATGGGTATGAAATGGATTAAAATATAGTATAAAATAGGACATAATTAGCTCTCATCATCACCTAAGAGGGAAGATGTAGATTCGGATGAGGATCCTAAGGAATGTCCTCTTTTCAATAATGAGGGAACTGCTTAGAGCATAAAGAAACTTTTGTAAATAAGGATCAATGTAAATCCAATCTTAATATAAATAAAGAAAGTCTTTTGTTGATTAAAGGCATGAAGCTTGAAGGCTTGTCTTGTTGAGATGAACATATATATTTTCTTTTCCTATTAGCTAGCATGTTGTGTGCATTGTATTTTGTAAATGCAATAGCATAAGCATAAAACCTTGTTCTTGAACTCTAAATGTGAATGTGACGCAAGTTGAGTGTGAGTCACCATGGTGACCACCAGACAAGATGCAGGTGGTAGCAGACAAGATAATGGCCTAAGCAAGAGGCTAGACCAAATCCTAGAACTCTTGAACCGACAAGAATCTTGAATGGACCATTTGGAACAAGAGGTATGAGGGGTGCAGGAAGATTGAAATCTCAGGAATGAGGTAAGCAACCAAGGAGAAGGGAATGAAAACTGAGGTCAGATTGAGGAAGAACTAGGAAAATATCTTAAGAAGGTAGCACCACCGAAGTTCGATGGCAAGACCATCAGAGATGAGGCTGAGGCCTGGATCATAGAGATGGAAAAATATTTTGGGCTTCACAACCTATCAGATCAAACCAAGGCTGCTCGTGTAGCATATCAATTGTTTGGAGAGACAGCTACTTGGTGGGACAACAAGAAGGCTGAAGGGAAACTTCCACAAGAAGGGATTACTTGGGAGTTTTTCCTCAAATATTTTAGAAAGAGGTGGCTACCACAACTTTTCTTCGACAAGAAAATGACTAAATTTTGGAACTTGACCTAGGGTGGCCTGACAATAGTACAGTACTGGGAGAAGTTTACTAACTTACTTAAGTATGTGCCACAGTATCGATCTGATGAGTGTTTCTAGGTTTGAAAGTTTATATTGGGACTAAGACCCCACATTGGAGCTGAAGTGGATATTCACAATCCTCATACTATGGCAGAAGCTTTTGAGAAGGCCATTAAGCAAGAGCAGAAGTTACAACAATTTTCTAATCTTCACAAGGGATCAAACCCTAGAATGATTTCTAAGCTACCTATTCGACTAGGATATATGAAAAATTCATGGTCTATTCAGTATGGGAATCGAGTAGAGAAGGAAGTAGATTCATGTTTCTTTTGTAGCAAGTTGGAACTTCTCAACTTCATGACCCAAGTTAACCTTTATTTTTCAACATTAGGATCCTATGATGTAATCTTAAGAATCAACTGGTTGACTGAGCACAAGGCTATTGTAAATTGTGAGGATAAGATGGTGAATTGTATTTATGACTATGAGAACCTAGTTGAGATACATGGGGTACAACAACCCCTAAAGCTTAGATAGATCTCAACTATGTAGCTTAAGAGAGCTCAGAGGAAGGGTTGTGTCATATATGTTGTGCATGTCAGTGAACCTGAGAGTGAGAAACCATATCTTGATGACTATCCAATTCTTAGGGAATTCTAGGATGTGTTTCCTAGAGATCTCACCAAGATTCCTTTGAAGCGATAATTTGATTTCTCCATCGATTTAGTGCCAGGAGTTGAGCCACAGTCTAAGGCCCCATACAAGATGACCACCACAGAGCTTTATGAATTGAAAGCCCAGTTATAAGAATTTTTATGCAAAGGGCTTATTAGGCCTAATGTGTCGCCTTGGGGAGCACCAGTTACCTTCATGAAAAAGAAAGATGGAACCTTGCATCTATGTATTGATTATCAGATGTTGAACAAGGTGACCATCAAGAATCGCTACCCTCTTCTGAGGATCGACGAATTATTTGATCAGGTGAAGGGAGCGATAGTTTTCTCAAAAATAGATCTTAGGTTTGGCTACCATCAATCGAGAATAAAGGAAGAGGATATTCCAAAGACAGCTTTCTGAACTCGGTATGGACATTATGAGTTCACTATTGTACCCTTTGGGTTGATCAACACACTTGTAGCCTTCATGAATCTTATGAATACTGTGTTCTGGGACTGTTTGGATAATTTTGTCCTAATCTTTATCAATGATATTTTGGTTTATTCCAAGTCTATTGAGGAACACAATCGGCACTTGAGGATAGTCTTATAGCATCTGATGGAAAAGAAGCTTTTTGGAAAGCTATCCAAGTGCTCATTTTATCAGGATAGGGTGCATTACCTAGGCCACATTATCTCAATTTAGGGAGTCTTTGTGGACCTTGAGAAGATAAAAACAATTATAGAATGGTTGGTGCCTCATAATGTGCCAAAGGTGCAAAGTTTCATGGGCCTTGCCGGATATTATAGAAAATTTGTGCAAGAGTTTTCTAAAATAGTAGCCCCAATAACATCTCTTCAAAAGAAAGGAAAGAGGTTTGAGTGGACAGAAAAGTGTGATCAATCTTTCCAACTCCTTAAGGAAAATCTCATGGCATTCTCGGTACTAATTATTCCTTATCCAAATGGTTAGTTTTTAGTGATCATGGGTGCTTCAGGATATGGAGTAGGGGCGGTGTTGTTAGATTGCAACTTGAAAGAAAAAGGAAAGATTTTTCCTTCAGGAGGTATATGAACAATTTCAGCTCCTGATCCAATGGAAGAACAACTACCATCAAATTCAATATTCCAAAAATTGTTTGGATCTATTAAATTGATAGCTTCAAAATCTATGGCTTCTTTATTCAAAGAATATTCTCCATCTAAAAAGGACTTTTTTTCTGAAGACAATTCATTATCTAGAATAGATGTTGTATCTGAAGAGGACAAGCCATCAATTTCCTGCTCCTTGCTTGCATCTCTATCCAAAGACTTAAATATTTCTTTATTTTGCAAATAATAAGAGCTCATTCTAGGAGACTCAAAGATAATTTGAGCCTTTGGTTCACCTAGTCTTGTTACAGAAAACTTTTCTCTCTTTTCTAAAAATAACCTCTTCATAACACCCTTGATAGGTATCCTTGCCTCTAACATATCCATTTTGAGCTCTCCTCCCACACATTTGCAGAAATTGTATCCAAGTAAGAGACCATAGGACACTTGAACATCTACTACTAAGACTGTCATCTTGATATTCTTTTCCAGATACGCAACAAATGCAAACTATGCATCTTTGATTTTTCCAATCAAAGGTACTTGCTTGTTCTCCATGGAGAAACAATGGCTAAATTTGTTTGTTAGATTCAAACCCAAGGAAGTAGCTACCATGGTTAGCATCACATTATCAGATGCATCGGAATCAATTACACAATTTCTTAACTTGAAGCCATTGACTTGCAATGAGATGTAGAAAGGATCAATCTTTTCTAGAATTGTTGAGGGATTGGAGACTAAGTTACTTTGTGAAGGCTTAGGCTTTAGGGCAACAGGAATATATGAAGGAATTTCTTTAGATGGATTAGTTCCTTTATCCTTCACAAATTTAACAATCTTGTCAAATTGCTCAAGATTGGCTCTCAAGTATTTGGCTTCAAACATCTAGATTTTGTTTTCTTTGCATGATCAATGATATCAAATGCTTGGAATAAATTGATCAAGAAAGTAGGTGTAACTTTAGGGAGAGGTTTAACAAAATGGGCACTGGTCTTAGGAACCCAATAATTGGCTTTTGAACTTGAAGAAACAATAGGGAGATGAGGTGCATTTACTGATTTATTAACTGCATCCTTCGGTTGCAGCGACAAAGGAGTACCTCTTTTTGTAATAGTTCTGGGTGATTTTTCCTTTGATTTTGTATTATCAACTTGATTTTGATCAAGTTGTTTTTTTTGCTACTGAGTGAAGATAGCATATGCATCTATCACTATGTCCTCCTCATCAGGTTCATGCTCAATATGCAAATAGCCAATGTTAGAGTCGCCAGCTACATCTGCTTCATCTTCATGGAACAAATTAGCATTTTCTTCCATGGGGTATCCTAGCTTTGTGTAATCACCTTTCTTTGCTTCATAATATCCCCTAGCTACATTGGTGGGTGGAGCCTCTAAAGCAAGTATTCCTTGAGGTGCTAGAAGACAATTCTGGTTTCGGTTAGTATTGCCAGAATAATTGGAAGAATTGGGGAAAGTCCTTGGAATATCCTTATAATAATTATTATTAGCAACTTACTTCTTCAAGGCCAACAATTCATTTTCTAACCTTTGAACCATAGGATCAGCAAAGTTAGAGTTAGCATTGGAGGTTGAAGATCCTGACGCTTGCACTTTTTTGTTTGTATTCATTCTTATTTCTCCAATGAGAATCATATCATCCTCAAGACTTGTATCTAACTGTTGAGCTTCTTAAACATTGGCAATAACTATCCTATGCAAAAGAAAACTTACTTTAGGAAGTTGTGTATTGATAAAGAAACACTTTAAGTTATGATCTGTTGGTCTCACCACCGTTGGAATCCTTGTCACTAGCTTGTTAAACTTATCCACAAACTCGCGCATGGGTTCATGGGCCTCTTCTCACATGGTTGAGAGCTACACCAATAAGGCATGTGCATCTTCAGTAGGTTTGAACCTTTCTTCAAATTTGGCGCAAAGAGTGTTCCAACTGGTAACTGAAGCAGCTGGAAGAGTATAGAACCATTCCGCAGCAACTCCTTGTAGAGTTTCAATAAACAATCTTATAGCAACATCTTCATGTTCTATGCCAAAAACACTTCAAACAATGTAGAAGGAAGCAATATTCTCATCAAGGTGTTGCTTGTCGTCTCCTTGGAAATTTAGAATATGCTTCCATGAAACATGAGGAAGTTCATGTAAAGTACCTATTAACTTGAGAGGACCAAAAGCATTTCCCAACGATCCTAGAGGTGGTGCAGCCATGATATTTTTTATGAAAGGACTGGAGCTCTATGAAAGATAGAAGATTCACTCAAAATCGGTGATCTTAACTTCCGTGGAGGATAACTTGTAGTTCACTGTAACAGTGACCTTGCTAATGGAGGAGAAGGAAGGATGTTATGTCGCTATAATAATTTGAAAAATAGATCCACCACTCCTTGCACCCTTAAACCTCGTGTATAGATTATGTCAGCTAAAATTTAGACTTGAAACAAGAGAGATATTAATAATAACGATACACAATATCACAATAAGATACTGGAGTGCTTATTCACTTCAATCGAAAGCGTGAGGCTTTGATTGCACGCTTCATTCCCCGGCGCAGTTGCCAAAAAACTATTGGGTGAAAATTATGTAGTCCCTTTTAACAAATTAGAAAACCTCCATTTCAACCATAGTTATGTGAGATAGAAATTCTTCTCTCAGAAAGGGGAGGTTCCCTTCTTACTACTTATTGAAACTAAGGAAAACTAATCAGATATTTACAATAGTGTACACTACATTAATGATATGGGGGTGTGTCACATTCATGATTCTCTCTTTTTTCAGAGAATATGTTTTACAATATTTCACAATTTTAACTTCTTGATGCAATACAACTTCAAACTAAAATTAAGCATTAATTCAAATATTCCTATCTTGTCAAAGCAAAGCCTAGGAATACCAGCATGATAATGATAAGTAACAAATAAGAAAAGTTGATGAAGGCACAAAGACGTTTCGTAGTTTCCAGTAATGAATCCTTCAAGATAGTAATTGGCTTTGTAAGAGAAGTACAAATTCTTCTATATACTCCACGATAAATTCCACAAATAGCATGAATAGATATAAGCACAAAGTCTTATAGAGAATTCACCAATAATATCAACATAATCACAATTCCAAGCAATGAGTGTAACTCAAAGTTTACACAAATTTACTCAAAATCCCTTTCAATCTTAATTACTTAATACTATCAATTTCAATCAAATCATAAGATAATTGTTCTCAACACAAAGTTTGGTATGCAACTTCACTTCTTTATTGATCAAAATTAGATTCACAAAAATGAACTCAAAGTTTCAATATTTTCTTCACAATTGGGTAGCACTTTGTTGCATAAGATAAAAGGTAACAATTACAATAGAATCCTCTCTTATTTATAGATGGGAGAGGAGAGCTAATATCGGAAAAACCCTAACTAACTAGTTGACTTATTCAAAAATGTTGTTCATAAATGTAAAACATATTTTTTTTACATGTAATTACATTTTTCAAAATGACATGTAAAATGTCAAAGCCTATCTATATAAAGCATGAAAATGCTAAAACTGGGAAATCTAATCTAAGGAAAAATTTAGCCTTCTTCAACATCTTTCTCCATGAAAAATTCAAGATGACATGCACTTCATCACTGTCTGGCATTAGAGTGTACTTTGGAGATGACGAGGATTCTTGAGATTGACTCCACCAATGAGATTGAAGGATTTTCGGTGCCTTTCAAATCTAAAATAAGTTGGAAATCCATCATTTTGTTCATTGAAGCTATTGAGAAAGCTTCATCTTCAAATTATTCTTGAACCATTGATGAACACTTCTTTGAAAAACTAAAACAAGGGAAGAACTTTCTAGTTGTACTTCAAAGCCTTTGTGCTTGGTGATAGGCAAGAACTTGATCAAAACTGCTCTAGAATTTGGGCACAAGAGATCAGAATATATGTAAAATTAGGGATTAACAATTTAGATGCAAAGGTGGGATAAACTGAGGTTTCAATCTGATCGATTTCATGGGCTTGGGAAGCTTTGATTTGATGATGGTGGAGAATAGAGTGGAAGCGAGCAAACTAGCAAATGGATGTGAGCAATGGAGCGAGAAAAAGTGAATGAAACAAGCGAAACAAAGCTCAAAATGCATTTTTGGAAGTTCTTGGGTGTTAGTAAAATTTTCATAAATTTGTGCAAGGGCGCTAAAAATTAGCTCCCTTACACTTGGAGGAAACTGCATTTTGTGTAAAATCACTAAAAACAATGCTTCAGCATGTAATATGAAAGAGCGATAAAAATAAGCACTTCAGCATGTAATATGCAAAGGTGATAAAAATAAGTGTTTTTACATTTTGGAAGTTCTGCTTTTGATGCACAAGCATTGAAAAACAATGCTCCAACATGTTATATGTAAAAGTGATAAAAAACAACACTTCTACATATTGAAGGACTGGGTAGTTTCATGTCAAAGCGGTAAAAAACAATGTTTTTACTTGTCATATGTAAAAGCGGTGAAAATCAATGCTTTTGCATGTGGGAAGGACACTTGAGTGTAAGAGCGCTGAAAAACTGAGCTTTTACATGTCATATGTAAAAGCAATGAAAAACAAAACTTCTACATGTGACTTGAGATTTGAGATGCAAAAGCACTAAAAAACAATGCTCTGACATTACATGTGCAAGAGCGAAAAAATTTAGCGCTTTTACATGTTGGAAAATATTCAGAAGTGCTAAAAAAACCCGACATTACATTTGCCAAAAAATGACTAAGGCATTGAAAATATGCAAAAGCACTTAAAATTAGAGCTCCTACATGAAATATGAAAAAGTGCTAAAAATTAGTGCTCCTGCATGAAATATGCAAAGGTGCTAAAAATCAGCGCTCTTGCATATGCAAAAAAATTTCCAACTCCCAAAACTGAATTTTCACAACTTGGTTTAAAACACGAATTTCGACGAACTAAAAAAGGTTAATGCTTGGATGAATTTTTGAGGATGGGGGACCATGCACAAGGACCAATGCAATTTACCTCATTTTGCATGCTTAGAGTATGTGGGCTACAAAACGGACAAGTTTCATAGGGGTTATCCCACGAATTGTGTGCACTAAATTTGAGGATAACAATTGGCTCTAGTTGGAGAGCTTCCTTCGATCATTCTTTGAAATGAACAAAGGGAGAAGAACTCCAAACTCCAAGTGCCTTTATCCATCCATTGGGCATAGAGTTTGGTGACAACACAAAAAGACTCAAAGTGAAAAAGAAACTTTTTTCACCAAAAATTTGGTGGATCAGTTATAGGTCCTCTCCTTTTGTCCCATGATGCATCATATAATTCTTATGCCAAGATCCCATACATGATTGTGATAATTCTGCAGCCTTTCATGTTTGGTTTGATACCAACTCCTCTTCTGACAAATCATTAACTCAGCATCATTTTGGGTATGACAGTTTTTTATACCTTTCTTACATACAATCTTCATTCTTATCAGCAATGCTTCATTCTTTGCTTGTCATTATTGTTATCAAACTGTAGCTTGAAAGAAAAAGGGAAGACTTTTCCTTTAGGAGGTATGAGAAAAATTCCAGCTCCTGATCCAATGGAAGAACAACTACCATCAAATTCAATATTCCAAAAATTGCTTGGATCTATTAAATTGATAACTTCAAAATTTGTGGCTTCTTTATTCGAAGAAGATTCTCCATCTAAAAAAGACTTTGTCTGAAGAAAATTCCTTATCTAAAATAGATTTTGTATCTAAAGAGGACAAGCTATCAATTTCCTGCTCCTTGCTTGCATCTCTATCCAAATACTTAGATATTTCTTTAGTTTGCAAATAATAAGATCTCATTCCAGGAGACTCAAAGAGAATTTGAGCCTTTGGTTCAACCAGTCTTGTTATAGAAAACTTTTCTTCACTTTTCAAAAATAACCTCTTCATAACACCCTTGACAGGTATCCTTGCCTCTGACATATCCATTTTGAGCTCTCCTCCCACACCTTTGCAGAAATTCCATCCAAGTAAGAGACCATAGGATGTTGGAACATCCGCTACTAAAACTGTCATCTTGATCTTCTTTTCCAGATACGCAGCAAATGCAAACTGTGCATCTTTGAATTTTCCAATCAAAGGTACTTGCTTGTTCTCTATGGAGAAACAACGGCTAAAATTTTTTGTTAGGTTCAAACCCAAGTTAGTAGCTACCTTGGCTGGCATCACATTATCAGATGCATCGGAATCAATTACACAATTGCTTAACTTGAAGCCATTGACTAGCAATGAGATGTAGAAAGGATCAAACTTTTCTAAAAATGTCAAGGGATTGGAGACTAAGTTACTTTATAGAGGCTTAGGCTTTGGGGTAGTAGGAATATCTAAAGGAATTTCTTTATATGGATTAGTTCCTTTATCCTTCACAAATTTAACAAGCCTGTCAAATTGCTCAAGATTGGCTTTCAAGTATTTGGCTCCAAACATTTGAATTTTTATTTTATTTGCATGATCAATGATATCAAACGCTTCAAATGAATCAATGATATCAAACGCTTCAAATGAATTGATCAAGGAAGTAGGTGTAACTTTAGGGATAGGTTTAAAAAAATGGGCATTGGTCTTAGGAACCTGATAATTGGATTTTGAACTTGAAGAAACAATAGGAGGACGAGGTGCATTTAATTATTTATTAACTGTGTCCTTCAGTTGCAAGGGCAAAGGAGTACCTCTTTTTGCAATAGTTACAGGCAATTTTTCCTTTGCTTTTGTATTATCAACTTGATATTGATCAAGTTGTTTTTTCTATGACCGAGTGAAGATAGCATATGCATCTATCACTATGTCCTCATCGGGTTCATGCTCAATATGCAAATAGCCAATGTGAGAGTCACCAGCTAGATCTGCTTCATCTTCATGGAACAAATTAGCATTTTCTTCCATGGGGTATCCCAACTGTATGTAATCACCTTGCTCTGCTTCATAATATCCCACAGCTGCATTGGTGGGTGGAGGCTCTAAAGCAAGTATTCCTTGAGGTGCTGGAAGACAATTCTAGTTTCAATTGGCATTGCCAGAATAATTGGAAGAATTGGGGAAAGTCTTTTGAATATCCTTAAAGGAATTATTATTAGAAACTTGCTTCTTCAAGGCCAACAACTCATTTTCTAACCTTTGAACCATAGGATCAACAAAGTTAGAGTTAGCATTGGAGATTGAAGATCCTGACACTTGTACTTTTTTGTTTGTATTCATTCTCATTTCTCCAGTGAGAATCATATCATCCTCAAGACTTATAGCTAACTGCTTAGCTTCTTCAACGTTGGCAATAATTGCCCTATGCAAAAGAAAACTTACTTTAGGAAGTTGCGTATTGATAAAGAAACACTTTAAGTTATGATTTTTTGGTCTTGCCACCATTGGAATCCTTGTCACTAGCTTGTTAAACTTAGCCACGAACTCACGCATGGGTTCATGGGCCTATTTTTGCATGGTTGTGAGCTATTCCAAAAAGGCATGTGCATCTTCAGTAGGTTTGAACCTTTCTTCAAACTTGGTGTGAAGATTATTCCACCTAGTAACTGAAGCAACTGGAAGAGTATAGAACCATTCTACAACAACTCCTTGTACAATTTCAATAAACAATCTTACAACATCTTCACGATTTACACCAAGAACACCGCAAACAATGTAGAAGGCAGCAATATGCTCATCAAGGTGTTGCTTGTTGTCACCTAGGAACTTCAGAATATGCTTTTGTGAAACATGAGGAAGTTCATGTAAAGGGCATGCTAACCTGAGAGGACCAAAACCATTTCCCCAAGGCCTTGGAGGTGGTGCGACCATGATATTTTGTATGATAGGTACTTGAACTGGAACTCTATGAAAGACAAAAGATTCACTCAAAATGGGTGACCTTAACTTCCATGGAGGATAACTTGTAGTTCATTGTAATGGTGACCTTGCTTGCAGAGGAGAAGGAAGGATGTTATGTCACTGCAATAATTCAAAAACAGATCCACCACTCCTTGCACCCTTAAACCTCATTTATAGCTTATGTCAGCCAAAATGTAGACTTGAAACAAGAGAGATATTAATAATAACAATACACAAGATCACAATAAGATACTAGAGTACTTATTCACTTCAATCGAAATCGTGAGGCTTTGATTGCATGCTTCGTTCCCCAGTGTTGTCGCCAAAAAATTGTTGGGTGAAAATTATGTAATCCCTTTTAACAGATTAAAAAACCTTGATTTCAACCACAGTTATGTGGGGTAGAATCTCTCCCTCAGAAAGGGGAGGCTCCCTTCTTACTGCTTATTGAAACTAAGGAAAACTAATCACATATTTACAATAATGTACGCTACACTAATGATATGGGGGGTGTCACATTCATGATTCTCTATTTTTTTAGAGAATATGTTTTACAATGTTTCACAATTTTAACTTCTTGATGCAATACAACTTCAAACTAAAATTGAGCAGTAATTCCAATATTCCTATCTTGTCAAAGAAAATCCTAGGAATACCAGCATGATAACGATAAGTAACAAATAAGAAAAGCTCACGGAGGCACAAAGTCATTCTATAGTTTTTAGTAATGAATCCTTCAAGATAGTAATCAGCTTTGTAAGAGAAGCACAAAGTCTTCTATATACTCCACGATAAATTCCACGAATAGCATGAATAGATATAAGCACAAAGTCTTATAGAGAATTCACCAATAGTATCAACATAATCACAATTCCAAGTAATGAGTGTAACTCAAAGTTTACACAGATTTACTCAAAAGCCCTTTCAATCTTAATTACTTAATACTATCAATTTCAATCAAATCATAAGATAATTGTTCTCAACACAAATTTTGGTATGCAACTTCACTTCTTTATTGATCAAAATTAGATTCACAAAATTGAAATCAAAGTTTCAATATTTGCTTCACAATTCGGAAGCACTTCATTGCATAAGATAAAAGGTAACAATTACAATAAAATCCTCTCTTATTTATAGATGGGAGAGGGGAGCTAATCTAGGAAAAAACCTAACTAACTAGTTGACTTATTCAAATATGTCGTCCATAAATGTACGAGAACATATTTTTTTTACATGTAATTACATTTTTCAAAATGACATGTAAAATGTCAAAGCCTATCTACATAAAGCATTAAAATGCTAAAACTGGGAAATCAAATCTAAGGAAAAATTTAGCCTTCTTCAACATCTTTCTCCATGAAAAATTCATGATGATGTGCACTTCATCACTATCTGGCATTAGAGTGTACTTTGGAGATGAAGAGGATTCTTGAGATTGACTCCTCCGATTAGATTGAAGGCTTTTTGGTGCCTTTCAAATCTAAAATAAGCTAGAAATCCATCATTTTGTTCATTAAAGTTATTGAGACAGCTTCATCTTCAAGTTCTTCTTGAACCATTGATTACACTTCTTTGAAAAACTAAAACATGGGAAGAACTTCTGGTTGTACTTCCAAGCCTTCTTGCTTGGTGATAGGAAAGAAATTGATTAAAACTATTTCAAAATCTGGGCACAAGAGATCAGAATGTATGCAAAAGTAGGCTTTAACAATTTAGATGCAAAGGTGGGATAAACTGAGGTTTCAATCTGAGAAATTTCATAGGTTTTGGAAGCTTAGATTTTATGATGGTGGAGAACGGAGTCGAAGCGAGTAAACTAGCAAATGGATGTGAGCAATGGAGCAAGAAAAAGTGAGCAAAACTGATCCAGGCGGATACTTTTCACTGAAAATTGAAGTGTCTCATATGCTCCATTATTTAGCATCATCTTGAAGCTCTCAGAAAATTGAATCCAACGCAACTTGAATGGGGTCAAAAGGAGCTTGTACACTCAAGTTATGGCCAATCAAAGTTTGGTCAAACAGGTACCTAAGGCTATCACAAAGGAAAAAAAATGATCAACTTAGAATCGGTGAGAATTGGCATCAAATCAAAGAGCTCATCGATACGAGACCAACGTTGCTCATTTCACCAAAATTCAACTCCATACGCAGGAGATATGGACAGTCAAATTTGGAGGTCATCAAGGTTGACTAGGTCGTACGGATGCTGACGCAGTAGACCATACAATGAGTTGGACCAGTCAGAGCTTGACATGTGGCACTCAGTCAGCATCACAGTTGGTAGTCCAGCTGGTGCACAGTTGGCGATCCAATCAGCACATAGTTGGTGAGTCTGAAAGTGACAAGTGGCCCAATTAGGCGGCACCATGTGGCACCTCGGTGGCACCCCTCACACCGTTGGTTTGAACCTGTGCTTAAAAAAATATTGTTAGGGGGGTTTGACCCCCTAACCTCTTGCCAAATGCCTATCGCCTCTACCGTTGCACCGCACAGCGGTCTATTAACTATGTATGGAGAGTGGTTTGTTTTATTATCTCCAAATTTGAAAACGGGTTTTTAAAAGGTATGTGGTGGGGGTTGAACCCCAAACCACCCCACCGTTAAAATAGTAAGTCACCGCCATGCCGCTTAGTAGCTTAGAAATATATAAGGGTAGTGTTATATTTAAACACTTATTAAGCCTGATTTTTTAACAAATTACCCTATATGGTTAAACTAAACCCTAGAGAATGAATAATTCCAAACCATAAACCAACAAAAGGGGTTGTGGATGAAGTTATTTTTTAAAGGGGGGTTATTTTTGTATTTATGGTGATTAAACCCATTATGGGTAAATTTCATGTATAAAAAGGGGGTATGGTTTTTTGAAAATTCAGCCCAAGTGATGAGAAGGAGGGTATGATCGAAAGACTTTGAAGCCATTTTTGTACAATAGAGGAATGTTACACCGCTGTGCTGGAAGGGAGTGGACTTGTAATGCAGTTTTAATCCTATTTTGGGAGCATAATAGGATCATTCACTCAGTTGGAGAGGGACCCAGAGACGTAGCCATTTGGTGAACTCTGTTATCAATTGTGTTATGTCTTTTATCTTTTTTCTCTCTTTCATTTTGTTCATCATCTTTATCATGCTATGTTCATTTAAGCATTTTCATTATGTTGATTCGTTTTGATAAGCTTTGAATTAATCGTTGTAAAGTTAAGCATTCTGTAAACGATTGTCATAGATCCTAATTTAGATCAAGTTTTGTATCAAAGCTTTTTGTGACTAGTATTACAAAAGTGAATGCTAACACGATCCAGGAATTAGAAAGGTGAAGGCAAGCTTGACGAATATAATCCTAAGATCAGAAGATGAAGAGTTGATCCACCCATCACAGATGGAAGAAATAGGAGGTGGACAAAGTTTGGAGCTTGATGAAAAGGCTTTTCAATGATCGTTTCTTGACATGAAGGCTATGGTGGAAGAGCTTTATGCGAACAAGAAGAAGTGTGAAAAAGGAGATTCTTTGAAGCAAGGAAAGCGAGAAGATCAGAAGGACAAAGAGGGGAAAACTTCAGAAACTCCATCTCCTCCATCTTCTCCTTCTCCATCTTCCCCTTCTCCTCCTTCTTCTTCTACTACTGTAAATCCTTTTAAGAGAAAATCTAAGCCTATTATTAAACTCGATGTAAAATTTGAATTACCTAAGTATTGTGGGGAGTTAAATTCTGAAAAGTTAGATGATCGAGTCCATCAGGTAGAAGTGTATTGTAGGATTCAAGGCCTAGTAGAAGATGCTTCTAGGATCCAGTTGGCCACTCTCTGGTTGGGAGGTATAGCTCTCACCTGGTGGGAGAGTAAGACTCGAGAATAAATTGCTCACCATGGTAATGTCAGTATGACTTGGATGGAATTTTTTGCTACCCTTAAAAAGTAGTTTTACCCTTTAGGTTATATGCAGCAATTAACCATGAATTGGTAGACCTTTAGGCAAGGTAAGGGGTAGTTTTTCCAAGATTGCACCCATGAGTTTAGAAAATGGGATATTGATTTAAATTTTCCCTTGTGTACTCAAGATACACTACTTAAGTACATAGGTGGTTTGCATTCTTACCTAAGATATACTATTCTAATGTTGAGTCCTAATAATCTTGAAAAAGTATCTATCCAAGCCACTCATTTAGAGTTGAGGGGTAAGAACACTTTCAATGATAATTTCTCAAAGAAACTGTTAGCTCTCAAAAATGCAAGTCGAATGCCTCAAGAGGCTGCCAATCTCTTGATACGCTTTAGGGTAACAGACAAGGTCAAAAGAATTCAACCTTCTACTCTTTAGGTGTTGCTAAACCTTGGCAGGTGTACCTAACTGAATTAAGCAGACTTATCTTATGATTAGCCTTCTGAAACACTTTGTCCACAATGGCAGATGACAGTGAACAAAATGAAATCAAACTTGATACCAATCTTAAAAGCAGTTTTCTAATCTAACTCCTAAAATGATCAATAAACAGATGTAAAGAAGCTGAATGAATTCAAATAATGAAATTGTAGAGACCAGTTCCTTGTTGTGTATGCGAAGTCAAATGAAATAGAAGTGGGCAACTTATTTTGGCAGAAAATCAAATTTGCAGGCATATGATCTGTTCATAACTTGTATAAACAATGCAAAATTATGACTACTAAGCTCTTCTTTAATAATCCAGATGAATCTTCCTGATTACTGTGATCAACGAAAAGGATTTAATCTCTACTTGAGAGAACTAGTTAATTAACCACACAAATGCAGCAAATGTGCATAGATAAACTGAGAATAAACTTGTTATTCCAATTTAAACAACCAGAAAAAATCAAATTGGAGACAGCTTCAGCAATACTTTTCAATAAGCTCAACAGACAATTGATACCAAAAACAACCTACCACACCAGCTGATTTTCATTGAAATCGCCATTTAAAAACATGCACCATGGTCTCCAGAATGAGAACTTTATTCTACTGTAGCCATTCCTAATCTACTGTATTTCTAAAGTCTGATCTAAAATCTGATGTTATCAATTACAATCCAGGGGCATATTTATACCCAGCATTAAGAAAATAAAACATTTGAAATATCATGTCGGCCCAGCACAAAATTCGGGCTCCAATCGAGCTCGCAAGCAACGGTCATCCAAGCAGAAACATGTCGGCCCTGATATTTAAAATTTTGTTATCACCAGTGAGACAGTCGGCGAGACATAGATCATCATCCTGTCAAAGGCAATTCATTCACTAATCATCCTGTGTTCACTATGCTCACGTTCGCCGTGACCAACTGTTCACCATGTCGAAGTCAAGAAGTACCCTATTGTCCCACATATGTCGCTGTAGCTTATCACTCTCAGAGAGACCTCTTGCAAATTTCATTACCTTTCCCCGAAGGCCCCTTTTTTCCTTTTGTATGTGATTGTGACATTCAACCATCGGGGAGATAATATATCGAGATCATTATGTCAAGCCAAAAGACATTTATCATTTTCAAGTCGCCAACACTCTCGCTGAGACATAGTCTTCATTCGCTTTCGCCAAGACCATACTCAATCGGGAAGACACTGTACAGATTGCTCAATGTTACACCGAAGATCTTCATTCATATCGAGTCACTGTGACACATCACCGTCGAGGAGATATCTTGTAGAGAGCTCTTTGTTTTACTGAAAAGTCACCCTGAGATCATTTATGTTTGCCAAGAAAACACCCATCATATACCGACAAAGTCACCCCCTGTATATTATCGGTGAGACCCAATTACATCACCAGGACTAACTCTGAAACAAACATCTCTCGCCAACGAGCCCTTTGGTAGAAACCTCCAT
The DNA here is from genome assembly GCA_007258455.2 of Sequoia sempervirens. Taxonomy (NCBI): domain Eukaryota; kingdom Viridiplantae; phylum Streptophyta; class Pinopsida; order Cupressales; family Cupressaceae; genus Sequoia; species Sequoia sempervirens. The sequence continues at coordinate 170,498,715 of VDFB02270651.1, read as the reverse complement.
GCGTAAAGTTAGCGAGACCGAAGGTCTCTCTCCGAGATCTCATCCCGATAGCTCAAACTCATACCGATATGCTCCTTTAGTTTCTGGTCGGGGAGACATCCAGCACTTCACCCAGACATTACATCGATAGCAATTAGTCATATCGATAAGCCCTCCACATGTATATAGTTGGTGAAACATAAACCATTTCGCTATGACCCCTCGCCGAAGCATTAAACTCCTACCAATGTGAAACCTCATTTGTATCGTTCGGTGAGACAAGAAAGATTCGTTATGACCATTCACTGAAACAGATTTCCTTCGCCGATATGCCCTTCCAAACACGGGTCGATGAAACATGATGCGTTCGGTGAAGCATTACACCGATGACCCAGACTCATGCCGATATGAATACTTCCTGTCACCGAAACGATGAAATTGTTATGCTGATAATTGCCAGTGAAAGAAATCCAGTCGCCATGACATTAAAACATCTTGTCATAGGCAACGCAGACGTTTTGCTAGCAGATGACACAACATGGATCGGGAAGAGCCTAATGAACTCATGCCGATAGGGACCAGAATGCAAAAGATGCGTGACTCAATGGATTCAATGGGGCAACATGGGAAAACATGGAGAAAATATGCACGAAGAGAGGGAAATGCATTCAAGGTAGGACTCACTTGGAATATTATGAGTAAAATCAACATGTGCAAATATCAATTTTTTACAATTCTAATAGAAACCATCTAAGTTTGAGGGTAAACCTAAGGGTAAAGACAAAGACAAAGATCATGCCAAAGGGAAGAAGACAGCTATAGTTAAGAAAGAGGGTGATAATCCCACATGCTCCCATTGCAAGAAAGAGGGGCATGATGATTCGATGTGTTGGAAGTTGCATCCAAAGTTAAGGCCAAAAAGATATGGAGGCAATAAAGGTAAGCAAAAAATTATTGTAGTGATTCAATAAGATCTTGGATTTGACTCTGGAGATGAAACACAATTTTTTGTTGGCAAGATCCAAGGTAAAGGGAAAGGTATAACTCTCTCTTCTGATGCAAATGTTTCTAATGCAAGTACAAGTAAAGTATCTTCTCCTAAAGCCGATAAACAACGGAATGAATTGTTTCACGTTCGAGTTGTAACTAAGCACACTAAGATTTGCACATTGTTTGATACGGGTTCTCAAGTCAACTTAATATCTGAAGAGGTGGTAAAGAAACTTAATCTGGCTACAACACCTCATCCAAATCCATATCCACTTGGATGGGTTTGCAATGATGCTCAACTACAAGTAACGAAACAATGTAAATTGAGATTCGCTATCATTGCAAACTTTTTTGATGAGGTAGAGGTAGATGTAGTTCCTTTGGATATTTGTGGGCTTCTATTAGGGAGTTCTTATCTATATGATAGAAAAGAAATCTTTTATAGGGGGAAAATAAGTATCATCTTTTTAAGGATGGGATAGAATACATTGTACGTGCACATAAGGTTAAGACTAATCTTGCACTAGTCAATGTTGGTCAAATGAAAAGATTGGTTAATTATAGTAAGAACTTTGTATTAATACTTGTAAAAGCCAAATAACATGATAAATCTGAGGCATTCAATAGGTGTGATCCAAAACATAAAGTTGAAATGGTCAAAGTTGTTTCCGCTTGTGATGACTTATTTCAGGAACCAAATGGGTTGTCACCCAAGAGAGAGATACAACATAAAATCCAGTTACAACAAGATGTGCCACTTCCTAACATCGGCATGTATTATTTATCAGTTATGCATAATGAGGAAATCAAGAAGCAGGTTTAGAAGTTGGTTGAGAAATGAGTTATTCATCCTAGTACATCTCCTTGTGGTTCTCCAATTGTGTTGGTTCCCAAGAAGGATGGGTCTTGGAGAATGTGCATCGACTACAAAGCCCTGAACAAGATAACGGTAAAGAACAGGTATCCTCTTCCTTGAATAGATGATTTACTTGATCAATTGAAATATGAAGTTTATTTCACTAAGTTAGACTTACGTAGTGGATATCATCAGATAATAATTGTAGAAGATGACATTTGGAAAACTGCATTTAAGACAAAACAGGTATTGTTTGAGTGGTTGGTCATGCCCTTTGGGATTTGTAATGCACCAGCTACCTTTATGAGAGTCATGAATGATGTATTTCGTCCTTTCATTAATGATTTTTTCATTGTCTATCTAGATGATTTTCTTATATTCAGTCGAACTTGGGAAGATCATGCAAGTCATGTAAAGAAAGTATTTGATATATTGAGAAAAGAAAAACTCTTTGTAAAGATTTCTAAATGTGAATTCACTAAGACATCCTTAATGTACTTAGGCTATGTCGTAGGGGGTGGTCAATTGAAAGTAGACCCTATGAAGGTTGAAGCCATTCTAAACTAGCCTAAGCCAAGTACAGTCATAGAAGTCAAAAGTTTCTTCGGTGCAGTTCAGTACTAGAGAAAGTTCATTGCAAACTTCTCTTATATTGCATCTCCATTGCACACATTAACTAGTACGAAGGATACTTTTTAGTGGGGAGGTCCACAGCAAAATGCTTTGGACACTTTGAAGGAAAAGTTGAGCACTACACCAGTTCTAGCTTTACCAGATCTACATCAGCCGTTCTAGATCGAGACAGATGTGAGTGGGTTTTCCATGGGAGTAGTACTCATGCAAGGAGGTAAACCAGTTTGCTACCACTTTGAAACCTTTTCAGAAGCAGTAAGTAACTATCCCACTTATGATAAGGAACTTTATGTATTAGTTTAGAGTGTTAAAAAATGGAAACACTACTTAATGGGGAAAGAAACTATAATCCACACTGATCACCAGCCACTTTAGTATTTGTGCTCACAATCTAAACTGCAACAAAGTAGGAATTTCCGGTGGCATTGATTGTTGGACACTTTGGGGTAAGAAAAACAATGGTTTAGCTCCAGAAATATTGTTGTTGGCCTTGTATGAAAGAAACTATATCTAAATATATTAGAGGATGTGTAATGTGTGCAACTAGTAAACCTAGTAACATGAAATTGGGGTTGTACACACCTCTACCTATACCATCCCATCCATGGGAAAGTGTGACTATGGATTTTTTCGGGGGTCTACCTATGTCTAGGAAGGGACATGATTATTTGTATGTAGTATTTGATCGATTCAGCAAAATGTGTATTCTAATGCCTTGTAAGAAACAGGTCACTATTGAACTGACAACTCATATGTACTTTCAATTTGTATGGGTTCATTTTTTGTTACCTACCTCTATTGTATCAGATCGAGATTCTCGATTCTTGGGGGAATTCTGGTCAGCTTTGTGGGGACTCATGGACACCAAACTGAAGAAGAGTACAGCCTTTCATCCGCAGACCGATGGAAAGATAGTAAATAGGACAATTGTGCATCTACTCAGAGGTTACTATAGTAAGTATCCTAAGCTTTGGGATGAGAGTCTTCATTATGTGTAGCATGCTTACAACCATGTGACACACTCTTCTACAAAAAGATCTCCTTTTGAGACTTGTTTCAGTTATCTGCCAAAAACATTGATGGATTTTTCTTTTGGGAAAGATGATGTTGAGGATGGACACCATGATGCAGAGAAGGCTTTGAAGTTCATCCAAAAGGTCCAAGAAATTCATCATGCAGTGGAAGCATAGTTGGAGAAGAGCCAAGAAAAATACAAGGCTCACCATGATAAGCATCACAACGATCACCATTTCTAGGTTGGAGACAAAGTTTGGTTACATATCAACAAGGAAAGAATGCAAGGTGAAGGAAGGAAGCTCAAGCTGATCAGGTATGGTCCTTTCAAGATTCTGGAAAAGATCGGTACCAATGCCTTCCGCCTTAATCTTCCTCCATACATGCATATCTATTCAGTTGTCAATGTTGAGAATTTGAAGTTGTATGAGCCTCCAATGATACTGGATGAAGACACAAACATTTAGGTTCCATCAATTGATGATCTTTCACCAAGATACATGTCAGAGTTGCCAAAGGATGTCATCTTAGACATGAATGTCAGGACTTCACGAAGAGGAGTAGTTGAATACCTCAGAGTGGGACTAAAGGGGATGAATCTAAGCAAGAAAAAATGGATGGAGATTGGTAAAGTGAAGGAACTTTACCCTCACTTACTTTCTAAGTAATCAAGCTTTCATGGATCCAAAAGCTCTCCAGTAAGAAGGACTGATACAGGAGGATACTTTTCATTGAAAATTGAAGTGTCTCATATGCTCCAGTATTTAGCGTCATCTTGAAGAGCTCGGAAAACTAAATCCAATGCAACTTGAATGGGGTCAAAAGGAGCTTGTACGCTCAAGTTATGGCTAGTCAAAGTTTGGTCAAACAGGTACTTGAGGTCGTCAGAAAGAAAAAAAATGATCAACTTAGAATCGTCAGAATTGGCGTCAAATCAAAGAGCTCATCGACATGAGCCCAACTCCGTTCATTTCACCAAAATCTGAGTCCGTACGTGGGAGATATCGCAAGTCAAAGTTGGAGGTCATCAAGGTTGACTAGGCTGTACGAATGCTAACATCAGCATGCTGACGCAGAAAACTGAACGATACAAACGATGAGTTGGACTAGTCATAGCTCGACACATGGCACTTAGTTAGCATCACAATTGGCATTCCAATCAATGCACAATTAGCGATCCAGTCAGCGCATAATTGGTGAATTTGAAAGTGACAAATGGCCCAATCAGGTGGCGCCATTTGCCACCTCGATGGCACCCCTCACACCACCAGTTTGAACCCATGCTTAACAAAATATTGTTAGGGGGGTTTGACCCCCTAACCTCTTGCCAAATGCCTACCGCCTCCACCATTGCACTGCACGGCGGTCTGTTAACTATGTATGGAGAGCGATTTGTTTTATTATCTCCAAATTTGAAAACGGTTTTTTAAAAGGTATGTTGCGGGGGTTGAACCCTAAACCACCCCACCACTAAAATAATAAGTCGCCACCATGCTGCTTAGTGGCTTAGAAATATATATGGGCAGTGTTATATTTAAACACTTATTAAGCCCAAGTTTTTAACAAATAACCCTATATGGTTAAACTAACCCTTAGAGAATGAATAATTCCAAACCATAAACCAACAAAAGGGGTTGTGGACGAAGTTATTTTGTTAAAGGAAGTTATTTTTGTATTTATGGTGATTAAACCCATTATGGGTAAATTTCATGTATAAAAAGGGGGTATGGGTTTTTGAAAATTCAACCCAAGTGATGAGGAGGGTATGATCAGAAGACTTTGAAGCCATTTTTGTACAATGGAGGAACGTTACATCGTTGTGCTGGAAGGGAGTGGACTTGTAATGCAGTTGTAATCCTATTTTTGGAGTATAATAGGATTGATCACTCTATTGGAGAGGGACCTAGAGATGTAGCCATTTGGCGAACTCCGATATCAATTGTGTTGTCTTCTATCTCTTTTCTCTCTTTCATTTGGTTTATCATCTTTACCATGCTATGTTTATTTAAGCATTTCCATTATGTTGATTCATTTTGATAAGCTTTGAATTAATTGTTGTAAAGTTAAGCATTCTATAAGTGATTGCCATATATCCTAATTCAGATTAGAAACGGGCAAAACAAAGCTCAGAATGCATTTTTGGAAATTCTTGGGTGGTAGTAAAATTTTCATAAATTTGTGCAAGGGCGCTAAAAATCAGTGCCCTTACACTTGGACGGAACTTCATTTTGTGTAAAAGTGCTAAAAAATAGTGCTTCAACATGTAATATGCAAAACCAATAAAAATCAACACTTTAGCATGTAATATGCAAAAGTGATAAAAATCAACGCTTTTACATGTCATATGTAAAAGCGGTGAAAATCAGCGCTTCTGCATGTGGGAAGGACACTTGAGTGTAAGAGCACTAAAAAACTAAGCTTTTACATGCCATATGTAAAAGCGGTGAAAAATAGAGCTTCTACATGTGACTTGAGATTTGAGGTGCAGAAGCACTAAAAAACAACACTCTGACATTACATGTGCAAGAACAAAAAAAATTAGCACTTTTACATGTTGGAAAATATGCAAAAGCGCTAGAAAACCCCAACATTACATGTGCCAAAAAATGACTAAGGCATTGAAAATATGCAAAAGCGCTAAAAATTAGAGCTCCTGCATGAAATATACAAAAGCGCTAAAAAACAGCGCTCCTGCATGAAATATGGAAAGGCGCTAAAAATCAGAGCTCTTGCATATGCAGAAAATTTCTAACTCCCAAAATTGAATTTTCACAACTTGGTTTAAAATGTGAATTTCGATGAACTACAAAAGTTAATGCTTGGGATGAATTTTTGAGGATGGGGGACCACGCATGAGGACCAATGTAATTCACCTTGTTTTGTGTGCTTAGAGTACTTGGGCTATGAAATGTACAAGTTTCATAGGGGTTATCCCACGAATTGTGCACGTTGAATTCAAGGATAACAGTACTTTTGGCCAAAACTCAAGAAAGACGTAGTGGAATACGTATCCAGATTCTTGGAGTGTCTGCATGTCAAGGCTGAGCATGTGCATCCAGCAGGGCTCCTTTATCTATGTAATATACCTGAGTATAAATGGCATGTGATCAACATGGACTTTGTATAGGGGTTACCTCTAAGCAAGAATAGGCATGATGTCTTTTTGGTAGTGGTTGATAAGTTGACTAAGGTGGTACATTTTATTCCAGGGAACCTTAAGGATGGATCATTGACCTTGGCCAAGAAATTTGTCCAAGAGATCTTTCGTTTACATGGAGTGCTAGAGACCATTATATCTGACAGAGATACGCTAATGACATCAAGCATTTGGACAACCTTGAATGCAACATTGGGGACTAAGTTAAACTTCAGTTCAGCCTACCATCCTAAAACCAATGGTCAAACTGAGAGAGTAAATCAGGTAGTAGAATATCTCCTTCAGATGTACTATATGGATCAGCAATATAAATGGGAAGATTACCTACCAATGGTAGAATTTTCTTATAACAACTCCCATCATGCATCCTTAGGTATGGAACCTTTCAAGGCTCTGTATGGGTAAAAGTGTCATACTCCCATCAGTTGGGACAAGTTGGAAGGAAAGATTATAGTGAGTCCTAAAATGCTAAAAGAGATGGAAGAGCAGATGAGGCTTATCAAGAGCAAACTGAAGGATGTGACAGATAGACAAAAGAGCTATGCCAACAAGAATAGAACCTTTAGACAATTTGTAGTCGGGAATAAGGTCTTTTTAAGAGTCAAGCCACATAAAAGCTCCATTACCTTTGGGAAGTCATCCAAGTTGGCTCTAAGATACGTGGGCCCGTTTGATGTGTTGGAAGTAATCAACCCAATTGCATACAAACTTGCTCTACCCCCTACTCTAGCTCAACTCCATAATGTGTTTCATGTTTCTTTGTTAAAACCATACCACCCAAATGCATCTCATATACTTGATTGGAGCTCTTTACAAGTGGAGGATCCAGGAGTGGTGCTAGTGGAGCTCAATAGAATTCTGGATAGACATAACATCAAGTTGTGAAATAGGGACATTGTTTAATATAAGGTCCAATAGGATTAGTATCATGAGGACAATGCTACATGGGAGGATGTGGAGGAGATAGAATGCTCCTTCCCTCATTTTATTTCTTACATAGACTATTGATGATTATCTTTATATTGTTTCCTAATATTTTGGATTGGTACGCTATGATGGTTTGGCTTGAAACAATATGATTGATAAATATATGAAAAAAAAAATTGTTTGATCAGGCATCAGGACAATGTCTCTTTCTAGTGGGGAAGGATGTCATATATCAATTTCAATGCTTGCATTCTAAATATTGAGGAAATTGAAATATTTGGAAAATAGAATTTATCATTTTCATTTATGGATTTGATAAAATGCTATGACGAAATTGAAAATGAATATTATGCAATTTTTTGATTAAAGAAATTATTTCATGAGATTATCAGTTAAAGGTTACTGATAAGTGGACAAGTGTAAGAATGTGTCTATAGGAACAGGTTGAAGGATGAGAACTTGATTAAGGTAGGCACACTTATAAATTGGATGACCACGGTAAGCAAGAATGGAATCTGGAAACTCACACACCACAGTAGATCATGGCATCTGTATATGTTTGAAAAGTTGATAAACTTCATCTTTTAGTGTGATAATTATAATTAGTGAAGGAACAAATCAATGCATTCTTGTCTTATCTTGTCTGTTTCAAAATTGATATTTAATGAATTCAAAAATTCTCCCCATTAAGTGCAAACACCATATGAAAATGATTGCATTATTGTTTTTTTAATGAGATTGAAATATGTATGTTGTATGAGGAAACAGGATGAATAAAATGTACATGTATGTTTGAAAAAAATATCTTGAATGTATGTGCATATGAGAAATTATCTTATTATCTTATGTGGGTTAAAACAATGTATATATATATATATATGTACATATATACATATATACATATATACATACATATATATATATATGTATATATATATATATATGTATATATATATATATATATATATATATATGTATATATATATATATATGTATATATGTATATATGTATATATGTACATATATGTATGTATATATGTATATATGTACACACACACACACACACATATATGTGTGTGTGTATGTATACATATACATATATATATATATATGTACATATATATGTATATATACATACACACACACATTTATATATATGTATATATGTGTGTGTATATGTACATATATATATACATGTATATATGAATATGTGTGTGTATATATATATATATGTACATATATATACATATATATATACATACATATATATATACATACATATATATGTATATATATGTATATATATATGTGTGTGTGTATATGTATATATATATCTACATATATGTAAATGTTTATCATGGATTTAATTTTATTCTCTTGAAAATAATAATAAAACGTGCTTAAAAAATTTGTAACTCCCATAATGAATGGGATAAAGGGTCTGACCACTCTCATATAGAAAAGCAACAATCAATGCCAAGAGAGGAGAAAGTGGGCGGCCAAGTAAGAATATGGTGATAGGAAAATTAATGACCACTATCATCAAATTTAGGAGGGAGATATTGGTGGTCAGAGAAAAAGAAAAAAATAGAGATTTTTAGCAAGAAAATCAAGAAAAGAGATCAATAGAAGAGGAGGAAAGCATGGTACTGAAGGTTGTTGCCAAAATCCCACAGAAAATCACCAGAAAATCAAGATAACGAGGTAATTTGAATACCCATTGGTGTTTTTCTTGAAACAATATCATACTTTTGTATGCATTATCTGAGGCTGTGGAATGCATTTTTATGGTTTAGTAGTTTGTGAAATGCCTCTATTCATCAACTTATGTAATTTCATGTTATCTTGTTGGGGGCTGAAGCCACCACTGCAAGCTTGTTTTGTTATGCTTGCATGCATGGGTATCGACTAGAACCCATGACGGGTTTCACCCATTCTCTCATCTTTCTGTAGGTCGAGGCCATTAGACCCGACCCGTGTTCATGAATGTCTTTTATCAGGCCTCTGTAAAATGATGCTTGGATGCACATCACCCCTTGGGTGATCGGCTTATAATTTTTTATGTCACCCTATGGGTGTTGAGCCTAGAAGGTCGAGCTATCCTCAATGCTCAATAAATGCCAAGCATAAACAATATACACCGTTCACCTATATCATCGCCACCCTTGGGTGGCAAGCTATGGCATTAATGAGCCCACTAATACATGGTCGAGATAAGTCGGTCTCTGTTACTTTGTTGTATACATTTTATCCCTCTTTGTGAAATTGCTATGTGAAGAACAAAGCCATCATTTTATGTTTTTCTTGGTCAAACGATGTTAACATTCAATGCATGTTAGACAGTTTAAGCATTCTTTAAAAATGGGAATCGTCCATCTCTGGTTGTGGGTTTGTAAAACCCTTAGTTTTTTCATACAAATGAATGATGCATGAGTATGTAAATAAACATATATAACAGATATACATATACATATATATATGTATGTATGTATATAACCATATATATGTATATATATGTATATAACCATATATATGTGTGTGTGTGTATATACGAACATATAATCTCAATGTCGATTATTTCCAGTGGTATAACCTAGGTCGAGAACGACTCCTTTATGTTCTTGTATGTAATCTCTTGAAGGGTGTTAATAAATAATGAAGGCCAAAAGGAGGCTTAGATACTTCGAAATAAGTAAAGATTTTGTAGCTAACAAAGGTATGTTATCAACTTCATGATAATAGGTCTTTCGACTACCCCCTTTTTGTGAAAATATGTCTTACCAGAACAAAGCATTTATATTTAATTCAATATAGAGATGTTCTTTTGTGAAAATATTGAAATGATAATACCAAAACTGAACAATGGATGGGCATGAATGATCATATTAGACAAACTCAAAATCTGAATTGAAACTAAATGAATTTTTTATTTCTTTTCTATTGAAATGATAATCCTCTAGTAAAGGTTATTATGATGAGTATAAATCAATCATGGTTGATGAATGTCTGTGAAATAAATGTTTAATTGAATTTCAAAAGAGGCTAGATGTCATTGAAATACCAAGAAAAATGCATCTGAACATGTTGATGATTATTTTCTTTGAATATGGGTTTGATTTCTTGTACAAAGGTAGACTTTCCTTTTCTATTCAGAATGTATACGCATTTTTCCAACTATGTTCATTTATAGGAATATACATGTGCATGCATAAAACTTCATTTATGCATGAGCACATACATGAAATATACCTTCTGATTCATCTTGATTAAATATTTGAATAAGATTGTTAAATTTGATTGCAAAGAAAGGAACTATAGTGATGGAACAGTATGGATTTACAACATGTAAATGATAGATTATGATGAATGTATGAATGGTTGAACCTAATTTAAAATGACTTATTTGTGGTCAAATAATGGAATGGAATGATACATGAATTCAATGGTAGACTATAGCACACTAGAATATGTTACTGATAGATGGTCTAAAAGGGAGGGATACCCCTTTGATATGATAAGCTTTTCTTCTGAGAATGGGTGCCAAAGAGTGTAGATTTTCTTTTCCAAATCTAACCAGAGTTGCATTTTATGTAGCATGAGCTTGTCCAAGCTTTGCAGTCATTTTTATATGTATATATACCGAACAAACTATTATATTTATCCTCTCTCTAATGTATTTTTTTTACCTAACATGGAACTTTCATATTCTAAAGCTAGATAGAAATGCATGTAGTTAGGCACGCATAGATTCCACCTTACAAACTGTATCTCTGCTAAGTGTTTCATGCAGGGTCGGGTATTCTTTGATTGACTAAAGAATATTGGGGAAGCAATGCTTCGTGGTTGGGTGGAAAAGCACCTCAATCATGTTCTCGTCCACTAGTGGAAGCGAGTTGTCATAAAGAAATCATATTAGAATTCTATTATGCAAACGTATCATTGATGTGAAAGAATAAATTGATGTAATAGAAAGAAAACTATGTAATTGAGAAATGACTTTGAGGCATTAAGTGCCAAGTCAAACTTGTATGTAACTATTGACATTTGGAAATGAATATTCTTTTATTTTTGATTTATTGGTGATTTATGAACATAAAATTTCTAAAGGGTATTTTCTATGGAATTTGTCATAAATGTTAATATTCATAATGTCAATTTTTCGTTTAATGGTAGAAATATAGTTGATCATGTTACAAACTTAATCCAACCTTATGGGCTTACCATACTAGTATCCATGTACCTACTAGTGCTACACCATATTCCCTAGTTTATGCCACTGAGATAATCTTGCCTATCGAGGTTGAACTTCCATTTTTTAGGGTGTCATTGCAACATCTTGTTGACAATGAAGAGTACAAAGTATCCAAATTATATGAGCTATAATTGTTAGAATAAATATGTCTCAGTGCACTAAATCATTTACAAGTTTACCAAAATCATCTTCATCATAGTTATAATAAAAAGATCAAGAACTGGAATTTCCAAGTAGGTGATCTAGTCCTTAAGGTGAATAAAAAATTAGCTAGATCAATACAACAAGGGAAATTTGAACCAAATTGGTTGGGACCATTTTTAGTTACAAAAATCTATGGATCAAGATCCTATCAACTAGCTATGCTTAAAGGTGAGCCCTTACAAGATCCCATCAACAATAGTCACCTCAAGTGATTTCATGCTTAAGCCATCAAGGCATCCCAATAAATAAAAATAGTAAATAGAAATAATCCATCCAATGGTTTAAACCACTTTGGTGGTGCCTTGGGCAAGTACCTTAGTGAAAACTTAGAAAACAGGCGTTGTGTATTCAAAATCTTAAAAAACAATAAAAAGGAAAAATAGTAAAGATAGAAATCATCCTCTACTGAAAACCACTTCGATGGCACTTTGGACAAGTACCTTGGTGAAAACTTGGAAAAAAAATAGCATGTGTAATGAGCTCCATCTACCATCTATCAAAATTATTTTCCATTCCATCCATATAATAAAACCAATATTTAATTTATAACCATTTTTTCACTTATCATATTTTCACCCACACACCTAGCATGGCTTGGTAATTTACCATTATCTAGCGTTACCCATCTCACCTAGTATCATCCTAGGATCACTTCAACTTAGTCCATAATAAAATAATCCTACATCTAACTAGGGGAATTTTCCTAAACCTAGTAGTTGGTTTGGATCCTTGTTCATTACCTTAAATCAAAAAATTCAAAAACATTTGGATATTCAAAAAATCAAAAACATCCAAATAGTTTAAAATCCAAAAACATCCAAATAGTCTAAAATCCAAAAAAATATAAATGGTCCAAAATCCAAAAACAATAGATATTCCAAAAATCCAAAACATCCAAATATTCCAAGAATCCAAAAACATCCAAATATTCCAAAAATCCAAAAACATCCAAATATTCCAAAAATCCAAAAACATTCAAAAATTGCAAAAATCCAAGAATATTCAAAATTTGCAAAAATTCAAAAACATTTAAATAGTTCAAAATACAAAAACATCCAAATAGTTCAAAATCCAAAAATAGCCTCAAATTTTCATATAAATAAAAAAATAATAGATATTCTGAAAATCCAAAAAACATTCAAATATCCCAAAAAGTTCAAAATAGCCTCAAATACTCCAACAAAAGTTTTAAAATATTAACATATTCTAAAAAATCAAAAAAAAAAATTTACCAAACTCACCCATCCACAATAAAATAATTTCTTGTAATAAACCTATCATCACACTCATCTTTGACAAAGTAAGCAGAAATAAATATGACAATCATCAAAACCTAGAACATTCATGAAAAGTTGCAAGCATCAATCATTGTCGAAACAAACCCACTACCTACATACCAATTTCCTAAAACATTTAATTCAACATCCAACATCATTACCCTAATGGATATATCATTCCTACAATAGCCACAATCACAGATCAAAAATTACACTCTCTAGCAAGAGATATGATGGCTTTGATATGTTTTATCAATTGATATTTTCTTTTGATTTATCTTTTATCTCATTCTATAAATCTTACCTAAAACCGCCTCGATCTTCAATATCTTGGTGTGTCTAGAGAATCACATAATGGGGCATAGTCATTACTTTCATCTAATATGTTTGTGGGATGTTCTTGTAATAATACTATGGTGAATACTTTCCTTGTGTGTGTAGAGGTAGTTTTAGGCATAAAAAATGATTGTTGCATATCAGGTTCTTTATACCTTTTGTGCATAGGCCTAACTTGTTTTTAGTTTCATCCTCTCACATGATAAACCAAGGCTTTTTGTATGTATGGTATGAATAAGGATACTCCTATTTGTTTGTAGAGTCAAAGGCTATGAAATAGATACAACACCAATATGGTTATTCACACCTTGGTGCATAGTATCTACTTGCTATATCAAAATAAATATTTCTCTCTATATTTTTTAGCATAACCAAAAGCAAAAACAAATCATTTTTCCCCTCCTATTTTCTAATAAAATTCAAAATCATCCCAATAACTATAGCTTTCATCAATATTTGATCAGCATCATTCATTTATTCATCTATCCAACTATCCATATATGCATCCATTCATCATTATCCAAAATCTATTCATCATTATCTAAAATCGTTTCTTCTATTCTACTCATCATACTAACTATTATATCCAAGTATCATGACACAAAAAAAAACCATCACATCCTTGCATGCAAAAATCATTAGTGCCATCATAACATCATGCATCATGCATCCATAACCATAGATCATTAGGACATAATATCATCAATCATAGTCATCATATGCATCATGAGAAATATGAAAAAAAATCATAGCATCGCATCATGTCATCATTTAGTCTAAGCATCATCATAATCAATCTGTCATACATGGTAGAATCAAATAGAAATCATTAGATGTGTACACCAAATAATATAGAATATCCAACACATGCAAATAACAACATCACATAGCATCACATCATAGATGCATCCGAATCTCATCTCATATATACATTAAAAAATGTGTCATGATACATCTTCCATATATACAAAATGCTTGTACAAGGGCTACCAAGAGCCATGAATGCATATACATCTGCTTGCAGGTATATCAAAAATGTGTGTCTAGATCAAAAATATATGTACATCATATAAGACAACCTACATCAAACTCCCTCCATCCTACTCCTGACTAGGAGAGGGTAGATGAGGAGGAACAACCTGTTGACTAGCTTGTTGTGCCCTTGGATCTTGAACTGTTGGTGCCATTAGTTACACTAGCTATGGTGGAGCCAATAGAGGACACCCCATTGATCCTCCATATGATCACCCCTCTAATCTCACATCTTGTGAGCCTCCTGGACTACTCCTAGCTAATAACCTAGGTGCTCTCCTCTTTGAAGGAACTACTATCTCATATAATGTATGATAGTATGTGGCCTCCTGTGTCAACCTCCTCATGTCATCTACATAGAAAACCATAGAGATGACTACACCTACTCCCCCACCACCACCCACCACCTCTAGCTACTAGTGACATGCTCTCTTTGTGTCTCTCTCAACTATCATCTAAGCTAGTTGTGCCTCAGCCTATTGTCACTAAGCTACCTTTACACCTCTCTCTACTATCCTCTATACTAGTTGAATTGAGATGTTGTCCCTCTCCACTTAGTATCCATCCCTCTCCTTGTGAGCCTGGTCCTACTTTGTGATGAGGGCCTCACCGCCCAAAACCCACAACAATCACAACAACAGATACCAACACAAAAGATGTGAGATAGAAAAATGACTCACTTTCAATTATTTTCAAAAAATGAAATTACATATTCAAAGCTTACATGCTACAGCCTCATGGGCTTGATTCATTACAACAAAATCAACTCTAAAAAGAAAATCTACTATTCAGAGCCACAATCTGTACTATTAGGGCTGCCTTCTACAACCCCCACTTAACCCTTTTTTATTTTCCCCAATAACCGCCCTAGAATGTTCTAGAAAGTTCAAATTTCCCCTTTTTGTTTTTGCACCAAAAGTCCCACCATTTGATTTTTGACCTAGGAAGAAATTTTCATGAAATTCACTTTTTAGAGGACCAACTTCATGGGACTTTTGATCCAGGTGTTCAATTTTCTATTATTGCATATCGTTGGAAAGCTCTTGACGAGCTATATAACACGCGAACTTACCATAGGTCAATTCAGCCATTTTTTGAGTTGTTTCAGGGCCTCTAAAGTTTTATATCTAAATTTGAAGCTTGCATTGGAGAAATTTCTCGAGACATAAACTTTAATTTCTCCCAAATCATGCAGGGTATTGAGGTGATTCTTTCATGACCAGAAATGTTGTTTAGCTCTGCTCCTTGGGGTAAACTTTCACATCCATACGAGCCCATTTAGGCCGACTTACTAAAAAGAGTAAGTGCCTGTTTTTCACTATTTTTGATCCCTAACAGTCTTATACCCCCTAAGTGCCATCATGGCACTCAAAACAACTAAAGAAAATAAAGAAAACATTTTTTTTGGGTGATGCAAGATTACCCTACACTGTTGGATGCTCCTGCATCAGACACCCAGGGTAATTTGAAAAGTGACCCTGTCACTTCTTAGGAGTTAGAGGGAAACCAAGACGGTTAACCTTAGCCTCAGAAAACCATGATGAATCTTCAACATGCCTTCCTCTCCATTTCACCAAGCACTCTGCATATTGTCTGTTTCTAGTGCTTCTACCCACACGGCTATCTAGGATTTCTTCTCTCTTCCTTCTCTAAAGTAGGTGCTGGAATTTTTAACTGTTCATTTATCGACCCCTCCTTTATATCACCTTCATGATACTCTATCAAATCAGCAATGTTAAACACAAGAGAAATGTTTATTTCATTAGGAAACTCTACCTCATAAGTATTTCCTAAATCATGCTTCTTCAAGATCTTGCATGGTTCAAACTTCATCTTTAACTTGTTGTATGTACCAACTAGAAACCTTTCCTTTTGCAAATGAACCATGACTTCATCTCCTACTTGGAACTCCTTATACCTCCTTTTTCTGATCTACCTGAGCCTTATATTGTGAGTTCATCTTATTGATATGTTTCTTCACCTCTTCGTGCACATTCTTCAGGTGCTCAACAAAATCTTCAGCCTCAACACCACTCTTCTCCCCCTTATCCATCTTTCTCAGTTTAGAAGTAGTTCTTGGACTACTTCTATATACAATCTGGAATGGTGATTTATCAATGCTCCTATTGATAGAATTATTATAAGAAAATTCTTCCTATGGTATAATCAAATCCCATCCCTTGGGCTTATCTCCAACCAAGCATCTTAGCAGGTTACCCAAACTCCTATTCACCACCTTTGTTTGTCCATTAGTCTATGGATGGTGTGCAAAAATAAACTTCAAATATGTCTTCAACTTCTTCCATAATGTCCTCCATAAATAACCAACAAATTGGGTATCTTTGTCTAAAACTATACTCTTTGGTAGACCATGTAGTCTCACCACTTCTCTGAAAAACAACTCTGCAACATGAACAACATCACTGGTCTTATGACATGGAATGAAATGTGCCATCTTTGAAAATTTATCCACCACCACAAATATGGAATCATGTCCTCTTTGTGTCCTTGGTAATCCAAGAACAAAATCCATGCTAATATCCTCCCATGGCCTCTTAGGTACAGGTAATGGTTGATACAATCCAAATTCTAATTTGTTCCTTTTGCCATCTAACATACTTTGCAACTTTGTACAAACTTCTTCACATCTTGTTGTAACTATGGTCAATAATAATTCTCACTAACAAGAGCAATGGTCTTATCTCGACCAAAATTTCTAGCCAATCCTCCACTATGCTTCTCATTGATTAGATTCTCTCTCATAGAACTCCTTAGAATGCACAATTGGCTTCCTCTAAACATCACATCTTGGATTAATAAATCCAACCATCTCGTCCTATCCGATGTAATAGGTTCCAAACAAGCTTTCCAAGCTTCTGCAAAGTCTGGATCTTCAGGATACAAACTCTTGAGTTCATTGAACCCAACAACCTCTATATTCATTTCTATCAACAAATTTTGTGATGCAATGATAGGGAGGTATTTAACATAATCAACACAATTTGAGTTATTTCAATCACCTTTGAAAACTTCAAAACCCTCTCTAGGGTTAACTTATTTGCAACCAACCTACTTGCCTAGTAGGTAACGAGACCTTGTTTTTAGGCCTTATCTCTCAATCACTCTATCAAATTCACCAACCATGCACCCTTTTGAGCACCATTTATGCCCAATCAACACATATCAATAAATCACCATAGGTCTCTTTGGACCAACTTCCCTTAAACTGACCTTTAGCACTGAAAAGGGCTCCAATTAGCCCACTTTTACAAAGGAACTCATCTTCAATCTTGCTGCCTACTCAAAATACCACTAGACAGTCTTCAAATTTCCTCCAAAACCACATATTCTCCAACCTTTGAGTCAAATCTCACTCACTATGACCCACTTTCAGGAAACCCTCATTTTACACCAAATAAGCAAGGGTTTATTGAAAAACCCATCTCCAGGCCACATCCAAACTTGAAACCACTTCAAACCTTCTTTATTATTCCTGCACAAGTTTAATACACCCTCAAATTATGCCACCTCCAAAGACCTCACACACTTCCTTAAACCACTCAAATTCACCCATTTTCACTCTTTGTTCATCTAGGGCTTCATGCCCAAACATACAAAAGACCTCTCCTTCCCTTGAAAACCTTACAACACATCAAAATACACTATACTTCACTGAAACAAATAGGTTCTAACCTACTTCAATACCAATTCTTCAATCTAACTTCCTTAGCTATGCCTTTTAGGCCTAAATTTATGCTTTTTCACAGGGGTAGCATGGAGAACTCCACCAAATGACCTTTCCAAACTCAAATAATTATTCCTACACCTAAATCTACCCTAACTAGGCCCATTCCACCGAACTATAGCATGTATAGTAGGTGGAATGGCCTTTTAACACATTCTAGCCTTCAAACCCTTGAAACCCTTGTTTTCATACCACTTCCAGAAATTTGCCTATCAATTGCTTGAATCTTAACACAAATCCCTCAAACCAACTTTAGAATGAAGTTCACTCCTATATCTAACAATTCAAATGCATCTTAGATGGAAACCACCCCGTACGGAACCGTACAGACCAAAAGAGCAGTAAAACTTTCAAGAAATTACAGAATTTAAGAACTTTTCCATATCTTTTCCCAATCAAAACTTCATCAAATCATTACATCAAGTTTCTCCCACATTTAAAGACTCTGTCCATTCAAAAACAAACTGAATTAACCCCTTCAACTACCTTTCCAACCAACTCGACCATTGGCATTCCCTCTAACTTTCAAATTTGCACTTTTTACAATATTTGAAATGGCAACATTTTGCAGCCTTACATTATTGGCATCATGACCCCACCTAGACTCAAAACTAAAAACAACATTACAAAATGGCCTACCATGGCCTTATGTGAAATATCTTGACTCAAACAACCTATCTAGACCAAATTCACAAAATGGAGAAGCATAGTGCTTTGCACCATTAACCTGGCCATAAAATCTTACCAAGTCCCTTGGAAGTCTTCAACTCTTTGTCCTGCAATAACTCTTTGATCTCCAAATCTTTAATGCTTCTCCTTGTAATCTTCCATGCTCTACTCCATTTATCTTCATCTTCACCTTTGGCTTGAACTTTTCCATTCAAAGTAGTCCTCTTCTTTCTTTGTCAACTTGAATTTGCATCACCATGCTCTGATTTGTCTTCACCATCTGCTTCATCCATCTACTTCCACTCTATCCTTCAACTCCATTCATTGCAAAATAGCCCACACTTTTTCTTTCCTCTTTCATCTTGACCCTTGGTTTGACTCCTATCAAAATAATTAGCAAAACAAGGAAGTAACAAAGGACTTCCTTCACTCTATGCCTCTTACCCTTTCTCTTCACAACCATCTTTAGGTTCTTCATTTTCTGAACCCCTATGTAATCAGGTTTATTAACCTCTGTCATGGTAGAATACAACTACCTACCAACCTCCTTTTCCTCTAAAGGACAAACCACTGTCCTTACCACAACACCATCTCTTTTCTCCATCTCACTTGGATTCTTCACAATCAACCTTTCCTTGGCCTTCTCTTGGCCTATCACTGTCAACTTCACATCTTGGGTCCCTTCCATCATTGAGACCCACTACAAACTCTTTTCTTTCACATATTCACCTCTTGGGGTGACTACAACTTCCCTTTTCTCTTCAATCTCTACAAACTCTTGCACTAACCTTTGTCATTCTCCTTGGCTCACTATCCTCTCTATCATCTTGTCTTGCACTAGACTCTCTGCTTTTACCATCAGTGTATTCTCAAGTTCTTTAATGACTATATTGGCAGATTGTGACTACCCACAAACCTCTTTTCCCTTCAATGGGAAATGTACCTTACCATCCATGTTCTCTATTTTCTTTTCTTCAACCTCAACCATCTCAAACTCTTTCACTTGCCATTTTTTCTTGGTTCTTTGAATCTTTCCTTCTTATAACTTGTATCAGACTTTCTACCTCTTTTATCTTTGTATTTTCAAACTCATTTACCTTTGTCTTTTCCTTGAAAGAACAGAATACTTCACCTACCATGATTCCTTCATGCTTCACAAGCCCATTTTGGATTTCCTTAGTCTTCTTACTCTCTTTTCCTTTACCTTTTACCTCTGCCTTCATTCTTTCTTCCTCTAAGACCTATTTGCCATTAGGTCTTCCATCTTCTTTACTATCAAAGATTTTTTGCAATTTATCCTCTTGTCCAATCAGTGGATAATCTACTTCTCCTATTGTGACCTTGCTAGGCCAATCTTGCATTCCCTTAGGCAACTCATTTGCATTCATCTTCTCTCTTCCTCTTATCAGGATCTTTGCCCAAGAATCTTTCTCTCACAATCCTCTATATAAAATTTACACATCGCTATTTTGACAGTACTTGATTGTCCCACAACCTCCTTTGCCTTTATTTGACAAAATCCAATCCCTCTCTTGTCCCCATCATGCTTTCCAAACTTGTCTTGAATCTTCACAAAGAATTCATTCCTGATCTCTTCTATCTCGGGTCTCATCACCAAAGCATCATCCTCTTTTCTCTTCATCATTGCATCCTTGTCTATACTTGCTATCTAAACACTTCCCTTTTTGTCAGTGGATACACCTTCACTGTACTTTTCTTTCTCATGCCTCATAAACTCTTTCCTGCCCTATATTATTACTCTTGCTTCCCTAATTTTTCTCTTATCCTCTTCCACCAGTGGAATCAAAGTGAAATAAACTCCATCCTTCATAATCTTATAACTATTATGCCTTCCATCATACAAAGCAAATCTATCAAATTCCCATGGTCTCCCCAATAACAAATGGCACATTCTCAAAGGTACCACATCACATAAGATTCTATCTTTGTAACCACCTAGACTGAACTCAACCCAATATTTCTCCTTGACCAAAAGAGAATATTTATCATTCACCCAAGAAACATAATACGGCGTTTCATGAGGTATCCTTGCTAAATGCAATTTTTCAACCATTTCTTGTGATACCATATTGTCTAAGCTACTAGACTCTACCATTACAGTACATACCTTGCCATTACACTTGCAGGTGGTTTTGAAAAGTGCCTTTCTTTGCAGCATCTCCTTCTCTTCATTCAATTCTCTAACCAAGGCATTCATCTTGTCCTATCTCCAATGCAACTCTTCCTTCCTCATATTAGTACTATGATCTGACACCAACTAATGCAATGACTGTCAGCCTCCTACAATGATTTCATAACTAATCCTTTACATCCATGATTCAGAGACTGGATATCTAACCTGAATAGCTATTCAATCATCATGAAGGTGAATTTAACTTGTCAACCCAAGGACGTGAATTTGAAATGGGTCAGCAAAATATGTGCACTAGGGGCTCAAGTAGTCATTGCACTCTACAGCTAAGAAACACAATACTAAAAGCAAATTTCTTAAAAGGAAATGAAGAAAATGTTGATTATCAACCAAAAACTTGAAATGCAAAGCAAGAATGAAAATTTGTGTGACAAACAGGAGACTAATCTATTTCCTTTGGGTGCAGAAACAGTCACAAAATGGAATTCTAGTGGCTGTAAGAACAGTCGATGCCAAATTTCTAACTAAGTACTAAATAGAAAGTAGTACTAGACTAATGCTAAACTAAGAAGATAGATTACTCACCAAGTGGGCCCCCTTGGATAAGTATCCTCTAAACTAACAAGAACTCAGATGCTCGAACTCAGAACTTTATTTTATTTACTGTAAATCATGCATACAAAGAGTAATGTATATGTATTACTAAAACTAGAGAATGAGAGTACAATGTCAAATCATGCAACCTCTTGAAGAAGGAGCATCAAATAATTATTTATACTATAGCTAAATAAGGAAGTCAACTCCACGACTGGGAGGAAGCCATTTAGGGAAAATAGGGGAAAGTGGAGTGATGGCAGTTACGCATGCATGGAATCTAGTCAAACATACAAGTCAAGCACAGATCCAGCACAGCAGTAACGCCCATGCATGCTAGATCATTAAGGTCCACTGCAAGGCGATTACATTTAGTTACATGAATAATCTTTGTTGATGGCTACCTTTGACTTGGAGTTATTTCTCAGCTAGACGTTATGGTGCATGCCCAACTGGCGGTGTCTTCCTCAACCTGGCATATTAAATTTGCATGTCAAGGTCAGTAGGCATAATAATTGCACATCTATAACCACTCTAAGAAACATTCATTAATCACATGAAAAATCAATATAGATGACCCACATATTATGTCAAATATCATTAAATCTTGCAAAGATAGGGTAATATCAAATGTCAATAGTTTGAGGGAAACATTATTCCAATACCAACACTTAAGCATTAAAGTCCATGACATTTGTGAGAAAATAGACTATAGGTTCTACCCAAGACTAGACCAAAAACTAGGCTCATCACTCCCCCCAACCTAATGTTTTGTTGGTCCTTTTGTAGGGGAAGAGTTGCTCTTCTGCTTGGTCAAAGTTCTGAAATTTGCAACTGAGAGTTGTACAACATCAATGGTTGTAGTACGTGAATCAGGGTCCCAATAGAATCCTCCCACTCTGAATATGTCTCTCAATTCTTTTTAATGCTACAACATAATTGTAGATGGAATGAGGCTCATCCTGTTTCAGCTCATCAATCAAACTATTCCATTTCTGGGATAAACATCTCCTCACAGTTTCCTCCTTTGCTACTATTTTTACCTTTTTCCATTCTTCCTCCCCTCTTTGTATTTCTCTCCATAAATTCAAAATTGTTGCATGTACTATAAAACTAGGAGGATTATGAATGTCTGCTAGTCTTTTTGTAGATGGCGGCTCCTCATATGGCACTATTTGCATGGACTCAGGCTGTCCCGTTATCTCTGGTTGTAAGGTGTTGTTTCTTCTTCTTTTCGTTGTAGGGACTCTTGTTCTTACTATGGTTGTAGGAACTCCTGCTCTGGTTCTAGTTGTTGTTGTAGGACTTCATGCTGCAGGACTTCTTCCATTCAGATTTCAAATCAGCTCATTTTAAAATTTCTGACGCAGCCTAATATGATTTGACACATGGACAATAAGTTCACAAAATATTTGCATCTTTTTCGTTCCCCTCCCCCCAACCTAAATTTGGACATGTGTCCACACATGTGAGATGGGAGTGGTGATTAACAAGCAATGATGGCATTTATGCAAATACCTATACTAACGTACAGTGATTAAATGAACGCACTTAAAAGATGATTAAAGATAGCAATTAATATGCACATACTTGAATGTGTGGAAGATTTTTTGCAAAGATCACAGATAAAGTAACGCTTGCCTTGCTGGAAAATGAATTGAACAATAAATGAAGATGAGGTGGAGTGAGGTGAGGTGGAATGAAGTGATGAAAGAGAGAGAAAGGTGGTGATGGATGGGTGGATGGGTGGATGATGGAGAAATGGACTTCCACGCAAGTGAAAGTCTTTATTATGAAAAGTGCATACCTCAATTAGGCCGAAGGAGGGACACTAGGTCCACCGCCTTCGGCTGCAAGAAGCTTTGAGTGCTAGGTGAATTGCTGTAGGAACTCTTCTTTAGAAGTTGGTTTATGGTATAATCTAAGGCATGTACCATTGACAAGTAATTTGAACCTGATAGGGTCAATGGTGGTGAGTTGAACAGCTCCATTAGAAAAGACCTCAGAAACTTCGTATGGTCCTAGCCACCATGTCTGCAATTTTCTTGCATTGTCTTGGTATCTTGAATCATAGAGCAAATCCAAATCTCTTGGTTTGAACTTCTTGTCCCTGATAAATTTGTCATGCCACTTGATTCACTGATTCTACACTACTTCTGTATGTTGTAGGGTTGCTCTTCTTATCTCATCCAAATCATTTAGCTGCATGATTCTTTCTCTCTGAGCTTCAGAAATATCCATCCCTAAATCCACTGCAGTTGGCAGAGTTTTATGTTCAAATTTGATTGGCATCATAGTTGTCTTTCCATACAGCAACTCAAATGGAGTGAAGCCTATAGTTGTTTTCCATGTTGTCCTATAGGCCCAAACAACTTCTGGTAACCTGTTTTCCCAATGTTTCTTATGGATAGCTACTGTTTTAGTTAGAATGGCTTCAATCTCTCTATTTGTCACTTCAACTTGGCCATTAGCTTGGGGGTGATAAGGTGTAGACTTTTTGTGTCTTATATTGTACTCATTCACTAGTGCTGCAATAAGAGTTGATGTGAATTGTCGCCTTTGATCAGTCACTATTTCAACTCCATATCTTGTGAAAATCTCCTCATAAAGAAACTCTGCAACCTTGTTATCTCTTGCATGCTTCATGGCCTTAACTTCTACCCATTTTGTTACATAATCAATGCATACCAATATATAAGACTTACCATTTGATGGAGGGTCAATTGGTCCCACAAAATCCAATCCCCACTTGTCGAAGGGAGCGATTACTATCTGAGGGAAAAGTGGCATCTCATTAGATCTGGTTGGTCTGCCCATTCTTTGACATATGTCACATTTTTTGGTATACCTTCCTGCATCCTTGTGGAGTGTTGGCCAGTAATACCCTGTGTTCAAAACCTTCATTGTTGTCCTCTTGGCTGCAAAGTGTCCTCCACATGGTTCATTGTGACATGCATGCAAAATTTCATATGTCTCATCTTTTCTCACACATCTTCTCATGACATGGTCAGGTCCAGTATAAAACAATCATCCAGCAATCCAAGAGAAAGAAAAATATTTTTCAATGAGTGCCCTTTTCTCTTTTGGGGAGAAGTGAGAAGGAACTCTACCTATAACCAATTAATTGTCTATGTCAGCATACTAGGGTATTTGTACATTGAGAGAGAATAGTTTCTCATTAGGAAAAGAGTCATCTATAGGTTGATTGTCTTATGATGTAGTTAGCCTTGGCTTATCCACAATGGTTATATCAAACTCCTGCATCAATAATAACCATCTTGTCAATCTACCTGTGATAAAAGGTTTATTCATGAGATACCTAATGGCACAATCACTAATGGAGATACCCACTGACTATCTGAAATGGGGTAGATAAATCTTGTATCTAGCAATTTCTACAGTTCTCCTTTCACAATCTCTCTTAGTGCAAGGTTAATCCTTCTTTGTGGTTGTCTTATTGGAGTGCAATCATCTCTAATATAAATTTTGTGGGTACAAAGTTTAGGATTCAGTCCCTTCATATCATGATAATCCCATGCAAATGCACGCTGATGGGCCCTTAATAGGTTTGCCAATAACAGTTGCTTCTCTTCATTCAATTTACTATTAACATTCAAATATTTTCCTTCTGACACCTAGACTTGTGTAGTTAACTCTATCATGGCTGCTTCATCAATACATGGTATCTTTAGTTCATATGGCAGCAATGTATAGAACATACTTGTTGTTGCAGGAAGTATGTCTGCAAGAACAGTGGCCTTAGGAAGATTGGCTGCAGGAAGAATGTCTGCAAGAATAGTGGTTGCAGGAAGAGCAGGCAGAAGTGTCCTAATCGAAGTTGAAGATGATGCTTCCTCCACTTCATAATGGTTCTGAATGAGATTAGCTAACACTTCATCATCATCTTGGAGCTGCATGAAAGAGCTTCTGCCTAGCATCAGAAGCTGCGCCACATAATTAACTTCCTCGACCTCTTCACCAACTTGTTGCCATATAGAATCTTTCTCATCATGAGATGGTTGAGCAAGTGGATAAAGAACAAAAAATTTAGTACTCCTTCCATCTAAAATGGCCATGTCACCTGACTGACATCCAATGTATGCATCTATAGTTGCCAACCAAGGACTTCCAAGAATTATGGGATACCCACCTAGTGTAGTCTTAGGAGAAAGAATCGTAAAATATGTTGGGTATTCCCAGGAATCTAGAACTGCCATGAGGTCCTCCACTACAACATCAGGCTTAACAGTAGAACTATCAGCAAGCTGCAAGAGAGTAGGAGTAGATCTCATACTTGTAATGTTTAGTTGTTGCAGGATGTCTTTGGTCATCACATTGATTGATGCCCCTAAATCAATCAAAGCATTCTTCACTTGGATCTCATTTATGACAATTGCTACTACAAGATTGCCTGGGTTATTATACTTGGGAATAGTCATTTCTCCCAGCATGATATCAGTTAGTTGGCCCACCACATGAATTGTAGTTGGGTCTCTCTTCTTCCTTCCTGGCTTCTTAAGACAAGCTTCCTTGATAGCTTTGTCATAGACTGGAACATACTTTATGGCCTGAAATAGGGGTATAAGAATACATATGCTTTAGCTGATCCAGGATATCAAAGGTGGTATCCTCCTTTTCTTCCTTCTTCTTGGCAACTTCCAATCTTTGAGGGAATGGTGGTTCTTATTCAGTCTACCTTACTTGAACTGGTTTAGGATTGTTAGGTGCACTTGGTTGAATAGGGTCATTCAAAGGCTCCTCCTCCTCTTCCACAAGAAGTTCAGTGATAATTGGCTTGGGAGGTCTTGATAGAGTAGTTCCTGAATGCAAATGGATGTCACCTACACTCACAAAATATGTAGGGAATTGGTTTGAATTAGCAGAGTATGTAGGCTACTGTTGTGGTTTTTTATTAGGATTTGGTGTGGGCTAAGCTAGTAGCTGAGTTGGTTTAGGTGCATTTGAGCTTGGATTAGCAAGTGGAGGCATTAGAGCAGGCTGCTAGGGTTGAGAGGGTGGATGCATGTAACTGGTTGTCTAGGTAGGCCATTGTTGTCCTCCTCTCCATTGATTTGTTTGCTGCCAATTTCCTGGAGGTGGTTGCCAATGCCCTTGAAATTGCTACCAATTCCCCTGAGGTTACTGCCACTAAGGTTGTTGCCACTGAGGTGGAAAACTCTGATGACTAGGCCAAGCATTTGGAGGGTTACTCCAATGCTGTGGTGGATATGTGGGTTTCCATTGGTTACCAGATGAATAAGAGTTAAAATATGGCCCAACATAGGATAGTGGATTTGGTGGAATACCTTGTCTTGGAGCCCAAGGCTTCCTTTGTGCAACATAGTAGACTTGGTCTTCTTCAATCTAAATTGGCTTGAACTCAGGTGAAATTCGTCTACTTTCTAGGTTAGCTACTATCTTACATCTGTAGTCCTTCTTTTGTCTACAGTGAGGACAATACTCTATCAACGTCATCTCTACCTCCTCTTGCTTCTTTTTGGCCTAAAGTGTATCTAGCTGAGTAGCTAGATTGTTGATAATATCTTTCTTGAATTCTGCTAACAAATGAGTGATCTCCATTCTCAAACCTCCACCGGTAGTTGATTTACCCATGGAAGATTGATAAGCTCTCCCTTTTTGAAGCTTCCCTAGAGTAATTCTGGCATATTTTCTTGATATCCTCCCAAGGAACATGGGAGATATCTCCTCTTTCCATGAGGTCCAAAGCATCAGTGCAGCTGTCATTGATGCCTCTAAGGAAAAGTAACTTTTGTGAGTCCTCATTAAGTGCATGGTGTGGAGACTTTTGTAGGAAAAATAGGAACCTTGCAATGTAATCATACAGGCTCTCATCTTCCTTCTACTGCATCCTAAAAATGTCACCTCCTCTCATGTCACTACCCCTAAAATATTCCTTATACTTCTCAAGGAATTTTGTCTTCATGTCTTCCCATGTTTCCATAGTATCCCTGCCTAGGCTCATGAACCATCTTAATGCAACCTCTTTCAAAGTGGTGGGAAAGAACTTAAGCCTATGGGCATCAGTTGTGTAATCATAACTCCTGCAGAGTATGTCAAAATCAAATAAGAAGGTATTAGGATCTTCTATCACAAGTCCATAAAACTTGGGGAGTGCTAAGGCAGAAATGTTCTTGATGTTGTCAACTTCATTTTGATGGGCAATGGGGAAAGTAAAATCTGGTTGGTTTTTTCTATTCCTATTTGCATCAACCATTCCTACTTGATGTGGTTCTAAGACAAACGGATTCTCAAGCTGATTTTGATCTTCTGAGGAGACTTCAGAGCTAGTCAGATCAAGATATACATCAACAAAGGGGTGTGGATCTTCTTCTTCCTCTTCTTCTGGTAGATTTTGGTACTCAACTAGCTAAAATGGACAAGGATTGTTAGGAAGAAATCTCCCATAAGCATCCCTTCTCCTTCCTCTATGCATGCGATATCACTCACTATCAGTCAACTTACACAAAGAATTGGTAAAGAATCAAGAGGGGTCATTACTTCCTAAGCGAGGATATGATAAGAACTCTCAAAAAAACTACAGCAAGAAAGACTACCAATGACTCTAAAAGACTTCCTAGCTTGACACCATCCCCGACAACGGCACCAAAAATGTCGGCCTTCTACAATGATTTCATAACTAATCCTTTACAGCCATGATTCAGAGACTAGACATCTAATCTGAATAGCTATTCAATCATCATGAAGGTGAATTTAACTTGTCAACCCAAGGATGTGGACTTGAAATGGGTCAACATAGTATGTGCACTAGGGGCTCAAGTAGTCATTACACTCTATAGCTAAGAAACGCAATACTGAAAGTAAATTACTTAAAAGGAAATGAAGCAAATGTTGATTATCAACCAACAACTTGAAATGCAGAGCAAGAATGAAAATATGCATGACAAATAGGAGACTACTCTATTTTCTTTGGCTGCAGGAACAGTCACATGATGGAATTCTAGTGGTTGTAGGAACAGTTGATGCCATATTTCTAACTAAATACTAAACAGCAAGTAATACTAAACTAATGCTAAACTAAGATGACAGATTACTCATCAAGTGGGCCCCCTTGGATAAGTATCCTCTAAACTAACAAGAACTCAGATGCTCGAACTCATAACTTTATTTTATTCACTGTAAATCATGCATACAAAGAGTAATGTATATGTATTACTAAAATTGGAGAATGAGAGTACAATGTCAAATCACGCAACCTCTTGAAGAAGGAGCATCAAATAATTATTTATACTACAACTAAAAAAGGCAGTCAACTCCACGATTGGGAGGATGCCATTTAGGGAAAACAGTGGAAAGTGGAGTGATGGCGGTTATGCATGCATGGAATCTATTCAAGCATGCAAGTCATGCAGAGATCCAGCACAGCAGTTGTAATCAAGGGAAATATTAGATTGTTAATTTGTTAGATCAAATAACATAAAAATCCAATGAAATAATGAAGTACAATGGAAATGAAATGAAAATAGAAGAAACGATATTACCAAGAATCTCCATCTTCCATGCTTCACCTTCGTTACACCTCCTTACTTGTTGGATAATATGTTGCCCTCAGATTCGTCGTCTTGAGCAATCTAAATGTCTAATCCCTACAACAAGATTTGACGGATTTTCTATGCCTATGACTCTTGCCAATGCCTATGTCTATGTCTAAAGCAATTGTCAATATCAATCAAATGCCTAAAACCTAATGCCAATAATGAAATACTACAATTGCCTATGATAATGAAATGTGAAGTCAAGTAAATGCCTATAGTAATTACGTAAAAATGTCAAGATGTCTGAAAATGAGAAGGAAATGGCATTTTATAGAAAAGGCCATTTCGAACGGACGGACGAGATAAATTATTGACAAGAACCTAAAATGAACGATCCAGATTAAACCTGAGAATCCCTAATTAGGGTTAGCGCAAAATATTTAATTGAACGGTCAAAATAAAATCGGATCGACGGTGGAGAATAAATGAGGAAATTAATTAAAGAAATAAAGATTTTCGAAAAATCAAGAAGATAA